>JAENPR010000437.1:0-518510 GCA_018135685.1 Themeda triandra | reverse complement strand
CTTAGATGCCGTTTACGCAAATGCACCCTATTGGCGGGTCGTGTGGTAGATCGCGGAAGTGACGGTTCCGTTGAGTCCTCGTATTCCATCCCCACGTTGGTAGGTCTAGCAGAACCAAAGTTGCGTAGTAAGTCTGCTATGTCTTGGCTTGTTATAGCAATGATCCTTATACATAGATGAAAAGTCTTTTGTCTTGTATATGATAGTGTAGAGTTGGAGTAGATGAATGACTTAGTAGATTAGAACCTACATAGGATTTATATTTCTTGCACTAATCGATGTCAACCTACCTTTGTGAGTAGTCTATATCTAATCTCTCGTGTGATTATACCGAGCTTATTACTTTATAATCCCTTATCTATCATGGTTTACCCTACGCCAAAGTATGTGACAAGAAATCAATCACTCATAAGTAGTCGTGTTTTAGCAAGTTCATCTCATAGTTTAAGTCCGTAGTTCTTTCCTTTGAGCTAAATATAAATAACGATACGGAATACTTCCTGGTAAAATGCTACGATGGTGTATTATCCTCTGGCTAAACACCGGATCCATATTTTTTCTTGATTAGAGGAGCAGTTTCTATACCAACACTACAGCGCCATGTTAGGGATGACAACTTAGCGTGAGTGGTGTTAGAAGTGTCAACAAGCATTTTTGGCGCCGTTGCGGGGAACGGAATAAACTTTTAGAGAAAAATTGCTTAAGCGGATACTTAGAAAATGAGTGATTGTCACTAGTCACCTCTACTTTGGCGAGTTCACCTGTTGTTTTTCTTTGTCTATATTTTACGGGGTATTAGCGGGATTGAATCGATTCATTCAAAACTCTCGATCATCGAGTCGGTTCAATCAAGAAGGAAGCTCGTCACCAATCAAGATGGCCGAAGACCTTCTTGGAGTTCTCTCGCTCCAACAATAGAGAACATCATGGCAGTCCAAAGAATACACAATAATATGGAGTTTGAGCTCAAGCCAAGTCTCATCAACATGGTGCAAGCTATCCAATTCGGTGGAAAGGTACATGAAGATGCAAGTACACATCTACGGGACTTCATGGAGATTGGAAACACCATCGCCATAGATGGAGTTAAAGAAGACCTCATACTTCTTAGCCTCTTTCCATTCTCACTAGTGGGAAGAGCGAAAGCGTGGTTCTATGCCAATAAAGAAGATATCAATACATGGGCGAAGTGTTCCAAGGCCTTTCTAGCAAAATTCTTCCCAATAGGCAAAACCAATGCCTTAAGAGGAAAGATTACCAATTTCCACAACAGCTGACGGAGACCATGTCGGGAAGCATGGGAGCGTTTGCAAGGATATATCCAAGATTGTCCCCATCATGGAATGGAAGAATGGTTACTCATGCAAGGTTTCTATCACGGATTAACTCCGAAGACGCGTGAGCACCTAGATGCAAGCTGCGAAGGATCATTCTTATCACTCACTCTTGGGAGAGCTAAAAGACTCATGGAGAAGATAGCGAGATAATCAAAGCTGGTCCCAAGACAACATTCAAGATTGTCACCGAGTGAAGAAGCAATTGAAGAAGTGAATGCATTATCAACCAAGATGGACACCTTACTCCATTGGCTTGACCCGGAGGGCCAAGTACAAAGAAGATCAAAGAGCAATTGAAGCAACATATAAGCGGGAATTCAAGTCCCATCATGAGAAAGGTTCCACATTGGGTGCAACCATCCATTAATCAAGGTACTCGGTTAGGTAATTATGCAAAGCAACCTACTTTAAGAGAGTTGGTTCTACAACAGTCAAGATCAACTCATCTATGGAGGATAGGTTTCTTGCTAATAACAAAATCTTGGAAAACTTAAGTATTAAAATGGATAGTTTCTCCTCTGCCATTAATGATCAACTAGAGTTCAATAAAAAGATAGAAGAAAAGATAGCCAAGTTGGCCGTTGCATTGCCTGTTGCCACTAACCCTGAGCAGGTGAGATCTATTACTACAAGAAGAGGGAGTTCCACCAGAGATCCTCCCTACCCAAAAGGAGCAAAAAGGCCAACCGTGCTACCACCAGTGGCAGAAGAAGAAGACTTCCAACTTTGAGCTAGAAGTATTACCACAAGAATCGGTCTGAGAAACGGTACAAGATCGGGAAGCAAGACAACAATTTCGAGATACAAACTACCTACCATTCCCTAGGAGGAAGAGAGGACCACAACGGACAGGATGAGCGGTTTGGTAAGTTCGTGAGGTAATTCAAAAGTTATATGTCAATATACCTCTGTTGGATGCCATACGGTCCCCACTTATGCCAAGTACATACGAGATATTCTTAACAAGAAGAGACCCTTTGCCATCCAATGAAGTGATCAAGCTAACCGAAGAATGTAGTGCGGCCATCCTCAACCAACTACCGAAAAGAAAAAGATCCCGAGGATGTCCCACTATCGATTGCACAATTGGAGATCAACATTTCAATAACGCACTCGTGATCTTGGAGCAAGTGTCGGTGTGATGCCCGCATGCCTACTACAAGCTCAACCACACTGCACTTGAGCCAACATCAATGTGTCTACAACTAGCCGACCAATCGGTCCGTTATCCGTTGGGCATTCTTTGAAAAACATCCCGGTCAAGATAAGAGAATTCTTCGTGCCGGTAGACTTTGTAGTACTTGGATATGCATCCGGACTCAAAGGTGTCACTTATACTTGGAAGACCCTTCTTAAGCACCGCCAATGCACACATTGATGTCGGGAAGGGAGAAATCAAGTTCACTATAAATGGGCAAGAAGAGCAATTCGCATTCAAGTCGAAACAAGAGCTCAACAAATCCGCGAAGATGGTAGAAGAAGATCGAGGCATACAACCACCGGAGACAGAGGATGCATCTGCGGGATCATCGTGGAATAAATATTTTGGAAGGTCCAATTCGGAGGACTTTAAAATCCGAATCCTCGCGGGAAGGTAACTCGGTATTTATCCGCATTTCAAATTTCATCTCTTATAATTTTCTTAGGCATATTTATTTCCAGCATTGCATTATAAAATTCTACGCCCCACATAAATAATTTTACGGTGTGTGACAACCCGTCAAAAATATTTTATCGTGGTGGCACAAAAAAATTTATCATTTCATGCAATTAAATTAGTTTACCTTCATTTAAATTTCTGCATTGTTTATAATTTTTATCATGGCATTTAGTGCTTGGTGGGTCCCTCACCATGGGTCCCACATGTCATAGACTACACCTCACATACATCAAATCACATAATTTCATCCACTTCCACTCACCTCCCACTATCCTCTCTTTTCCACCGCCAAAACCACTCAACCGACCAAAATTTCTGGATGAAGGAAAGATCACGCAATAGCATGTGAAGTGGCAGCCATATTGGCCAATATGGTGGGTCGGCCGACCCCACCATTGAGTCGGCCGACTCTCCCCCTCCTCCTCTATAAATAGGCCTCCTCCCATGGCTTCCATGCACCACCCACATTCAATTTTAGCCAAACCACTCCGCTCTCGACTTCGAGTTTCTGGGAGAGAAGAGGAGAAGAGTAGGAAGAGAGAAGAAGTGAGAAGAGTGAGCAAGAGTTTGTAGCAAGTGAAGGGAAGGTGTAGTGCTGAGTAGATCATCACAAAATTAGTGGAGATGCTGTCCAAATAGGATAAAGAAAATTTAAAATTTAGGGGAGGTTAACACATCAAAATCAAGACTGAAGTTTAGAGCTTTTTGTCATGAAGAACGACTAACCTCCGGACCAGCGACTACGGCTAACCACTAACCTTGTGCTAATCCTTCTCTCCACCGGTGTTTGTTTGTTTTGAGCAACTTGCGGGATGAAGAGCGTCTTCAAGGGGATCTCGGGAACCATCCGGAACATCGGGACAAGAAGTGCCTCTCGCGAACTCGGTGGCTGGTTCCGACATGAGTGTCGACCCACCACCGAAGCACCGAAGCACACAACGGCGGCGCTGCACCACCACCGGCATCTCGAGAGAGTTCTCATGAGAACATCGATCTTGCCACGAGAACTACTCGGGAGAAGGATGTATACAAGAAGCTCAAAAACAAGCGTTTCATCCACACACCGCTCATCGATCCGACACTACGCTGCGACGGTATGGCTCAAGAATTCGATACAATTTTTCCACTAGTTGGTTGGACTTCCTTTGCAAACCTCACCGAGAAGGGTTAGGCTCTTGACCATAGAATTCCTTAGCACCCTTCGATACACCACGGACAATGGAGTTTATTTTAGAATGTTTGCTCTGGATATTCTGTTTCTTGGAGAAACCTTAGTGACCTTCTAGGTTTCCCTCAAGATACCCTCATAGATTTAAATGCAGCACTAGGTGATTTTGATGCACATAGGTTTTGGAGCGGCATTTCTAGAGTACCGTACCACTTAGCGCAACGTCTGTGACCATAGAGCATCCTACGCTTAGGTTTTTGCACCGTTGGATAGGAGCCACCTTTTTCCCACGATTTGATGAAAGCAAGATCGAGGTAGCCGACTTGCGGTTGCTATACGCGGCTGTCAAGAAACAGAAAGTGTCTCTGTCCATCTCCTAGTGAACCATTGGATGAGTGTCCCTGGTTACAAAGTAGGAAGTGTGGCCATTTGCTGGCTTATCACTCGCATTGCTACAAGCTTGAAATTATTAGAGGGAGCTACTTTTGAGTACATTGAACATCATAGAGAATTTTATGACATCTATACTTTTGGCCAAGGTCACTTGCGAAGAAAGTGAATGATGTTTATTATGCAAAATATGGTGATCTTTGCGATCCGGTTACCTAACCCTAGGAGCTGGCTTTGTATCATGTGCAAAACTATCATATTGAGTTGCGGGCGAGAACCGTGAATGAGAGAGCACCTCGAAGAGTTCGCTCGGAGAGGGTAACGGAAATCGTGAACCAGTTTGGCGTGGTGCGAAACCGCCCGAGAAGAACCAGCGCATGCCAGTTTCAATGAGTGGAATGTACCTCAGCACCACTCACTAAACTCATGGGTATACCCACCACAAAACCAACCACATCAACCATTCTATGGTTACTACCCACCATACAACACCCCAGGAACATCGAGCCGAGGTCCATCGAGGCCGGGACCCTCCACGGCCACCAAGATACTCCTATGACCCCTTTGGTACCACCGATGAAGAAGAAGAACCCCACCAAGACTTTGAGCCACGTCGCCATTCCGATGCCACAGTTTCATTTTCACCCGGCACTATGATGAACAAGTAACCTTTCAGCACAACACCATGCCACTCGAATCGTCATGATCGGAGGTGGAATGACCGTTCCGGTGGAACCGAGAACACCACCCGGACATGGGCACCATTCAAGAGAGCCGGGAGGAAGCCGCCTCCATGTTGCATAGCTTGGTGGACACATTGCACATCCACTATCCACCACCACCGCCGCAAGACTAGCTTGGGGAGGACCCCCATTATCAAGATAAGTATTTCTTTCCTTTTCGTTCGGTTTGTTTTGCTTTCGTTTGTTTTTCTTTGGTTTGTTTTATTTAAAAAAAAAAAAAAAAAAAAAAAAAAAAAAAAATCAGAAAAACTAGAAAAACCCAATAGAAGTTTGCTTTCTCTAAGTGTGTTTACATTTCGAGTTTGCATTAAGATGAAAACCAAATAAAAAGAGTGTGTAAGTTTGTTTTCAATTCAGTTTGTTATAAATAAAATTGTGTAGACTTGAGGATTGTATGATGGAAATGATGAATAGTTGCTCTGCTCTAAATTCTTTGCAAGTACCTAGCTTTAAATTTGAGTTCTCCCAAGATTTGGATACCTTTGTTTGACAACCTGGATTTACTCTACACCTGAAACACATGGGAGCATATGCTTAAACTAAGTCTAGGTAGTTGACGGGCATGATATGATAATAGTCTCGATTTCTTGTTCATTGTGTTCCAAAGTGCCACTAAATTCCGGAGATTTGTTTGTGAAAATTATAAATGATTCATGATGAGTTCCTTATATAACGAGAGTTAAAATTCCTACCACACCAAACTTGATCATTAGAATAGGAAGCCTCCTCATTGTTTAGGGCTCGTCTTTGGCTTTGTGTTGTATCCTTATGAACTCATCATACGGCTAAATCCTGGTTTCACACACTCACATGCACCCCTGCTACTTCTACCCCGGAAGTACGCACCACAAAAAAAAAAAAAAAAAAAAAAACCTATTATTATCCATTAAAATTGTTCTACTCTTACACCGAGAGTGAACACCCAAAAATATTCCCCGTTCGTCTTTGCTAGCCACTTATCCAAAATCAATGCTCCAAGTGTTTCATTTTGTTATCCCCGATATGAAGTTGTCAAGATTGAGAAGTGTTCCATTCAAGAAGTATTTTATTCTTTTTGGGCTGCAAGAATTGTAAAAAAAAAAAAAAAAGAGAGAAAAGAAAAAGAAAGAAAGATCTATGAGCCCAGTCTTTGTCAAGTTTTCAAGTCCAAGTTCCAAGAAGTTCAAGTGTTGAAGTAGTTCCAAGTTTCATCCAAATAAACGAGCATTGATAATTCCTTTGTGCACCCCTTCTCCTCCCACAAATATTTCTCTCTATTTTATATATATATCATCCACATATAAAACCACACATGCACATACCGATTGGTTGTATGTTGAGTTCCTTCGGATCCATGGTTCGATCATGCCAATGCATTAGTTCTCCACACCTATGAGCTCCATATAAACCTTTATTAGAGTAGGGTGAGAGAGAGAGTGAAGGCTCATCTATAAATGCCTTGAACCACAAATACTACATATTCGAGAGTAAGAGAAAAAGGCATATCTCCTTTCAATGCCTTAGAGAGGATCCAAAAATACCACATATTGAGAGACTTGAAAGGGTTGTATTAAGGAACTCGAGTTTTATTGAAAATCTTGTAAAAACTCCCGAGCGCAGGTGGAACAACACGAGCATGAGACAACGGTGCTTGACTTAATTGTTCCGTCTTGCAACTACTCAAGATCCAAGTGCGGGTAAAAGCCCCATGGTTGAAAGAAACATGAGTAAGTTTGAGAGTTATGATAGTTCACTCTAGTCTCGGGGATGAATTCTTGTTTAGAGCATGTGTGTTTGTTAAGCATGAAAGCATTGCGGCAACTCTGATCCATCTTACGTAGCTATTTGCTCGAGGGGACGAGCAAAGGGTAAGCTTGGGGAGTTTGTTGACGGTTGTTAATGATCAATTTTATATGTCAACCGAGAGAGAGAAAAGGGGTATAATCCTGTTCACCATCATAGACTTAGGGTTTAAACTGACAGATTCCACAAGTTTTGGTGAATATGTGTTTTCGCGGGATTATCGGAAAACATCCAAGGAGGCCCACATGTCATGATTACATAGAGAGAAAGACCGAACGGGTAAAATTGTATATTCTAGAAGACTCCGGAAGGCAAACCAGGCGGGGACCCACTGGCATTGTGGTGGGTCGGCCGACTCCCTCCTTGGGTCGGCCGACTCCCCACCTCCACCAATCGGTGGAGGCTCGCGGATCCCGCCTCCACCGCCTTTGAGGATGAATAATTATCGTCCGTTTAGGTCGGTTTGATCCGATGGCCGTGGTGTATCCTAGGGGACTATATTGAGCCCCGGCCCCGGGCCGGAAGAGAATTCATTCAAGAATTCATTATTCGAGGTAGCCATCAGCAAAGCTAGGGTTTAGAGAGATCTCCACCAGAGAATTAGAATAGATACTCTAGATCTTCAAGTTCTACATAGGTTTAGACTAGATAGAGGAAGAATCGGGCGCTGTGCTCGGAATTACGGATTTTCATCATCGAAATTGGTATTATCTTGTATCTATTCTTGTGACTTTATTCTAAATATCATTATGTTTCTATTTATTATGTTCCTAGTTTATTCTAGTTCTATATTTGATATGGTTATGATTGGTAATAAGTTTATGTATATGTTTGCAAAGCGCTTAGCTCTTCCTTCGGGTTAGGTGGTAGATTTCATGTAAGCATGGTGCTTAGATGCCGTTTACCCGCAAATGCACCCTATTGGCGGGTCGTGTGGTAGATCGCGGAAGTGACAGTTAGTTGAGTCCTCTGTATTCCATCCCCGTTGGTAGGTCTAGCGGAACCAAAGTTGCGTAGTAAGTCTGCTATGTCTTGGCTTGTTATAGCAATGATCCTTATACATAGATGAAAAGTCTTTTGTCTTGTATATGATAGTGTAGAGTTGGAGTAGATGAATGACTTAGTAGATTAGAACCTACATAGGATTTATATTTCTTGCACTAATCGAGATGTCAACCTACCTTTGTGAGTAGTCTATATCTAATCTACGTGTGATTATACCACGAGCTTATTACTTTATAATCCCTTATCTATCATGGTTTACCCCTACTGCCAAAGTATGTGACGGTGAAATCAATCACTCATAAGTAGTCGTGTTTAGCAAGTTCATCTCATAGTTTAAGTCCGTAGTTCTTTCCTTTGAGCTAAATATAAATAACGATACGGAATACTTCCGGTAAAATGCTACGATGGTGTATTATACGTTATAACGGATCCCATATTTTTCTTGATTAGAGGAGCGGTTTCTATACCAACACTTCGCGCCATGTTAGGGATGACAACTTAGCGTGAGTGGTGTTAGAAGTGTCAACACAGCCCAAGGCTTCCAATAGGTATTAGAAGCCCCAGCCATTTTCCCGGACCGGGCCAGCGCGTCACCCCACCGGGCATCCCGCCCGCGTGATCCCCCCCGGGCGCCACCCCGGCGGCGTCACGCCCCCGCGGTCCCCCCCCGCGCGCGCGCTTGCCCGTCCACGCACCTCGGCGTCGAGGCGTGCGGACACGCGTGGTGGCAGCGTGTGGTCGTACGGTGGGCGCCAGCCGACAACTTTTTGGGGAACGTGAAATTCAGACCAATATTGCATAAAAACTGCTTTCAAGATGCATAATGCTGAATAAAAATCATGAAACAAATGCTTGTTTGCATCTAACACAGTTTTGGAATGTAACACAGCTTCTTATGCATATTAGAAAAATGCAACTCGGTTTTATATGCATGGCTTGTATAAATGCGGGTTTGTATCATGAAACAAATGCAGGTTTGTATCGACAAAATAAAGGTTCTTATGCATAAAAACACGGTACTATGCATGGCCTCGTGAAAACAAATGCAGGTTTGTATCCAACACAGTTTCCTATGCATGTTTCGAAATGCAACACAAGTTCTTATGCATAGTTGAATAATGCAACTCAGTTTTCTATGCATGGTACCAAGCTTACTATATAATATCGTGTTAACAACTTCCTATGCAGGGTTGGATCTGCATGTTTCGTAAATAACATATGCACGGTCCACCTGTGTAGTTAAAGTTTCATCTGCAGGTTCCTATGTGCATGATTCGAAAATGCACGATTTACGACGGCCTACTAACATTCGTGGGAACTCAGGTTCCTATGCATGGTTTGAAGATGTAACTCATGTTCGTATGCGCAGAAACCTAAGCATGGTTTAAAGTGCACATCTTCAAACCATGCATAGGAACCTTATTTATGCATGGTTTTATGCATGGTTTTTATGCATGGTTTTATGCATGGTTTCATGACGACTATATAATTTCTTGTCCAGAATTACCTATACAGGGTCCCGCTATGCATGATTCAAAATTACATATGCATGTTTGAAAAACCATGGTTTCAATGTTTTCGAAGGCCTGCTAACCTTCATGGTAACTCAGGTTCATATGCACGGTTTCAAGATTTCTTCATATGCAATATGGGCTACACGGAGGTTGCATACGGCAAAACCAATTTGAAGATGTTGCATACACAATTTTAAAGATATTGCATACATGGGCTACACGATTTGGAGATGTTGTATACGACAATGTTACAAGTGCAAACGGAGATGGTGGTTGCATACGCCAAAACCGGTTTCATATGCGTGCTTTTGAAATTACTAAAGATCATTTCCATGAGCTTTGGGTGGTTCGTATTGGCAGCCTGCATAGTGATTGCATACGACATTCTGTGGGGACAAAAATTCGAAGGGGTGCAGCCATGAGTGGTTTTGGGATCCGCGACGGATCAGACCGGACATTCTGTGGACCCAATATAACACCCATGGTAGCCGAGCGGTCTCCCAATTTCCAACCCCTGGACAATCTAAACCCCCCGAGGCTATGCCTCGCAACGTGCCGCCGGGCGGCGCTGAAGGCCGGCGGTCTACCGACGGCCGGCGGTCTACCAACGACCGGCGGTCTACAGGCGGTGGGCGTCTACATATGGGCAGCGGGCTACCGACGGCCGTCGGTGTACCGACGGCGGGTGGTCTACCGACGGCGCGCAGTCTACCGACGCCCGACGCCCCCGCCTTAGATTTCCGTCGCCGTCCACTGCCCGTAGACCCTTTGGCAACTAGATACGAGTCCTGGGGTGCGACATCAAGTGGAGCGGTGGCGCCGGCGTCACAGACGGTGCCGTCGTATGTCACGCCCGATCCTGTGCTTCGTGCGCTAGGCGACCCCAACCTCACCGATAATCCTGCTGCGGCCGTGCATGGTAGCTTGTGGCCGTCGGAGGTTCAGGTTGCTAGGTCAAGCGATGTCAACACCCCCGCCGGCGAAGAGATCCACACCCACATGAGTGTACCTGCATAAAAACTTCACCTTTTCTCTTTCTTTCTGTGGCTACGAATTTGTTGGTCCCTTACATGCAAATCCATGCCGGAACTGCATATAGGGCCACGTTATCAGCAAAAAACATAATCATATACCACATGGGATAATTTTATGCACATGGAATTATGTTTTTATGCAAAATACTGTTCACCAGTGTATGCCTCGTGTGGGCAGCGTCCTCGGTATTTATGCACATACTACATGCACTCTCTTATTAAATTTTATGCGCTCTGTGTAAGGTCCCTGCATAATCAATGTTCTTGCTGAGTTAGTTTTATGTAAATATATTTTTATGCACACGAACGAAGGCTTTTTCATGAGCATAATTATTTATTCTTTTAGGGATATGCTTCATGTCTGGTTGGTATGCAATATGAGTTGTTTTATGCCTTCAGAACTGCATGGCATAATGATTCCACACATAATATGCATCATTGTGCAAAAATTAAAGCACAAAAAAAAGACTGCATATGAATTTTTTTGTATGCACAATTTTGACAGTGCATATGCATGTTTTGTACAGTGCATACTAAAAATAAAAAACTGCATATCCATGTCTAAGACAGTGCATAACTATATTTTTTCTTGTTTCAATGTCTACTTGTAACTACATATTAGCTACTGATCTAGTTAATAACTTCATGTTTTTGACGTGTTCTTGTTTCACTGTATTTTTGTAGTTTGCTGGCATGAATGACGAAATGATCCTGAAGAAGGGTACGCAATTCCCTACAATTGCTGCTGTGAAGGAATTCTACCGAGACTATGCTGAAGCAGCTGGTTTTGGAATCAAGTTGTACCGTGGCAAGGGCAATGGGAGAATCAAATGGATGAACTGTGCACGTGAAGGCAAGTGCAAGCCCCAACTGAAGGACGGGAAGCGTACGCGTAAGAAGACATCAAAGCGAGTGGGCTGCCGTGCGGGGCTCAAGTTGAGGAAGGTTTTTGCTGAGGATGGTTCCCTCCAATGTGTGGTCATTGATCTTGCTAACCTGAACCACAACCATAAGCTTAATCCCTCGCCGTCTGTGACAAAGCACTTCCATTGCAACAAGGAAAAAGACCCCACGTACCTGCAATACATTGGAGGTCGTCGTCTCGGTTTTGGTGCGGGGCTGCCTTCCTCTTTGTTTTGGTGCGGTCGTCGTCTCGGTTTGGTCGTCGTGCTGCACCTACTCGGGCTTCATGTTTCTCTTCACCTAGTTTGTCTAGTTAGTGTGTGTTGTAGCCATAGCTGGGGTCTTTTCCGGTGGATGCTTTGCCACCGAGGTGTTTTCCAGCGGATGCTTTGCCGCTGAGGGGTTTCCGGTGTGGATGCTTTGCCACCAAGATCGCGTTTCCGACGGATGCTCTGCCGCCGAGGTCGTGGACGTTTTCACCTAAAAAGAAGGTTAGATTAGGGAGCCCAGCGGCTCAATGGGTTTCAGTTTATCATGCTAGGCGGCCCATGAAGCAGAGGTAATTACAGTCATTTAATTAGATGCTAAGGCATGATAGTTTGGTTATACTGCTGCATTTCTCTGTTATTACCTAGCTTTGTAAACATGATCATTAAGATGTGGTGAACTATTGTTGCTAAGCTTTGTTGTCAACGTCTGTTGCTTGTAGGTACCATTGCAATGTGGCTGACTCGAGGCTCAGTCAACATATAGAAAAGGGCAATGATGATGGGCTTTACATTAGTTGTGTGTCTTCCTCGGCAAACCTTTGGGCACTCATCATGGACGCGGGGAACGGGTTTGTTCTCAAGTTTATGAGCTCTCACCCGTTTTTTCTCCACAAGGTACGGTACTATACGAGTCAAGCTTGATGATGCTTAACAATTAATATAGCAAGGAATCCTAACTCTATTTCTTTATATCTAATAATTATATACGGACTGGATAATGGAGCAGTGGGAGAAAAGTGTTGGGAATATGCCCTAGAGGTAATCATAGAGATGATTATATTCCGCTTGTATCCATGATATATAAAATATGTCCATTGAATATCCATTAAAGACAACTTGTATTGATTGGCAATTATGTGAATTGTTTGTGGAACTCTTTTACTTGTATGGTTATTCTATATTCGTCCACTGGTCGGAGTTCATGTGAGGACACACATGAATATTAGACTAGCACATTATTAGTTGATGACTATGTTTCACAAGTCATGGACATGGAGATGTCGAACTAATAATGTGGGCACATGTATGACATGTAGGTGGATCCGACCCGACATGAGATTGTCTCTATACACATCATATACGTTATGTCCTTCGACTGAGATTGTTGTATGTACTCGAGATGTGTATCGACTTGCTTAGGACCGACAAACGCTACTCCGTCAGGGTAGTTATAAAGGATGTCTTCGGGTTTGTCGAGAAGCATCTTTGCGAGACATAGACAATCAAGATGGGACTTGCCCCTCTCTAATGAGAGAGATATCAACTGGATCACTCAAGTGATTGGATCAACAAATGCATGGCCGTGCTTGGGTTAAGTGTTAACCCACGAGTTGAACCATATATCATGAGGCAAGGGAGTAACTTGTATATGGTCGTAGTGGTTCGTCGATATGATCATTTGCGTACGCATAGGAGTTGTCATGCCTTGCTAGAGGCCGCTTTGTCGGCTATTGGGCGAATAGGAGTATTCGGCCCATGTCTATGTGTGCGTGAACCCATAGGGTCGCACGCTTAAGAGGCTGGAAGCCTAATTCGAGTTGGACTCGAATTAGACAAGGCTTAGGGTTTCTAATGCGTCTCCAATTCGGAAAGCACATGAGAGACACCTATATAAGAAGAGGGGAGGGCGTGGCCAAACACACACAACCAATCCACGCCTTTGGCAGCCGCCGTCGCCCTCCACGCTCTCGCCTTCGCTCCTCGCGGACCTAGCGTCCGGAGGCGCATCGCTTCTCCCTCGTACGTGTGTGACACCTCGGAGGTGCTGCATCTGGAGCACGAGGACGAACCGCACGAAACGCAAGTGGTGGGAGGAGTTGTTGGACGACCATGCAACTACACGGCACTGCTGCGACGCGTTCGACTACATCGAGTCGTCTTCCGCTGCATCTGCGCGTCTAGTGGTAATCCCGTAACTTTGTAACTAGTAGTAGATCCTGGGCGATGAGGTAAAAAGTTTTGTTTTTACGGCTAGCGTAGCACCCTCATAACCCTACGGTGGTATCAGCTCTATACTTGCATTGTTATAGGTTGGATGTCGCATATGTGATATGCTCGGTTTTAGATGAGTCTACGATCTTGGTTCATGATCTTGCCGCGTTGGTCTTGTAACGATCTACTCGTACCGGTCGGAATTCCGCCATCCGAGTTAAGTGATACATGTAAATCCAATCACGGCGAGTTAGAGATCAATCAGATTGATTGAATTGAACCCTAGGTCAAGTGCCGAGCGCATGTGATGCGCGGCGGTGGCAGATTGGATCAGCCACCGGGCGCCGGGTTGCTGAGAAAAGTTCTGTTCGTAAAACAGCCGTAACTTTTTAACCGTAACTCGGATCGAGACAATTCTTAAACGAAAGTTGTAGAGAAAAAAATTTTACATACACCCCAAACTGACTTGTCAGTTTGGCCCGAAAAACCAGATTTGCGAAAAACGGCTTGGAAGATAGAGTTTTTCGCGATTTACTTTTTGTAGTCGGAATCGGTTACCTCTGTTTTGCTGGTTTTGATGACCGGTATAGCCCATATCTGTGTTTATGTCGTTCTTACCATGTTCTATTTTCACATGCTATAATGTTTTTGTCTACATTCGTGCGGTAGTGAAGTAGAACGATCCCTCGATATTGTTTAAGTTTGTGCTCCCCAAACCTTGCACCTTCGTCATCTTGTACAATCGATGGTGGGTCTATGAAATTAGGGTGCCATCGATTTTACTTGACTAAAACAGTTCGTATCGGATACTAACGCGAAGGTTTGGTTGCTTAAACAAGGTCATCCTAACGGTTAGGGACCTTGGAGCATGAGAAGTTGGTAACCCAAGCATAGAGATGCTATCCAACAACAAGAGTCATATGCGATATGATTAGCAAAGAGTTGCTTACCGATCTATCATGTCTTCTAGCGGTGATGCTAAAGCTCACTAGTCGACTTGCTAGTTGTGGGTCTTGAATCACTAAGTTTCAATCGAGGGATATTGATTTTAGTGGGAGTAGATCATATTTGATATTATTTACTCTATCATGGATATTTTGTCTTAGTATTTTGCATTACTTATGTTGTAGATTAATGGCGTCTTCTAAGCAACCATTTACTTTGCGTTCGATTCTTGAGAAAGATAAGTTGAATGGAACAAATTATGCGGATTGGATCCGCAATCTCGAGAATTGTTCTCGTGGCCGAGAAAAAGGAGGAATATCTAGACACCCCCTTCCGGATGAGCACGCTAATGATGCATCTTCTTTGTGACCAAGCTAGCGAGAGGGTGCAGTTAGGCCACACGTAATCAAGATGGTTGGTTACACTCGAGGTTGGAGAAGCTAGGCTTCCCAATTGGCCCGAGTTGGCTACGATTTCATTCTCTCGTCTCGCCACCTAGCTATGGGAACTTCATTGCGAACTACCATATACATGGGGAGAGAGGGGCTTGAATGAGTTGTGTGGCATGCTTTGAAAACAGCGGTGACATTAAGAAGCGGTCGGTGGCCAAGTATTGGCGATCCCGAACAAGCCTAACTTTAAGAGAAAGAAGGGGTTTGGGGGAAGAAAAAGGGCAAGGCTAAAGATGAGATCTCCAAGCCAGCTCCGCCCGCCCCAAAGCTGGACCACCGGTGATGCTAAATGTTTTCATTGTGGTAAGAATGGTCACTTTGGAAGAGAAAGCGCAAGGCTGTACTTGGCGTCCTTAGAGAAGGACGGCGGTAGTAAAAGTACTCCCGCTCATACGCTTGTTGTTTATGTTACAGACATCTTCCTCGCTAACTCTTATATCAATTCTTGGGTATTTGATACCGGATCGGTTGCTCATATTTGCAATACGATGCAAGGAATGATAAGAAGTAGAAGCGTGAAGAAAGGAGAGGTTGATTTCCGCGTGGGCAACAATGCAAGAGTTCTTTGCGTTGAACGTCGGGACGATGCAACTTCACTGCCGTCGGGATTTGTCATGGAATTGAATAATTGTTATTTTGTTCCTAGTCTAAGTCGAAACATTATGTCACCTTCATGTTTGATGAAGGATGGTTATTCATTTGCGAGTAAAGACAATGGTTGTGTTATCTCGAAGAATGATATGTTTGTGGCTCTTGTATCCATTGTGAATGGATTATTTATTTTAAATCTTGATGATGCACACATGCGTAATGTTAATGCTAAAAGGCCTCGGCTTAATGAGTTAAGTCCTACATATATGTGGCATTGTCGTTTGGGTCATATAAGTGAAAATCGCATGAAGAGGCTCCATGATGATGGACTTCTAACTTCGTTTGATTTTGAATCTTACGAGACATGTGAGACTTGCCTTTTAGGCAAGATGACCAAGACGCCTTTCTCGGGTTTTCCGAGAGAGCGTCGACTTATTGGAACTAGTACATAATGATGTATGTGGACCAATGAGCACGACGGCTAGAGGCGGTTTTCAATACTTCATAACTTTTACGATGACTTTAGTAGATATGGCTATGTCTACCTAATGAAGCATAAGTACGAAACATTTGAAAAGTTCAAAGAATTTCAGAATGAAGTAGAGAACCAACGTGGCAAGAAAATTAAGGCCTTGCGATCGATCGTGGAGGCGAATATTTGAGTCATGAGTTTAGCAATCATCTTAAGAGTTGCGGAATTGTTCCACGGCTTACGCCACTGGAACGCCACGGAGAAATGGCGTGTCGGCGGCGTAATCGGACTTTGTTGGACATGGTTCGGTCTATGATGAGCCGATCGGACCTACCTTTATCGTTTTGGGGATATGCTCTAGAAACGGCCGCTTTCACATTGAATAGAGTACCATCTAAGTCCATAGTTAAGACACCATATGAGATATGGACTGGGGAAGAGTCCTAGTTTGTCTTTTCTAAAAATTTGGGGTTGTGAGGTTTATGTCAAACGGCTTATATCGAGATAAGCTAACACCCAAATCGGACAAGTGTTTTTTCGTGGGATATCCAAAGGAAACTTTAGGATATTACTTCTACAACCGCTCGAGAGGGCAAAGTGTTTGTTGCTCGAAACGGTGTTTTCTTAGAGAAAGAGTTTCTCAAAAGAGAGAAGAGTGGACAAAAGGTGTATCTTGAAGAAGTTCAAGATGAGCCGATCGAGAAGGACTCTACGAGTGATGCTAATGTAAGCGAGAACAAGTTGAGATGCCCGTGGCCACGAAACACCTCCACAACCACGAAGATCAGCAAGACTTTGCAAGTTGCGTGGGGATCTGTTATTGTTGGACGATGACGAACCTGCAACATACGCGAAAGCTATGATGGACTCGGTTCCGAGCAATGGCGAGTGCCATGAGATCCGAGATAGATTCCATGGGAAATAATCAAGTTTGGAACTTGGTTGACCCGCTTTGATGGTGTTAGACCCATCGAGTGCAAATGGATCTATAAAAAGAAGAAAGATATGGACGGAAATGTTCACGTCTATAAAGCTCGACTTGTCGCAAAGGGTTTTTGGCAAGTTCAAGGAATTGACTACGACGAGACATTCTCTCCGGTAAGCGATGCTTAAATCTATCCGGATCATTCTAGCAATAGGCTGCCTATTTCGATTATGAAATTTGGCGAGATGGATGTTAAAACAGCCTTTCTAAATGGAAATTTGGAAGAGGACGTGTATATGATACGGCCGAAGGTTTTGTTGATCCAAATAATCTTTGGAAAAATATGCAAGCTTAAGAAATCTATTTATGGGTTAAAGCAAGCATCTCGGAGTTGGAACATTCGTTTTGATGAGGTTGTCAAAGGGTTTGGCTTCCGTCGGAATGAAGAAGAGCCTTGTGTTTACCAAAGGCTAGTGGGAGCGCTATTGTATTTCTAATCTTGTATGTGGATGACATACTATTGATTGGGAATGACATTCCTATGTTGCAATGCAGTAAAGACTTCACTTTAATAGTTTTTCTATGAAGGATTTGGGAGATGCGGCATACATCTTGGGCATTAAGATCTATAGAGATAGGTCGAAAAGGCTAATAGGATTATGCCAAGATACATATATTGACAAGGTGTTGAAACGGTTCAACATGGAGCAATCCAAGAAAGGGTTCTTGCCTATGTCACATGGTATGCGCTTTAGCGACAAGCAATGTCCTTCATCGGATGAAGAGCGCAAACGCATGAGTAAGGTTCCATATGCTTCGGCAATCGGTTCCATCATGTATGCCATGATATGTACTCGCCCGGATGTCTCATATGCTCTAAGTGTTGCGGCGGTACCAAGGCAATCCTGGTGAGAGTCCTTTGGCCCGGTTAAAAACATCCTTAAGTACTTGAGAAGAACTAAGGATGAGTTCTGATCTATGGAGGTGAGGAAGAGCTCGTTGTAAATGGTTACACCGATGCTAGCTTCCAAGCGATGTAGATGATTCACAATCTCAATCGGGTTTCGTGTTCACGGTAAATGGTGGTGCGATGGGCTGGAAAAGTTCCAAGCGGGAGACGGTGTCCGATTCTACAACGAAGCCGAGTACATTGCGGCTTCGGAAGCTGCAAAGGAAGGTGTTTGGATGAGGCGTTTCCTCATTGATCTTGGTGTGTTTCCTAATGCGGCTAGCCCATTGAATCTACATTGTGATAATAATGGGGCGATAGCGCGAGGCTAAGGAGCCAAGGAATCACCGGAAGAACAAACATGTACGGCGGAAATTTCACCTCATTCGGCAGTTCATCGGTGAAGGTGAAATTAAAATGTGCAAAATACATACGGATTTGAATGTAGCGAGATCCGTTGACAAAGGCTCTTCACGGCCCTAAGCATGAGGCGCACATGAGGTCTATGGGGATTAGACATATTAGAGATTAACTCTAGTGCAAGTGGGAGACTTGTTGGGAATATGCCCTAGAGGTAATCATAGAGATGATTATATTCCGCTTGTATCCATGATATATAAAATATGTCCATTGAATATCCATTAAAGACAACTTGTATTGATTGGCAATTATGTGAATTGTTTGTGGAACTCTTTTACTTGTATGGTTATTCTATATTCGTCCCTGGTCGGAGTTCATGTGAGGACACACATGAATATTAGACTAGCACATTATTAGTTGATGACTATGTTTCACAAGTCATGGACATGGAGATGTCGAACTAATAATGTGGGCACATGTATGACATGTAGGTGGATCGACCCGACATGAGATTGTCTCTATACACATCATATACGTTATGTCCTTCGACCCGAGATTGTTGTATGTACTCGAGATGTGTATCGACTTGCTTAGGGACCGACAAACGCTACTCCGTCAGGTAGTTATAAAGGATGTCTTCGGGTTTGTCGAGAAGCATCTTTGCGAGACATAGACAATCAAGATGGGACTTGCCCCTCTCTAATGAGAGAGATATCAACTGGATCACTCAAGTGATTGGATCAACAAATGCATGGCCGTGCTTGGGTTAAGTGTTAACCCACGAGTTGAACCATATATCATGAGGCAAGGGAGTAACTTGTATATGGTCGTAGTGGTTAAATCGATATGATCATTTGCGTACGCATAGGAGTTGTCATGCCTTGCTAGAGGCCGGCTGTCGGCTATTGGGCGAATAGGAGTATTCGGCCCATGTCTATGTGTGCGTGAACCCATAGGGTCGCACGCTTAAGAGGGCTGGAAGCCTAATTCGAGTTGGACTCGAATTAGACAAGGCTTAGGGTTTCTAATGCGTCTCCAATTCGGAAAGCACATGAGAGACACCTATATAAGAAGAGGGGAGGGGCGTGGCCAAACACACACAACCAATCCACGCCTTTGGCGGCCGCCGTCGCCCTCCACGCTCTCGCCTTCGCTCCTCGCCGCGGACCTAGCGGTCCGGGCGCATCGCTTCTCCCTCGTACGTGTGTGACACCTCGGAGGTGCTGCATCTGGAGCACGAGGACGAACCGCACGAAACGCAAGTGGTGGGAAGAGTTGTTGGACGACCACGCAACTACACGGCACTGCTGTGACGCGTTCGACTACATCGAGTCGTCTTCCGCTGCATCTGCGCGTCTAGTGGTAATCCCGTAACCTGTAACTAGTAGTAGATCCTGGGCGATGAGGTAAAAAGTTTTGTTTTATGGCTAGCGTAGCACCCTCATAACCCTACAAAAAGTTACTACATAACAGCAATTGCTGGATCAACCAATGGGAGTTCGTTGGTTGTCATGTCCAAAGGTCTGAATTTTGCTTTTTCTTGTTAGTGCTCGCACTTGCATATTGACCTTCTGTTTTCTCACCATTTTTCCATTATCAGTACATACAAAATCCTAATGTTTCTTTTGTATGTTCCTTTGCCATTTCCATTTTAAGCCCTGTTGCATTGCTCACGAGTTATCAGGGCTTGCTATGGTATGATTTGGGGGTAATATATTTTCACTATTTTAGGAACTCCTTACACTCAGCAATCGTAAAGTAGCTGAGTCAACGAACACACACTCATAGCCTATCTAATAGATAGATACAAAATCACCCATACAATTGGTTGTTTTATTTTTTACAAATCGATCTTGTTTTGTATTTAAGGAGGCAAAGGAGTGAAGATTATCTTGTTAAATGAGACAGTGCCTGGCCCGGTGATTAAGAAGCATAGCAGCCTCATTGAATATATTGGCTTTGGTAGAGCTCTCTAATATGGTGAGTTGGTCTCTTCTCTTTATTGATTTGTTTGTGAGTGCATATATGAAAATTATGGAAACGAGTTTAGGTTAGTTTTCCATTACCTTTCCATAGATCTATTTGGATAGTAATTATTTAAGTTCTAGATGGCACCACCACATAACAATGTTGCTGGTCATTTTGTCCTTGTGGCAAGAAGGCCAGAAGACATAATTTTGGACAAAATTTAAGGCACAATTTTTTGTTGTCATTTTTGTAGCGTGCACTTAATCCTCTCTGCTTCTGTTCCGATAGTCATGACCAAAAAAGGCTTTTCAATTCTACACGGTGTTCTAATAGTCCTGTGTTAAGACCAAAAATATCCATGATGTTCATTGTAACAATAATTCTGTTGGCACACATCGGCTGTAGTATGTACATACTGGAATCGAGTACCGCCGAGAGCACCACGGCCACCAAGCTCCGATCCAGTCTTAAATCACCCTACCTTCCCCTCTCTCCCGCTTGTGGCCTGTTAGTGAATCCCTTCTTCTGCAGTTTGATGCATTTTAAGAGTCCTCTCTTGATGCTACCAAGAACTCTTTGTAGCATCAAGAGAGGAGCAACTTTCATCAATTGATTTATTTTTTAGTTTTATTTTGTGAATTCAGTCGGTTCCTTATTCATTTGGGTTTCCACCATGCAACAACTTCTATTCAGGGCTCTCTATTTGGGTTATGACATTTAGCCACAAGATTGGGTTGTATGATGTCCAAGGTATGCCGGTTACGTCAATGCTGATTTTGCGAGTTGATTAACTTGGTTCTTTCCCGTTGCTTCTTCTACTTTTAATTAGCACATTTTTTCTGAGTTAAAAGTATATATTGGTTGTTTCCATGTAGATCCCTGGATTGAAGCCGTGGCGTTAGCACGAGCACTGATTGATGATAACATAGTAGTTGATTTTCATTCTCAGCCTTTTGCGTGCTTTGACAGGAACTCAAGTAAGTGGAGCAAAGATGTCTACCCACAGGTGCTTGCCATTGGCCATTGGACTCCTATGGCGAGCCAAAAGGATGACTACAAGATCAGCATTGGATTGGTTGTTGAATTGGATGCAGTTGTGGAAACCACAACATATGAATTCAGATATCCTTACTTTCAATTTCATCAGAACTTCAGTAGCAGCAGAACTGTGGTAGCAGCAAAATTCTGTTTATCAATAGGTTCTCTGTATTTTAGTAGTAGCAGAACTGTGGTAGCAGAACTGTGGTAGCAGGTAGCAGAATTCTGTTTATCCACGAACCATCTTCAGTACATGATCTTATATGCGACCATTAATTTTGTGAAGTTGCTGTATATAACTTCCAAGGAGGCAACAGATATTGAGCTGGAATTTGACTTTGACTGTAACAAGCATATTGAGATCATTTGAATGAGGTCATCCTGAAGTTGCAGACATGTTGTTTTTTTTTTTGGAAGTTTTTTTGGAATTACACCACAGGAAGTAAAATGTTGGACCAAATACTTGAAGTAGCTAGAATTTACTCTAAAAAAGTAGCTAAAATTTAAACTCCTATTTTTGAATTATGCATGGTTCGTTTACATTTACAAAGCATATGTGTTCACTGGAAAGTGTAAGCATATACAATGGAACTCATGAGCTTCAAATCATGCTAACCAATTTATTTTGTGATGACATCAGTGTTCTTGTGTTATGCATGGACAAAGTATCACCGTAGCGTTAGCACGGCCACTATACTATGAACTTAAGTTGGCTAAATCTATTAAAAACACTAACATTTGTAATATCCAGTAATCATTATTATTAGATTAATCATATTATATATTTTTATCTAGTTCTATGTCTATATCATTTTCTATAAATTTGGTCATATTCTTTATGAGAACAAGTGTTTTTTGAATTGTTTCTAAGTGCGTGTTTGTTGGATTTATTATGGGCTAGGCCCATTTATAAAATTCAATAAATCAATAAACTCTATGGTTAGTTGATGTGTGGGTTATTATTTGTACCGGATTGGAATCCCAAGCATCTTTTACTTGACTTAAATGGTGGGATTTATTCCACTCAATTTGAGAAGTCAAGATAGGGACCAAAGTGTGCCACACGCGCGCGTGCACGCGCCCGCCGCCGCCGCCGGTCGGCTCGGGCCGTGGCGAGGCAGGCAGCGACGAGCGGGCGGGTGTTAATTTTTAGCACTCTCTTGCTTTGATGAAGACTTTGTCTCTTTAGCTGCCCGTCTCCTGAAGAGTCACCGAGAGACTCTTCTCCTTCCTCCTCCTCCTAGCGACGCCCACTCTATTTAAGGAGTCCTAGTCCCTTCGGTACAAGAGTTCGGTTCACATCCAGACCATATCTCGCAGCGTCAAGATTTCTCCATCTCGTTCACCTTGCGCGCACGGGGAGACGAGAGGGCAGGTGCCTCCGAAGCCCTTGCCGTTCGAGACCTTTCACGGGGGATCGGCAATTAGGTTTTTGGGGGGAACGTCTACACGACTGCCCAATCCGCCGCCGCTGGTTTCGTCGTCCTCTACTTCCTGGAGGTGCCGTCGTCGTCTACTTCCCTGAGGACTTGCGTTCTTCATCCTCTTCCTCAACATGTCGCTGGAAATCGGACAAGGATCGGGATCGGGATCCTCTGGAGGGTATAAACTGTTCATCTCCTCTCTGTTTTTCATGATACAGTTTCTGCATGTTTTGTTAGTCCATGCCTGCTGTTTCATATGCTATGATGAATATGTTTTGTATGCTCTGATCTGTTATTTCGTCAATTTACTGCTATCTGATCTTGCTAAAATTGACCCGTCATATATGCATGTTTCGGTAATTGCGTGCTGCTGTTTCATATACTACTGCCTGTATGTTTCGGTAGTCCAGTTACTTTGTTTCACTCGTTGAGATGAGTTTTATATCATGTTTTATTTCTTTAGTTGATAAATCATGTTATCATGCTTATATGTTGCACATGTTTATTAGTCATATGGTCCATATGGTTATGGACATTTATGACATCATGTTTACAATGTTTAATTATATATCACATGTCATCATCTTTATGTTAATTTATGAAATTAAAATGACATGGAAATTGCCTAATTGTCTAACAATCCAAAAACCTAATAATTATAGGCATTTTTTTAATCGAGAGGTTTTCTTCTTTGCTTTGAAGCTGATCCTTTTGATGGGAAACACTTCTTGCTCCGGAAAGCTAAGATGGAACTGTGGCTAAGCTGCTATGCTTTGTTTTCATGCCTCGAGGGCAAATGCGAAAACTTGTCTCCTGCGGATGAGGCTAAGTTTAAGGTTGAAGACAACCTCTTTCGAGGTGCGATGATTAGCGCACTTGATCCAAAGTTCGAGAAAAGCTACATCATCCATCCCACGGGGAAAGAGGCTGTGGGATGCACTTGTGAGAAAGTTTGGAGTAATCGATGTCTTGGTAGTGGCTGTATCTCATGGAGCGGCATGTATGACTACAAGATGGTTGAGAACCGATCGTAGTGGAACGGGCTCATGAGATTCGGGCACTAGCTAAGAACTTGAACTTGTTCCCTTGTCCTCTACGACAAGTTTGTGGCTGGTGGTATTATTGCCAAGTTGCCACCTTCTTAGAAGGATTTTGGCATCTCTCTCAAACACAAGAGGCAAAAGTTCAGTGTTGAGGAACTCATAGGCACTCTAGATGTTGAGGAGAGGGCTAGAGCAAAGGACAATGGGAAAGGTGTTGAGACCTCTTACGCAATGTGGTGCGAAGAAACCCCACAAGTGGAATAATAAGAAGGACCGAGAAAAGAAGGAGAACACTCCTAAACCCACTCAAACTACAGTTCAAGAAACAAAACAACAATAACAATAACAAGAAAAGGAAAGGTGGCTGTTTTGTGTGGCGAGTGAGGATCATTGGGCAAGTGAGTGCCCTAATCGCAAGTACAAACGGGGAGAAGAAAGCGTGAACATGGTTACTACTGAAATGGAGATGGAACATGCGGTATGGTAATTCTTTACCATTTGTTCTTTCGGCTTGTAATTCACCGAGTGGTGGATGGACGGTGGTGCAAATATCCATATGTGTCTTGATGTCTCTTTGTTTTCTACTTACAGTCGGGAGGTCGGCGCTTTCTTTGATGGGTAATGGGTCGCGTGCACATGTTCTTAGAGTTGGTACGGTCATTAAAGTTTGCTTCGGGAAGACGGTGCCATTAAAGAGCGTGCAGCATGTACCATCCATCAAGAAGAATCTTGTTAGTGCATCTTTGCTTTGTCGAGATGGTTATAGAGTTATTCTTGAATCAAATAAATGTGTTGTGTCGAGACATGGTGTGTTTGTGGGTAAAGGATATGATTGCGGAGGTCTGTTCTGCTTATCGTTGCATGATGTGTGTAATAAAGCGGTGAATTCGTTGATATTTCGATGAGTCGGACTTATGGCATTCACGGTTGTCATGCAAGTTTTGGGCAGTCTTATGCGGTTGGCAAATCTGAATTTAATTCCTAAATTTAACTTGGTTAAAAAGTCTAAGTGCCATGTATGCGTTGAATCAAAACAACCTCGCAAGCCTCATAAAGCTCATTTGAGGCGAATTTAGCACCTCTAGAACTTGTTCATTCCGATCTATGCGAGATGAATGGAATTTTAACCAAAGGCGGCAAACGTTATTTCCTCACTTTTATAGATGACTCATCACGTTTTTGCTATGTGTATCTCTTAAAAACAAAAGATGAAGCGTTTAATTATTTTAAGGCCTATAAAGCTGAGGTTGAGAACCAACTTGAAAGAAAAAATAAAACGTTTAAGGTCGATCGAGGTGGAGAATACTTCTCTAATGATTTCGATAATTTTTGTGTGGAACATGGTATTGTTCATGAAAGGACACCGCCTTTCTCACCATAATCCAATGGGATTGCTGAAGGGAAAAATCGTACCTTAACAGAGTTGGTGAATGCCATGTTAAGCACTGCGGGATTATCCAAGGAATGGTGGGGTGAGGCGTTATTGACAGTATGTCATGTCCTGAACAGAGTTCCTATGAAAGATAAAGAAATCACTCCATTTGAGGAATGAGAGAAAAAGAGATTAAATCTCTCTTATTTGCGCTCTTGGGGTTGTTTGGCCAAAGTGAGTGTGCCAATTAACAAAAAGCGTAAACTTGGACCTAAAACTGTTGATTGTATATTCCTTGGTTATGCTTTTCATAGCACTGGATATAGGTTCTTAATTATAAAATCTGATGTTTCTGATATGTATGTTGATACTATCATGGAGTCAAGAGACGCTACATTCTTTGAGAATGAGTTTCCCAGGAAGAATACACCTAGTGAAACAAGTCAAGAGACTATAATTTCCCATGAGCATGAATTGTCTATTCCAATAGAACATGCTGAGGATTCTCATGTGCACATCCCTGAGGAGGATGACACTATAATTGTAACAACTCCAGTTTAGGCTTAGCTAAATCTTGCATCTCATGAGCATGATCATCTCATAAGCATCATAATTACATTTTGTGGTAGCAATTGTTTGAGTGCTTGGGTTAAAAATGCAATTAGGGTTTTTCAAGTTGTTGCTAAAAGTCATATTTATGTTACTTTTCTCAAAAAGAAGTTTTAACAAAGTTTGTGGAGAAAATTATTTGGAGAAAACTTTGTTTTTACATCAAGTCATGAAAATGTGTTTAAGGGCATCAAAAATGGCAAAAATAGTTTTCCTCTTTTCAAAAATCCATATTTTAATATATTATTTTGACCCAAAAATTCACTTCCAAATCTAAGCCGAATTAGCAAAAACTTTCTACATGAAAAATGTTCTACTCATTAAATGGAGCAACTTTCATGTTTTGAGTTTTTCGAAATTCGCAATATTTTTGAAACTACAGGCAGTCAAACTTTTCAGTTCAAACTTGGTCAAGGTGGGACCCACCCCGGACCCACCTGTCATCACCTTTCCTCTCTCCTCCCTCCCTTTCCCTCTCTGCCCGGCAGAGCGCCGCAGCGCCACTGCAGCTGCCGCAGCGATGCCGCTGCCGCCCCGCTGAGCCCCGCCTGCGTCGAGCACGCCCAGCCCCGCGTGCGCACTCGAGCACCGCCTCGAGTAGCCCTGCCGCCTGCCTTCCTGCCGCCTTGCTGCGCCGCCGTTTTGCCGTCGTCACCGCCGCACACCACGCCCCACCAGGCGAACGCGCCAACCGCTCCGCGACGACGCAACGGCCACGCACGCCCCGCACTTGAGCACCACGCGCACGCCCCCTGCCGTCGCCTCGCTTCCCCGCTGTCCCACTGAGACGCTGAGCGCATCGCGCCGAGCGCCATGGCCGCCGTGTCGCCTCCGCTCGCCCGTGACCCGCTCGGTCCGAATTGGACAGACCAAGTGGCCTTAAAACGCTCGCCTCGCTCCCCAGTTCGCTCGACCCACTCCAATTTCCTCTCCACTCACCTCCACAGCGCAGCCGCAGAGCCGCCATGGCCACCGCCGTGCCCCTCTCCGGCTAGCCACCTCTCTGCCCGGTCGTTTCCTTCCCTGAGCGCATCACCGTGATCGCCTTGCCTTCCTCCACCTTCGCCGCGTACCCTTGCTTCGAATCGACCCAAGGTAGAGGCCAATCGGCCGTTTTCTCTCTACGCCGTAGGGAGCCTTGCTCGGCGAGCTTCCCGCGCTTGGCCGTACGCTCGCGCCCGTCATCATCTTCACCACCTAACTTGTGCACTAGCTCCGCCTTGGTCGGGCGAAGTCCGTAGGCATTTCCAAGCGCGCCGCCGTGGCCTGCTCCGGCGTGCAGCCGTCGAGCCGCGCCGCCGCTCTCCGCCGACCGTCGCGCCTGCCGCTTTAGAGCCCTAGGGACTCCATCTTCACCACAGCCGAGCTCGCGCCGTCGCCCTGAGCACGCTGGTGCCACCCCCGTCGCCGGACTCGTCGCCGTCGGCGAGCTCTCGCCGGTCAGCGGCGGTGCCCCGTTCCGCTCGGCCCAGCCAGTGGGGCGGCCGCCAACCCACACGTCGGCGCTAGCGTGTCTTGCCCGTGTGCGCTGCGCGCCGAGTCTTGCGTAGCCGCGCGGCCGCGTGTCGACCGCCCAGGGGATAGCCCCGGGTGCGCGTAGCAATTTAGATCTTTTTCATTTTCGAAAAGGATTTCCAGAAAATGTGTTTATTCTTTCAAAATTCATAACTCACTCATTTTAAGTCCAAATGGGGTGATTCAACTTGCAGTATTTTTTTCTTGGAGGGCACTATGCATGAAAAATATTGTTGAGCCTGTTTGAAATACTTTTATATATAGTTTTATTTAATACCTTTAAATGCTTATAACTTGATAAATGCATAACTAATTATAGGATTATCAGAAAAATGTGATTCTTGTTTTGTTGCTCTAGTTAGGAGATGCTTTATCTGTGAAAAATATTAGTTTGACATGTCATGTTTAGAAAATACCCTGTTTAATTATTGTGCTTGCTTTGCTTTGAAGTTAGGAAATTCATAATTAATTATTTAGGCAAGGATAAGGCTTGATAATTTTTCTAGGGTGTTTTTATGCTTATTAGTAGTTGTTAATACTTTGAGATCTATTGTTTGACACTTTTCATAGTACAAAGTACTTTATATATATATATATATATATATGGACAGGTTTTCTGTACTCTTAAGAGTATGTACTCATATCTCTATATCTCTAGATTTAGGGTGTATATGACCGAACGAAGTGTATATATACGAAGTATATGGTCATACTAGAGTACCCAGGGTGTTATATATGTCAAGTGTGCATGCATACATTGGGTATATGGTCATATATATTTTATATAGTACAGTAGTGGCATTTTAGTAATATATCAAAAAATATATGTTACTTTGAAATTTTTTAGCATAGAAAGACATGGAGTATCTTAAAATGAGTATATAAACATACTCAAACCGATAAACAAGTATTGACACATACCTAGTATGATTTTTTAGAGATGGGAGTACATACTCGTAAGAGTATAATGGAATTTCCCTATATATATATATATATATAGTATTGATATTTGGTACCCGGGTACTACTAGTTATTCAGTACCAAGCGTCATATTGGCCTTAGAGTTTAGGGTTTAAGATTTAGGGTTTAGGGTTAGTAGCGTCGATAGAGATTAGGGTTCAAAGCGTCACCAAACTGTTAGTAGATCTGAGAAATTCCTAGTATAGTTCACTTTTGTTTTATCTTAGCGTTGACTGGGATTAGGGTCAGTAGCGTCGAGAGTTTGGGGTCAATAGCGTCGACAGAGATTAGGGTCAATAGCGTCGACAGTGATTAGGGTCGGTAGCGTCGAGAGATTAGGGTTCCGGTACAAATAATCTTATTCGGTACCCAGGAGTACCCGGGTACCAAATAGCGGTGTCCTATATATATATATATATATATATATATATATATATATATATATATATATATATATATATATATATATATATATATATATATATATATATATATAGGACTCCGCTATTTAGAGCCTAAGGCTCTAAATAATTGTTTAGAGCCACGGCCAACCTCCCCGCAAGAGAAATGTTTCTTACTATTTTCCTTCCAAAACAATAAAGGCTGATCTGTGACCTTACGTGGTAAATGCAGTTAATAGAGTTAATGTTGTCTCCCCACAACAATAATCTTTCTTACTATTTTTCTACCGAAACAGTAAGACGCGAGATTTCAGTCACCATGCAACCGAATGGGCTGCATGCAACCGCCCCTTTTTTTGTTGCCTTAAGAGCATCTCCAATCGTTGTGCATTTGGACTTGGCATTTACCAAAATGCATAAAACTCCAAAAAAAAAACCCTCCAATCGTTATGCATTTGGACTTTGCATTTTACATAGCTATGCATTTGGAGGGAGAAACTTGGCATATATGCCAAAGGAGTCCGGCTATGCAAATAGAGATCATGGGATTCTCGGTTCCTCCTCGCGGGCTTTTTTTTCTTCCCTTCGCGCCGCCACCACTTCGCGCCGCCACCACCTCGCGGGCTTTTTTTTTCTTCCCTTCGCGCGGTTTCCCTTCGGCGACGTGATCTGGAAGCCCTCAACTGATAATAATTGCGGACCTCAGAACATGGAACAAAGAACACATGAATTGGATCAAGATATTCGGCTACGAAGTGCAAACCTTGGCGATGCGCTGTGCAATACGGCTTGGTCCATTCTCCGGTACCCTAGATCCCAAGTTGGCTTCACGAAATTCTGCTGCTCGCGAGCTGCAACGGCTTGACTGATGGCGGCGACCTGCCTTGACGACGAACTGATGGCGGCGACCGGGAACTGATGGGGAACAGGAACTGATGGCAATCGGTACTGGGGCCAAGGGGCGAACCTGTACGACGACGAACTGATGGCGAACTGACGACGAACTGGTACGGTGAACGGGAACTGATGCGGTGATGCCGTACTGGAGCCCTCACGATCGCGAGCTGAGTGGGGAACGGGAACTCATCGCGAGCAGAAGCTAATCGACGGCGGCGACACCGAACGCGGGCTGTTTGGCGCGGGAACGATTGGCCGCGCGGGAAGGAGTGCCGCGAAAAAAAAAATTTCCGGGAAAAAAAAAGATGCTGGACTTGGCATTTTGCATAACGGTTGGAGATCACCCGAATTTAGCCTTGCCATTTTCATTTGGGGGTTTACAAATTGCCTAAAATACATAGCTCCAAATGCATAACGATTGGAGATGCTCTAATTACCGTTGGCTAATAATACTTTTTCTTACTAATTCACAACCGACTAGTACTATTGCACATTAGTTCTTATTATTAGTAATAAAACTAGTAATACATCTTGTTACTAGTAATACATTTAAATATTAGTATGCCATCTGCATGCAACCGCAAAGCTAACACTCCTTGCTGGTTTTTCGCAAGCTGGCACCTTTTAGTAATTAGTTTTCTTTCCAAATAATCCAATTAGTAGTACCTATCTTTTTAGGCATTAGTTTTATTCCCAAATGATTTAATTAATAATAAAAACTTACCTTGTCATGCAAGTGGACGACTCGATAATTCGGAATCAAGCTTTGTCTTTTAGGAATTAGATTCTTCCTAAATCATCCAATTAGTAATACCTATCTTTTTAGTAATTAGTTTTCTTCCCAAATGATCAAATTAGTAATAAAAACCCCTTGTCATGACGATTCGGTAGTTTGGAATCAAGCTTTTACTACTCACGTGTCTTTTTAGTAATAAGCTTTCTTCCCAAATGATCCAAGTAATAATAAAAGCTAACCTTGTCATACTTTTATTAGTAGTAATTTGTGAGAATGAAAGTTAATGTGAGTATTAGCAATAGGAGTAAAACTTCTGAAGATTTTTATAGGAGTAATCCCGATGATCCTTAGTACTTATTGTTTGACTTTTTTTCGTGAATTTACTTATTGCTTGACTTTTGCAAAGAGTAGCAGTAGGAGTAAACCGATGATTTTTAGTAGTAATCCTGACGACGTACCACTTATTCCCAGTAGTAGCAATAGGAGTAAACCTTCTGGTAAATTATTCTTTGATTGAGACTCATGGCTGGTACACAAGTTTTCGAAATCAAATTTAAAAATCAACATCACAGCCTATACATCTCGTCTTTATTTACATCAGAACATTACATGATCTTTCCAATCAGATCACAAATAACAACCCGATTTTACATCTTCAGAATAGAATCAGGGGACCAAAAAAAATAGAGGCTGCATGTCGACATGTGGTGTTATGTTTTTTCTCGTCATTGAATACACAAAAAATTGAAATAAGATTTGAAGAGAAAATATAAAAAATCAGCATTGCTATGGCTGGACTCCATGCTCTCCTCATCTCACGGAAACAATGATGGAAGATCTTGAAGAAAGAACCTGTCAGTTGAACAAGAGACAAAACAGTTGCCATCAGGCTATACTCAAGAAACGAAGGGGCAAAATAAATAACCAGCGGGCACGCCACCATCGAGCTCCAGGGTAAGCGCCTACCTGCACCGATGCCCCGCCAGAGTCACCATCGAAATTCAGCGGATGGCCGGATCACCCTGAGCACCAGCACGAGGTATAGCCAGACCGAGCCTCGTCGCCGCTGGTCGAGGGGAGCAGGGCCGCCATCGGTCACGGGGAGTGTCGTCTGCACGCGATGAGTTGGGGTTGGGGGCTGCTGCCGTGGCAGCCATCGGGGTCGGGATGTGGAGGGTCGCCTGGACGACATCACGAACCGCCGTCATCGTGGCCGGTGTGGAGGAAGTGGACGCCGCTGGTGAGGTGCACGGACATGGGGTGCAGAACCCCGAGGCAGAGCACGGCGTCCACCTCCGATTGGGGAAGGAGCTGCCTTCCATGTCGGTAGGGAGGGTAGCCACACGCCATCACCGAGGGTCGTCGCGTGTGAGGGGCGAGCCACGTCGCCGCCGGATGCCAGGCCCCCGTCGACGCCATCACCGGGAGGGAAGGGGATGCCGCAGGGTGCCTTCCGTGTGGGCAGGCCGCCGCCGCACTCCACCTGGTGCGGCATGCTTAGACTCTGGCTACTCCGCATGCACGCCACCGGCGGTGTAAACAAATGAAGAAGGTAGCAGTAGCACGCATGATCTAAATATAGGCATAGAGAATTAAATGACGGAGAAAAGGACAGAGCAAATCATAGACTAATAAAAGTCGCTGCATGCGTGTGAAATCGTGGTCCTGTTTACTCGATGTCTCGATTGGTAATAATATTTTCTCTTGCGTGCCCCGTGATGATGGTTGGGGACCCACATGCATAATTAAACAACAATTGGTAACAATATTTACTATTGTGGGAAGGTGCCGTACGGGTGTGGTGGCGCTGCTCCATCGTGGCTCTAAACAATATTTAGAGCCTCATGGTTGGGGACAAGTATTTTTTTCCAGCTTCCATGATTCTTGCAGCTCCCATGATTCTTGCAGCTCCCGTGACTCATCCAAACATTCGTATTGTTGACGCGCAAAAATATCTAAGGAAATGCAACTTGTCATCGAACCTGCGAGACGTTAAAAAAACGGCCGATTGATCCCATCTATCAATCGAAACACAAAACACAACATATCTATCTCCTTTTGCCCTAATTCTCTCCTCAACCCCTCTAGTTGCTGTCCGCCGGCTCTCTCCGCGAGTTCTGTCGGCTTTCTAGGCGCCATCTGCTGGTCCTAGAAGATCCTCCACGTGCTCATCCCTGACGGATCCTTCCGAGAGCGAGTTCAGGAGTTTTTCCGGCCATCTTCAAGCTTTACATCGGCTTACCGGTCTCTAGATCGGTTTTGCCGGTTACGCTTCGAAGGTGCCGCGTTTGCAGGTCGCTTAGGGCTACCTCGAGGGCGTCCAAGGCCCACGTGTGGTGTGTAGGCGCCGGGAGCAATCTTGGTGTCAACACGTATATTTTTGCAACAATTTTTCTTGGCTACAGATCCAATAATTATTTTATTGCTCGCCCAACGTGAATGCCAACATTAACGTAACGACAACAATTTTGAAAAAGCCAACACCTTTTTGCAAGCACCGTGAGACGCTGGTTCCCACTGCAGAAATTTCAGAAATGGTTGCGGCCTCTACACGCTGTTGGGTTGCTGCTTCTCTCCTCCATCCTAATCCACCCAACTCTTATATCTCCTCCCGTGACTCAAAAATAGACGAGCGTTGCGCTGCTTCTCTCTTCGTTCTTGCCAGCAAGGCAGCCCAGGCGCGGCGGCAGCGCACGACGGCGAGCGTGGCAGCATCTTGAGCATACGGTGCAGCGCCCATTTCCGACCGAGAGCGGCAACATCCGAGGTTTGGCCGTCCCCGGCGAGTGGCGCGCACGGCCGAGCGCGGTGGCCCGGGCGTGCTCGTCTCCGACGACACAAGCACGACGGCTGCTTTCGCCGGCGAGCGCGATCGCGGTGGCGTGGGGTGACCGATGTTCTGGCGAGCGTGGTCGCGATGGCGTGCAGCGGCAGCTGAGCGAGCACGGTCACGGTGGCACGGACCTGCCAATCCCCGACAAGCGCTGGCATGGCGGCGGTCATCCCCGACGAGCGTGGTCGCCTCGAGTTGGTGCACGATGCCAGCATCCACGAGTGTTGCAATCCGTGGTGTCAAACGAACAGGGGACGCTGTCGGGTCACAGGCCATGGATATGATGGAGCTGCCCGTGGATGGCTGCCTTGCTCGCCGCGACGAGTCCGAGACTGCCTGCCTGGCGCAACCGGGCCTCCGCGCCCACCATGGCCATGGCCGCTTCGCTGGGAACCTCCGCCTGCCACTGCCGCAGGGGGACGCGCCCCCCGCTGCCTCACTGAGGCCTCCCCTCGCCATTGATGAGTGCTGCTGTAGAGTCTAGAGGGGTTTTTTTTTTTTTTGACAACAGAGTCTATAGAGGGATTAGAGAGGGAGAGAAGAGAAGGACGTGTGAGAGAGTTAGAGAGGTAGCGGTGGCTCTCGTGGCTCAACTTTTCAGACTTTCCCAGACAAAATTTGAATCAGCTAGGCGCACTCGGTTCGGTAGAATCAGGACGTGGTCCCAAATGCAAAAAGCAAACCGCAGGGGACTGAGAGTGACCCAACAGATGCGGCGATGAACAGGCTGTCACGGTACCACAAATTTCTCTCCAGCTGATAGCCTAGCACAAATCCGGGTTCATCTGGAAAGCTTAAATTTTGGGAAAAAAAAAGGGGTACATCCACGTTCGTTTGGAACGACAAAACATCAGTATACACGTTTTCCAATTTGATCCAGGTTTGTTTGGAATGACAAAACATCAGTATACGTGAATATGTCCACGTTTGGATGCAAACTTTTTTTTTTGAAAAGGTACAGCGGTGCTTGCATCACATGCACAGCAAAATCTGCCATGGACGCCGTGAGCTTTCTCCCATTCTATGTGCGGCCATTCTATGTGCGGCCTGAGTGGTCCCATTCACATGCACGAGATTGCCAGCCCTCGATGCATTGGAGTGCACGCTCAGAGCTGTCCTTAAACTATTGGATAATCTTCAGTTCTCAATATCTAATTAAACGTATATCCGATTTGAAATTTGTTTTCACGATAATATTACTTACAATTTTATCTACAAAATAAGATCCCATATGACCATTATTTCTTTTTTAAAAATAATAACATACCAATCCTACATGACAATTTTCAAAAATGGACTCGATTATCACCCAAACATTAATCATTGGTCCAAATGTTGCCATGCGGAAAGGTTGAACTCGACAAAGATTAGACTTGGTGAACAAAAGTTAAAAAGCAATATTGCTGGCTCATCTTGTTTCTCAAAAAAAAAAAAAAAAAATTCAATGAGTAGTACGAGTAGTGTCACAGACTCACAGATGAAAAGCATGAGAAAAATGGCGGCTCACATTATCTCTTCAATTTCACATGGCAAAAGGGAGAACCAAAATTACCGGCTCATGTTGTCTCTTCAATTTCTAATAGGCGGGATTATCACTAAACCATAATAGGCACATGCAGACCGATACATGAAAAAATGGGAATAGGAAATAGAATCCATGTATTTTCTTAATAAAAAATGTTGTTTATTGAGCCGGAACATAGCGTATTTGTACGAGTCCAGAATGCTTAGACCTGTTCAAATGTACCGAGGCGTCCAGAATTTTTTTTTGACCTTTCCAATTGCTTGTCTAGTTCCAATGTGAATGCCGGTTCGGATGGTCCCCGTAGCAAGACGATGGTCCCCCTTGCATGCCATGCATCTATCCAAAAGAGAGCTGACCAAAACTGCAAAGGCTGGCAACGTACTACTTTGCTGTTGATAGCCAATGATCATGGTTCGTCCGATTAAGCTGCTCAAGACACGCGTCGAAGATCCAGCGCCGACGGCAGCTACCACCCCCCGGTGGGCAGCTACCACCCGTGGTAGAAATTCCACACTCATATATATATATATATATATATATATATATATATATATATATATATATATATATATATATATATATATATATATATATATATATATATATATATATATATATATATATATATATAGGACTGCACTAATTACTACCCAGGGGACTGATTATTAATCAGTACCCGACAACTTCCCATGCAAGCCGCCCACCAGCGCTCCCGCAACCCACCTCCGTCTTTTTTTTTCGCCAACGCTAAAAAAAAATCCCGCCCACCCGTTTCAGTCCGTACACCTCGTTTGACTATTAATTTTTTTTTTACGGGAGCAATTATGACAGGAGAGTTTTGCAACGTTTTCCTTTACTTTTTTCTGGGAGAAGTTTTATTTTTCTTTCCATTTTTCTTCACCATCAACGTTTTTGCTTATTTTTCACGCAAATAGGTTTTGCAACTTTTTTCATTTTTCGTCTTGGTTGCTTTTTCAAGCAAACAGTTGGGCAGCTTTTTCTTGTTTTTACACACGAACAGGATAAGTACGCAAATACTAAAAGAGTTTGAGCATCCACTTTTTGTTTGTGAAGATTATTCTCTTCTTTTGGCAATGATTTGTGAGGCTATATACTTTCCCTTCGATCAACAACTTATCCATCGTAATGAAAACAGACTTTCCTTTTGATCAACACCATTTGCTATTTGAATTGGTAAAACCTTTACAACAAATTTTCAGCAAGATCAAACACTCGTAACAAAAGGCCACGTGAGGTTATAGTCAGATCTCCTAAAACACTTCCACGCAGATGATGGTCCTGCTTAGAACGTGTGCGGTGGCTGCTCTGCATACCCTGTTCAAATCAGAGTCAACAGCGGTTGGAAGCTTCATGGCACCTTGGCAATCAGGTCATCACTAGGGTACAAGAGCATACGACTGGACCAATCTCACCATCCCTGCAAAGACACGCCTCACCACATTAACGAATGAAATAGCAATAGGCATTCAGGAGGAGAGGGAAGAGATACATATACATAAGCCTATGCAAAATCAAGTGATGAATTTAAAAGATGATATTTCTAGAACAGATATGCATAAATAAAAATTTTACAACTATTATCTCTAGAACAGATATGTAACACTTCAAAGCCATCCATTCGGAACTGTTGGACGGACCAAATATGATTGAAAGGATGCACTCCTAGTATTACTATTAGTTCCAGCTTCTTATCGTTCGACCATTGTTTGCAAAATTTTGAAACAATGTTATCTGATAGCATGGCAACTAGGAACACGAGAACAGCTATGTTGTCATCTTCAACAGTACTAGCCTTTGAGCATTCTAGAGAGGAACCTATCTCTGTTTATCATGTTTGCATCTTGCGTAGCAAAAGGTAAAAAAATGAGAAGTACAATTATCAAGAGAAAAAGAAAATATAGGCAAGCAGAGAACTAAGACAGAATAGCATGGAGCCATGAATATTAGCACAAGCAAAAGATCCAGATCCAAGCAAACAGGATGGAGAAATGTCTAACTAGGAACATTTGTGCTCTTAAAAGGTTTATCACAGTGGGAAAATAAGTGAGAGAAAACAATAGGATTGGTATCAACTTAGTTTCCTCGTTAGTTGTTAATTGTTATCAACTTAGTTTCCTTGTTATAATTAATGATTCGTACAAACACAAAAACTTTTAGTTCTGGTTGCACATAATGTCTCATGTGAATTCAAAAATATAAAGTAGGCTATTTTTACCTTTGTTGCTTGTAACCTGCACAGAAATGTCAAGCTCAAAGCCAAAAAAGATTAACACGAGGACGACGAAAACCACGGATTACTTTAAGCCATGTAGACATGCAAACTTCAAGCTTGTTATTGTGCCTGGTCAAACGAAACCATGATGAGGCAGATGCATGCTAGTCATGCATTTACAAGTATGCTAATCAAAGGTTTCTAATTCTTAAGTTTTGCACAGGAATATAAAGAAACCAGATTGGAACAATGCTAGTTCAGGGCCACCAAATGCATTTTGGAATCTGCACATGAACTAAATGTCATTGAAAATGGTGGGCGATCCACCAGCTTGGCCTGTAAGCTGCCTGGGTTGGAAGGAGAATTCTGGCTCGCAAGTTGGATTGTTGTAAGCTGTAGCTATCTGCACCATCTAATATTTAAATTTTATCTGCAATTGTAGGCCCTCCATGAGAGCATTCTTAAGAAATCTGACATGTGGAGTCGAAATCCGATATGTCAGGAAGAGTGTGTGGTGGATAGTGTTCATAATACAGATGTTCGATGTAAAAGGTCATGAGAATGATAATTTATCGAGATCAATTACAAAGTAGGACCTTGGCAGTCTAGATAATAAATAGGACAAACAAAGTGTAATACTGAATCTGGAAGACAGAAATAGACATTTGTTTCCGTCAACATATAAGTAGTTAGTGTATGCTCATGGAGAAGTAGCATGTGCCATGAGATCCACCATGTAAGGGACTCTGGCTACCATCCCAGACTGTATTAAAAAATGCTCTTTGTGCAGCAATTAAATAGGAAATCATGCCAAAAATAATTACCTCTCTTCTTAGCCTTTGGTTAGAGGGCAACTGCTTGTTGGTCGTTGCCAAGCTTCTTGCCACAACAAATTAGGCTTCTGACATAATGCTTCTCTTTCAGCTCAATAACTGTCAAACAACATCCCCCATCTCCTTGGGCTTCTCTCTGGCCATCAGAAAAAGAGCACCAGCCCCATCATTATCGTTGGCAAATACATGTTTAGAACGAAGGCACACTTACGAAACATCCATGGTATGATATACACGAACACAAATAGTTCACATATGGCCTAAGATATTTTCAGTTGTGAACTAACAAAAACTCAAAATTTAGCCGACTCCTTTGGCAGCTAGAATCTCCAATCTTCACACATATGAAATTCATAGGAGAAATAAACTTATGAATCACAAAATCAAATAGGGAAACTAGCAAACGAAAATCAGCACTGTAGGCCCAACTAATCATTATTGAATGGGAACCTATTGGCATGTAATAGACATTAGTACTGAAACAACTAATGGCATGCGTAGTAGGATAAAAATGAAGCGCAGATATGAATCATATAGCTACCAATTACAGTAATCCATGATGTATTTAACCCCTAATTTTAGCAATCAATTGCCTGATAGATAAAGACTAAATACACTGATGAACAAACACCTTACGCCAAAAATAGGTGTACAGGTACCAGGAAATGCCTCTGCTCGCCATGCACGTGACCGGGGAGATACTCCAGCTGCCGCGCCCACCACCACCTGGGGGAGGTCTGCCGCTGCCCACACCACACTAGTGCCCACGGATCTGGTGGATTTTGAAGGCGCATCTGGTGGGGATGAATTTGTGGTTTCAACCGGGAACGAGGACCGACACCGGACAAGGGAGATAGGATGAGCGGATGCGAGGAGAAAACCGCCGCTGCCCAGGCGCCGCCACCAAGCCGCCCATACCACGGCTAACGGGTGTGGATTGGGGATGGTCGCCGGCAGAGGTTGGTTTGAGGATGGTCGCCGGCGGGGATTGGGTTGAGGGGCAGCGCCGGTGGGGGCAGATTGAGAAGCGGCGACGGCGGTGGTGGGTTGAGGAGCCTGGATGGAGAGGAGCTACTGCCGGGGGAGGATGGCGCCAAGGACGACGCGGTCGTGTGCAAAAGTACCACCCTTTGTCCCAAATTATATGAAATTTTGGCATTTCTAAGGTACATAGCTATTACAATGCACCTAGATAATATCCCCAGTACATAATAAAAGTTATGTATCAAGAAAAGCAAAACAGAGTATTTTTAAATCCTACTGCCATTTGTGCTCTTAACAAGTTTTATCACAAAGGGAAAATAAGTGGGAGCAAACAATAGGGTCCATGGTAATCCACACAAACAAAAGAAAAAAGACAGGATCCAGGGACTAGAGCAAGACACTACAATCACTTGATCATAAAACACACGCTGACAATGCACACAAACAATGTTAATGATGGAATCGAGAAAATGAACCTACAGCATGTCAAATCAAGTAAAAAGCTAAGGAGAAATACCAAGGAACAACCATCTGTGGAAGGAGATGATGTTGCTGGACATGGACGAGCAGCACCCATGGCCAGTCTTCCACTTGACATGTAATTCATTGTGAGATAGACTACATGGGTCACAAAAAGGTATCAATTTAGTTTCCTTGTAACAGTTAATGATGGGTACGAACACAAACTTTCGGTTCTGGTTGCACATAATGTCACATGTGAATTCAAAAATATAATGGATCAACTAGATGTCTGGAACCATCGTTAGTGACTGGCAAAAACTGAAAACCTAAAAAGGCCAATATTACGAGCCATGTTTCAAAGGCATCACCAAGCTGTCTAGGCGCACACGCAGCTCTTGCCTGGACACCTAGTCACCTTTGAAACCATGATTATGAGTAGAGGATCCACAAGTAATTCCAAACCAATCTATTATAGCAGGATTCCAAATGTTTATTACAGGTAGGCCATGGGGAAATCTATGTTTCTGGTAATCAATTGAAAGCAACCATCCGCATAAGGGTTCTTACCACAGATGTTGTTTTCCATAATTCAAACTTACTAGCCATTTAATAAAGGACCACACATGTTTACAAACAAATATATATTCAGTTTTGCTAGCTGCCAGAACTTTATTGAAAAAACATTTATATACACAGAGCATGGCAGCACATTTTGCAACATGGGACCATCCTCTTACCTGCTACTTGTAACCTGATTTTCTTCCCATTAATCTCCAAGGTTGAAATATCGACAACCTTTATGCGGCCTTTGAATGGACGGTGCGTTGAATCATAATTGAACCTATAAGCCTGAAAGAGGACAAATGTCATAAAGTTGATTACAGCTACAGTTTAGATAAAGCCCTTTTTTAACTTGGCCTTGGGCCCGGATTAAGCATAAATTTGCATGAATGTGTACCATTTTACTAGTTCTCCCAAACAAACAGGATAAACTTTCCAACTAAAATAGAAAAATAGACCTTGGCTCAAGCTCACCTCTATGCTTACAGCTAAGGTCACTGAGGTCCATGAGCACCTGGAGGTGCAGCACAAAACGCTTGGGGCCAGCTCTCCTGTGCCAGGTTATTAGACATGACACCCTGGAGATAGCCCTAGCCATCACAAAGAAACCACATAAGTTCAGGTTGGAATTGGCATGCACCACGGATTTCTTTAAGGCATGCGGATATGCAAACTTCAAGACGGCTTTTATGCCCGAGCAAACAAAACCATAATGCGGTAGGTATAGACAGCATGGAAATGACAAATAATTCATCCAGACCCTATCATCAGATCCTTCTAATCACTTTTTTCTGATCCATAATTCCATAAAATTTTCTGATCCATAATTCCATAATAAACTAAAAGATATATCAAAGTTTAAATTAAAGCAGCAGATCAAAAGCTTTGAGTGATATAATTTTAGTTTAAGATGCATATTACCAAAAGAAAAGTAGTATGTCATCTAACTAAAATATCATGCAATTGAATATTAAGATATTAGATCAATGCAATACAGGGATAGCTTGACAAATGCTAAATTAGCATCCGCCGGCTAATGTGGTTCATTCAGCCATGCATCCACCACATTTCTCTCACGTGGCATTTTGCCAAATGCCACTATTCCAGCTATCAGCTAGCAAGAAGGTGAGCACATCTGCCATATGCTACCATCATCTCCATTACTAGAATTTATGCCTTGCTATCCTTCTGAATTTGACAACTATGATTTACTAGAATCTATGCCCATGAATGAATAAGATTTACTAGAATCTTTGTTTCTCTCTGGATATCTCTTTACTCTCGTATCTAATTGAAAGCTCATTTGCAACTATGCAATGCCAAATTGTTTTCGATGTAGAATAAAGATTAAAAGAAGCAAATATCCCCATGAGCAAGTGGGAACTCACCAATAGAATAAGAAACCGATTGCCTGTTTTATTCTATAGAGGGCACCATCAGATAATTCTCTTTGCTTCCATCTATAGTTCTGTACTGATCAGAAGCTAATGTGGCCAACAGATCTGCAAGAATAGAAAATATTTCAATCTATGGGAGTCACCAACCGCTAACAAAATTAAGATGGCTAATCAGACAACATGAAGATACCCCCAATGCACAGCGGCAAGTTTGCATCGTTAGTTGTTGACATCAATAAACACACATAGATAAGATAAATCACCTCAGTAGCCAGTCTCTGCTAGCCTGATGGGGATGTCCAAGGGTACAGACGAGCAGGCAGCAGCCAGCCGAGACACGAGCAGGCAGGTCCCCGTCGTGGATGATTGGGATCCCTCCAGCAGCTAGCAGCAAGCAGCCAGATCCGCCACCTATACTTCCTGTGCACCACTGTGGAGAGGGCGGCCACAACCATTGTGATGGGCGCCGCCGCAACACCAGAGAGAGGGCCGCTATGAAGGAGGTTGCCGCCACCTCCTACTGACCGATGCTCGGAGCGAGCGGCAGGAGGAGCACCGGGACGACGAGGCGACGGTTGAGGGAGTGGAAGGCTGCGCAGCAAGCGTTGTCGCCGAGGTTCTCGGTGACCGCCTGACCGGCAGCCGGTCGTCGTGCAGACCGACGCACGTGAGGTCGCCGGCGTCCTCCAGGTACCCACGCCCGCCTCGGATCTCACCGCTGCAACCCGCAGGAAGATGAGCGGTTCCCATGGGCGCTCCACCTATGGGGACCGGTGGGGGCGAGGTAGGGGGATGTCCGGCGAGCCATGGCTCGGATCGGGAGAGGTAGCCGGCGTGGAGGCTTTGGCGGCGCAGGTCCCCCACGCCCGCTCGATCTCGACGCCGCTGCACGCAGGAAGATGAGGGGTTCCTTGGGCGCTCCACCATTGCCTGCGCCTCGACAGAGAAGGGACGGTGGGGAGGTGGAAGGGAGTGAGCCCCAGCACGGCGGGATGGGATGAGGTGCGGCGGCGGCGCGGCCGGGGTACGGAGCCAGACGAGTCGACGGATCTGAACAACTGCAAATGAACGTGGGTCGGGAGCTCGTGGGTGGGTACCCGGCTCGAGGTCGTGGGTGGGTGGGCCGGGCCCGTGAGCTACGAGGCCCAAACGACGGAGGAAGCCTGTGAGAGAAAAAACTGAAGACGGTGCCGCCAGCGGATGGAAGGCTCGATCAGCGGTGCGCTGGGCTGGCTCGGGGACTGATTATTATTCGGTCCCCAGGGGAATATATAGAATACCTATATATATATATATATATATATATATATATATATATATATATATATATATATATATATATATATATATATATATATATATATATATATATATATATATATATATATATATAATCCTGGATGCCCATTAGATACACAAAATCATCAATAGATAGATCAGTCTATCATAAATCCGTTACATACAAAGATGTTTGCATCAAGATAAGAAAATACATGAGATGTCCAAACTAAGTATAAGATACAGAGGTCTTGTTTACAAAGAGGTCTTGTTTCAATATCTCATTGATTTCTGAAAGAAATGAACATACATACAGGAAGAAAAAATAAATTATGCTAAATCACCACTATAAGATATTATCAAAAAGTTCCATTGAGATGCATGTAATACTTACTTGGCATTGTACTCCAACGCAAGGGGAGGAGGCATATGCCTAAAAACTTAAGTTTAATCTGCAACAGCAAGGGGAGGAGGCACATATGCAGTGAGAACATGGATAACACATATCAATAGGAATCTACACATATATAATATCAAATCTGATCATAGCAAAACACATATAATTGAAATACAAGTCCATCATAACAAGTTCATAATTCAAAAGTTCCACAAGTCCATGAAATTACAAGTCCATCACAAGTTCCACAAGTCCATCACTAAAGTTTTAGAAATGTGCACTATGGAGATTCATAAATTGGCACTACAAAAGTTTCTGCATTAAAGTTTAGAAATCTACACTACAAAAGTTTTTGCTACTCCAAGCTGGCCTCATCAATAGTTTCTCAGCTCAATTTTCAGTCATCAATAGTTGTTTCTCAGCTTAGGGTGATTTTTTTTACTTTTCTTGCTCTTGTGGATATCATAAGCTCATTTTCCCAACCTGAAGCCATTGTTAAATAAATAAAAAGCTTTATGGGCTCACACTTGCTTAAATAAACAATAAGCAATCAAGTTCAGAATCTTAGAGATTCATGAAGTGCAAGAGGAGCACTTACATGCTGCTGGTGGTGGCCAGTTGGTGGAGGTGTATATTGAATAGTTGGATAACACCCAGAATGGAATGGCGCAACTGCTTTCACTAATCAAATGCAGTTTCCATTCAAAGGGCAAAGCAAAGAGCAAGGCTATGTATTCTGTTGTCGTAGCAGCATGTTCCATACTGTTGACCAAGATAAAAAAAAAAGTTGACCATTAATACATATATGGACAGTATACAAAAGTTAGGATCTTAGTCACAGGTCACAGCAAAAGCATGTTATCATAAGAAGTTGGTAAGAGATTTTGATTCTATAACATGGCAGCTTTAAAAAACAGCAACACATACTAAGTTACGTAGCAAGATGATAAGAAAAATCAAAAGATAGCCCTTCAAACGCCATGACAGCTTCAGAGGAAATGACAAGTGAATTATGTGGCAGCTGGACCATCAACTCTCAACAGAAAAATACAAGTGCAATATGCTAATCTGTTATATACATAAGTCTTATCATTTTAGCTAGTCCCTCTGCTTTCTAATGCATGATGTTGGTGCTGTTATATACTAATAAAAATCAATAAGCAGCAAGCATATTTAAACTAAAAAGTCATAGTCCTGGTTTCAATTAGAGATAAAACCGGTGCACAAGCAAATGCTCTTAGCTCTGCTCTCCACAAATGCATTAAACATTAATGCTCTTACCTCTGGTCTCTACAAATGTGTTAAACATTTATTTATGTTGATCATGCTCAAATAAATTGAATAAATTAACTATAAGACTAGTAAAGTGATGGTATAAAAGTTTTCTATGGCATGTCTCTGTATATTGCTAGAAACAAAATCCTTGGCTTACTGCTAGAAGCAAAATTCATGGAAGCAGCAGGCTAGCAGCGTATCAGCTCAGCAGCAAAATTGAAAATTCAGTGAAGTGGCCAGTCAAGCAAGAAACCTCATGAAAGTAAATTGGTCAAAGTACATGTAAATCACTGAAGCTCTTGCAAGCATATGAGCACATCCATGACCTTATACCAGTGCATATGTTTATGTTTATACTACATGGCATCTATCATTAAGCACTGAACAGCAGTGATAAAATTGAACATCTCCACATGAATGATTCAAGCTGTTCCAGATTGGGCTAAAAACAGGTTGTCCAACTTGAAGGTTAGATGTATATACCTGCAGCAGTTGAAGGCGGAGGCATGTAATCTAGCAGGGAGAAGAAATCAAAACCCATGGCGTTGGCGCTGTACTCCTCTGGATCCAAGAATCCTGGGACCCCAAATACAGTCAAGTATGATGGATCCATGGTCAGCAGCACACCGGGAGGAGGCAGTGCTGGATCAGGAGACGCCAGGCATCAGGTGCGGGTTCTGTAGTCGAGATCGCTCTCCTCCTCTTCTTCCCCGCCGGCAGGCTGTGCGAGATGTGGGGCGCGACCTAGCTGCTGGCACAGCGAGATGTGGCGTCGTAGGGCGAGGCTTTGGGGTGGGCGAAGCAGAAGGCCGGGCGGCGCAGCGTGGGGATTTGGGGATTGGCAGCGCAGGGCGAGTCTAGATCCCGACCACGGCCACCTGCGGCAGGTCGACCGTGGACACATCCGTCGTGTCCAGCCGCAAGCCACCGCGCCGTGGCCGGCACGGCGGTGACGGGTGGGGCGGCGCCGGCCGGCGAGCAGGCGCGAGGTGGAGCTGAGCCGGCGAGGAGATGCAGGGAGGCGGGGCGGCGCTCCGGCGTTGGGGCGAGCAGCGGTGGCGGCGGCGTTGGGGCGAGCGGGAGAAGGGTCCGTGCGTGAGTGGCGGCGCACGGTGGGAGAGAGAGGGGGATGGGGGGTTAGGGTTTAGGTATTTGTGGGAGAACGGGATGTACTGGCGATAGAACGTTCTATCAGTAGAATGCTCCGTGGCCCACTAGAACCCAATGTACAAGACATGTGTCCAGCCCACCTGAACCCAACGTAAGTTGCATACATGTGTCTATATACTTTAAAAAATCTATATCTCATGAATCGAATGTCATAATTAAAATCTGTGCAAATCATCTGTTTCTCATGATAAAATCTTTAAAACAAGACCCCACATGGATATATTTTGACAACTTTTTAAAAAATTATTTTTCTCATCCAAACGTAAAGCCGTCCTAATTTTGAAACAACCCACAACGTATGTTGAAACAAACCGGAGAAATGTGTTGAGACAACATAGAATACCTATTACAACATTCCAAACAATCGGTTGTTTAGAGACCCTGGAATGTTTGTTAAAATAACCCCGAGACATATGTTCAAACACCCGAAATAACTATTACAACATCCAAAAATCATATGTTGAAAACGCATCCGAATCCATGTTGAAACACTCGAAACATACGTTGAAACAAAGACTTAGAAACAAATGTTGAAACAACCCGAAACCTTGTTTTACGGAGAATCCACAAACATATGTTGAACAACCTAGAAACATAAGTTGAAACAAGCCATAAACATATGTTGAAACAAAATCCAAAAAATACCTTTAAAAAATCCACAAAGCTATGTTCAAATAAATCCATAAACGTGTGTTGAAACAACCTAAAAATACTTATTTACATATAAAAATAGCAATAGATCAGTAATATGAAGGATTTACGTATATATACTATATTTAAAAAAGACATATACATCATACACTGTTCATATATACGTTATCATAAAAAACACACACAGCACAAGCGAGAGGAGGCGGAGGCTCGCATGGCAGTGCTGCAGTGTGCAGCACAAAGTTTTTGTTTTTTTTTCTTTTTTTTACAACAATGCAGGGCAAAGTTGGCGGAGGTCCACATGTGCATATGCATAGCGGCGCACACAGCTACCGATGGACATGTGGATACCGCAAATGAGTGACGGCGGACGAGTCGGCTCCACGATCATTGATTAGCCAAAAGAAAAAGCAGGCGCGGCGGCACACGCATGACCAGTGCCCGCGTGCGCGCGCGGTGGACGCCGGCCCAATAACAAACGACGTTCGATGCTTAGAACGTTCGGTAATTAGCATTACCGTGGGAGAACTCCACATGTAGGGGTTCTGTGGGCCGGCGTCTTGGCCTTATTGGGCCGGCGCCTTTGCCGACTGGCCCAGTAAGGGTTGTCGGCAAAGCCTTTTTTTATTTTATTTTTTATTTTCTGTTTTAAATCTTTCAAATTCAAAAGCATGAGAACATGCTGTCTTTTTAAATTCAAACTTTTTTATTGTCCTAGTATATTGTTTAGAAGCACATATTTAAATTTGAGACTTTTTTATAATATTTTTCTTTATTTCACTCATTTATTTTATTTACTTGAATTTTTTTGGATAATCCAAAATTGAGCGCAAGTGTATAAAATAATAAAATCTAGCCATTCAAAAAATTATATTTATGTTGGAAAGTGAATATTAAGGCCGTATCCAGGAACTCACCCAAAATTTTGAACGACTTGTTTAGAAAACATGACCATTCATTTGCGGGAGAAGTGTTTTCTAATTATATAAAATGCAAATGAAATCTGTAAATCACCAAACTTGTCGAGGTATCATGTTATCGTATAAAGAGCCTATGATAAAAAATTTAAAATGTTTCGAGCAAGTTGTAATATCGGATGTCTAAAACCCGGACAACTCCACGTTAACCACAAGTGATCGCATGTGGAGATGTGCGGGTTTTGAGCATCCGGCCGCAACTTGCTCCAAACTTTTTCAAATTTTTTCATAGCCTTCACATGCGATAACACGACACCTCGTCAAGTTTCGTGATTTTTCGACTTCGTTTGGATTTTATATAATTAAAAAACACTTTTACCACTCGTGGATGGTCGTGTTACGTGGACAAGGACTTGAAACTTTTGGGTGAGCTTTGGTACACGGCCTTAAAACACACTCCCCACCATGAATATCATGTTTCAAAGGCCAAAGTTTCGTTATTTCATGTACCTGCAGTTCAAATTTGAAAAATGCGGGAAAATTCAAGTGAAGGAAAAAAATTAACGAAATATAGCTAAATGTTTCCAAAAAGGCCCAAATTCAAACATGTGATTGTAAACAATGTATCTAGGTAATAAAAAAATTTTGAAGTCAAAATTCGAGAAAAAAAAATATGTTTGCCGACAAGCATAGAGTTCTTTGTCGGCAAAGAAGCATAGTTTGCCGACAAGACATACAATGGCCGTCGGCAAACCTGGACTTTGCCGACGGCATACAATGGGCGTCGGTAAACCCCGGACTTTGCCGACAAAGATACAATGGCCGTCGGCAAACCCGATCTTCGCCAAACTGACTTAGGGGAGGCTTTGTCGGCAAACTTTCCCGACGACCACTAATGGCGTGGTCCCGGCGAAGCAAAACGGCGACTTGGCGCCGTTTGGTCGAGCTGCTTCGCCTGACCTTGGTTTGCCGACACACGGGCATCGGGAAAAAGAATCTTCGCCCGAAAACGACCTTTGTTCGCCGACGGCCCGTGGATCGGGGGCATCGGCGCGAAGACTTTGCCGACGACGGGTTGGTTCGGCAAAGCAGTGGTTCGCCCGGCGACCTAGATCCCGGGCGTCGGCAAACCCCTGGGCTGTCGGCGAACAGCCGGATTCCTGTAGTGTCGCTGAGTGATCATACCAAGGCCTCTAGCACTGTGTGATGTCATTATTGTCAGATGTTCATTTGGAGACTGTGGTCGTTGGGAGATGCTCGATTGGTTGAATAAAGTGAATTGTTTGTGTATGGAAATGGATTCCTTCCATTTATTAATTGGTCAATTATTAGATATGTGCCACTGCACTGTTTTCGTTCTGCATATGAAATTATGTACAAATTTGAGCAACAATGCCCTTGTCTTCCTCCTTCTCATCATGTCTCTCTCTACCTGTTAGCACCTGCTTTTACCTTGTGTGTCTTCTACCTATATACAAGGAAGAACGGAGAGCAGGCCTAAAATTGAACGTGTCACTTTTGTTAATTGGAGGCACGATGTGGCCATATTTGGCTAGTACCATTTTTATTACAAGGTTTTTCAAATATCATCATTTGTTTCTCCATTTTCATGACGATATCTAATATTGTCGTTCCTGCTTTTCTTTTGGTGCAGAATGTTGTCCTTCTGTTGATATGTGCATACTACATCGTTACTGTGTATCTTATCATAAAGAACTGCGGTAAATGGACGTCCCTGGCTTTAATTGCTTACGTGACGCCATGGAATGGAGGGTTGCTGTATGTGGTACTAAAATGTAAGGGCAAGCACACTGAAAAGTATGCCATGGCCCACCTTGATGCTCAAGCTGCAGTTCCAGTTCCAGGCAAGAAGGAACAGACAGCCGGAAATGTGTAAATAAGGGAGGGCATCACTTGTCAGTGAGATGAGTGCCCGATTAGTATCAATGTGTTTTCTTAGTTGTGACGATTTCCATCGTGTGTAGCCATTAGACTTTTATCTTTGCTTGTTTTTCATATAAATATAATACTCCTTTTAATTAACAGCTCAGGCATTACATATTGAATCACGATGTTGATGGTTATGAAATAAAGGACCGGAAAATGGCGAGGAGGGGGTGAATGGGAGCCTCAAATTTCTTTTAAAATATTTGGCCTATGTCCCAAAATCATCACCAAACAAATAAAGTCTCCAAATCTAAGATACTCGCACCAACCGGTGATGTGAGTATCTTGATAAATTCTTTAGAGCGATAGAAACCCAACGCAAATGCACGGAATTGAAATCGGAGTCCGAGAAAACCAAGTTACACGCAAAACAGAAAATCGAGCTAGTGAAAATTCACCGAAAAACAGCAGAAAATTCGTTCATTCATCAGCACGATATTGTGCTTGGCTATCTGTCCAGCAAGCAAACACGGGGAATAGCCGACCACAAAAATTAAGGAAAAAATCCAAGAAAAATAGTGAAGAAGAACAGGAACTCAAGATCCAAAATCAAGACACCATGATTGAACACAAGAGGGAAAAGAGAGCTCGAACGGTCTGTATACACTGGCGGACCGTACGAGATCTCGAAAAACACAAAAACAACTCAACAAAAATCAAGGAAAAAATCCAATAAAAATAGTGAAGAACAGGAACTCAAGATTCAAAATCAAGACACCATGATTGAACACAAGAGGCAAAAGAGAGCTCGAACGGTCTGTATACACTGTCGGCCGTACGAGATCTCGAAAAACACAAAAACAACTCCACAAAAATCAAGGAAAAATTCCAAGAAAAATAGTGAAGAACTGGAACTCAAGATCCAAAATTAAGACACCGGATTGAACACAAGAGGCAAAGAGAGCTCGAACGGTCTGCGTATACACTGCGGCCGTACGAGATCTCAAAAACCACAAAAACAACTCAAGAATCACGAGACACATGATTAAACCCGGAGGAAACAGTGAGACTAGGCGCTCGGCTTGCCACGCCACTTGGTTGAGTACAAGTCACGGACTTGCACCTCTCTCTCACACCCAGGCTAGAGGAAGGAAATCCTAAAAGGAGAAATGGAAATGGAAGATGTGAGGGGGAAGGAGACCCTCATCCTTTATTTATAGGGGCAAGTCTATTTTACATTCCTTCTTTGCCCTTGGATACATGAAGAGCCACACCACTTAGCCGGAAGGCATAAGGATCCAACTCGGGCTTCACTTGATCCGACGGCCACCGCCGCCTCCTCACCGGTAGCCTTGCTTCCAAGCAATCTCCCGATGCCGCCACGTGTCGTCCGTCCGCATCGGGACCTCCGCCCCCGGTTTTGAGGCGCAAACCGGGAAAACCCCGCCGCCGATGGTTTTGAGGCGAAAACCACCAAACCCTCCGCGAGTAGCGTAGCCCATACGCATCCCCCGCCGTGTACACTTGCGCTCGTCGATGTCCCATCGGCCACCACGGCCGGCCGCCCTCGTCCTCGAGTCCCTCGATCCAAGCCTCACGTCCGCCCTTCACCGCACCCGGTCCGTCGGCCGGCACGCCCTACTTGATCTTCACCGACCGTCGACCACCGTCTCCGAGCTTGACACCCGCGAGACAACATGAGCCAAGAGACACCATTGTTTGACACGAAGCCGCGTGCCATCGGTTAGTAAGAAACACACGCACACACGCCATGTGTTGGCATGTTGACAATCACTCATCACAAAAAGTCCACACTATGGTTATGGTAAAAACCATGTGTCCTCATGAAAACTGGTTTGTTCTGAAATCTATAATTTTAGTTGCCCATAAGGAAGAAGTGCAATGCGGTGGACGTACTCAGCGACGAAGCCAGCGGTCGGTCAAGGCGGGCTTCAGCCCGACCTACTGCTGCCGAATACACAGCGCCCCACCTTGCCCACCTACAAATTTGAGGAGGGAGAAGAAGGGAAGGCAGGGCGGAAGGAAGAAGAAGAGGAACCAGCCCCCCCACCATCAATCCTGGCTTCGTCGCTGGACGTACTGATACAAAATAAGCCCATACAAGAGATGGTGATAGGCTGAAAGACGTACCACTACTAGCAGCTAGTATTTTGGGGAAAGTGCGGGATAAAGAAGGACGATGAGAGCTTGAAAACTTTGAAAACAAACACCTCATTTTGAGGTTGAACTCTGGAAAATCATAGAAAAATAAGAATTTTTAGCCGTAGGCATCTAAGTTAGTTTGTTGGCGAGAAATATGTAGCCTGCGAGAAATATGCATCCTCCCGCAATGCATGCACGCGCACGATGCCAGTTTGTTAGCGTTTAATCCGCAACAGGAATTGGAATACGTAATAACCAAACCTGTGAGCACGTACACACGCACAGCCGCAACCTAGGCCCCAGTCGCCGAACCCATAAACCAATCCAATAATCCCTGCTAGCGCCCACATCGCCGGCGGCGCGGCACATCGTCAAGCTCCACGGGCGGCGGCGACGATGGAGACCGCGGTAGAGCTCGTCAGGGAGAAGGCCAAGGCCAAAACAGCCAAGGAGGATCCGTCGTCGGTCATCAGCAAGCCTCTTTCGGTTGCATTCTGCGAGCATTGCTACGTAAGCTCATTGAACCTAGATCTTCTTCTATATTTATTCCTCTCGTCGCCTAGAAAGATTTTTTTTTAAGGAATGGGCCAATATCTAGTCTCAAGCCAATCCATGATTCAGTTTCTAGTCTCAAGCAATCATCAATCCATGATTCTTGGTGTTATATATACATGCATGGTCATTAGGAATGCTTTAATCATTGATTTCGTCCTTAGGATATTAAGTGTTGCCCCATGACACGTAGCCACCCTACATCTATCTCGTACGTATTATGTTTGTGTATGGAAATGGATTTTTTTCCACTTATTAATTGGCCAATTATTAGATATGTGCCACTTCATATTGTTCACGTTATGCGTACAAATAATTTTGGCAACACAACAATGCCTTTGTCTTCTTCCTTGGCATCATGTCTCTCTCTACCTGTTAACACCTGCTTTTACCTGCTGCTTTTCTACCTATACAAGGAAGAACGGAGAGCAGGCTTCAAATTGAAGTTGTCACTTGTTAATTGGAGGCACGATGTGGCCATATTTGGCTAGTATCATTTTTATTAAAATGTTTCCCAATCTCATCATTTGTTTCTCCATTTGCATGACGATGTCTAATATTGTCATTCCCACTGTTTTTCTTTTTTGGTGCAGAATATTGGCCTTCTGTTGACATGTGCGTACTACATTGTTGCTGTGTATATTATCATAAAGAACTGCAGTAAATGGGCGTCCCTGGGTTTAATTGCTTACGTGACATTTTGGGTTGGACTGTTGCTGTTTTTGATACTAATGCGGAAGGGTGAGTACGCTGAAACATATGCCATGGCCCACCTTGATGCTCAAGTTGCAGTTCAAGCCAAGGCACCGGCAGACGGAAATGTACACAAGGCAAGGGCACTCGCTAGCTATTATCAATGATGCCCTTTCTTAGTTGTCGGATCACGATGGCTTCCATCCTGTGTAGCCATGTTAGACTTTTTGTATTTGCTTGTGTTTTTTTTTTAAACGAGCGAACTCAGCTTTTTTTGTATTTGCTTGTTTTTTATATAATATATAATACTCCTTTTATTAGTTATGGTATCTTGTATTGATCAAAATGTTGATGGTTATGTAAACTGGTTTGTTCTAAATTTTTAATTGCCCATAAGTAAGAATCTAGCGGCCGTGCAATGCTGTGGATTATTGATATATTTTTAGCAGAGAATTCCAATAATAGCTCAGGTTCAGTACCCATTCTCCATCTTTCATTCAGTACCTCATTTTCAGGTTGAACTCAGGAAAACCATACTCGCAAACAAGAAACTTTATTAGAAATGAATCAGCAATGGTAGAATAAAAATACAATTGCCGACTGATGAGAGAGACAAGTGAGATGAGAGAGACAAACATAGCGATCGAGGTGACAATTATTTATTGTTTAAAACAAAAAGCAGACTGATGCTGCATACATGCATGGATAATGGATATGTTTGTTTTTTAAAATTGTTAGATTAGATTAGCAATCAGTATGGCTTGACGCCGTCGTAGTTCCCCGGCGGCCAGTAGCTGCACATGATGATGGTGTCGCCGCTGTTGCACTTGACGCGTCCGCATCCGACGCTGGTGGTGTCCTTCCAGACGACGGCCTTGTAGTGGCCGCACATCTTGCCGGCGTCGCACGCGTCGTTGTTGAAGTGGTAATTCTTCTTCTCCTCGCTCCAGCCGTCGACGGTGATCTTCCAGGTGAGCCCGGGGCTGCCCTCCATGAGGTTCTCCCCGTAGGGCGACGACGAGTGGATCTGCTGGCAGTTGCCCTTGAGCGTCTCCGCGTACTGCTGCGAGAACTTGGCCAGCGTCTCGTTCCACACCAGCGGCGGCAGGCCCGCGTTCTCCTTGGCGCGGAACAGGTTGTGCTCGTCGATGATCTCCTTGATCGCCTTCTCGTTCAGACCCACCTCCGGGTCGCCGTCGGGGTCCAGACCGCCGCCAGCCTTGCCGGCTGGTGCGTAACCGCCGCCCGACGACGCCGGGGTCGTCTCCTCAGCGGCAGGCGTGGCTGGCGCCGCCTCGCTCGGGGTGGAGTAGCCGCTGCCGCCCGACGACGCTGATGCTTCGCCGCCTGACGACGCCGGGGTCGTCTCCTCAGCGGCAGGCGTGGCTGGCGCAGCCTCGCTCGGGGTGGAGTAGCCGCTGCCGCCCGTCTCCGCCTGCGGCGTGGCCGTGGCCTCCGGCTGCTGGCCACCACCAGCGTCCAACCCGCCGTAGCCTCCTCCACCTCCGCCTCTGCCGAAGGACTTCTCGGCCGCGGTGAGGCGGCCGGAGAAGAGGAGCAGGCAGAGCACGGCGGCTATCATCGTCGTCGTGGCGTGGCGTCCCATCTTGCAGAGGTCGATATGCATTCGCCTCTGTTCCAGATGCTTTTTGTAGCAGGCGTCGCTGCTATACTTGGCGAGCTCTGCATGCATGGCAGTGGTGACAGCCGGACAGGTGGTGCGCGCGGAGGTGGCCGACGAGAACCGACGAGTGATGCTATTCCTCGACGGACGGCCAAGCGACACATGCCGTCAACCGCGCGCCGGGAGCCCGGAACAGAGTAGTGTGGACTGTGGGTGTCCTTGCTCGAATGAGCCCAAACATCTTCTCGGCCCTGCCTTCGATTATTGGGCCTCAAATGGAGGAGTATATGGAACTGGCCCATGTTGAAGAACCATGTTAATTTTTTCCAGCATCTGAAAATGAAGGAAATTATTAGCCAACATCTGTCGTCATTGGTATTCAGAAGTAATTCATAACAGTAACATTATTAGCTCAGGAAGTTCTTGCCTTCCTCAGATCAGGCTGCCGTATAGTTTAGGGAGCCCAAACAAGTCTCTTCCTCCTGTTAATTCGGTCCAAGAAAGACTCAAGCGCTGCAGGCGGCGGCAAATGTGTTTGCATGAGTCAACTTTCAACTTGATGAATAGTTAAACTTGTTTTCAACACATTAGGGTCGATCGTCATGCAGCATTGCATAAATAATATGGTTGGTTTTTGTCAATGCTTCTCGTTCAATCCAAGCGAAAACTCATACAACATGCATGTTCGACGAGTTTAGTCTGTAACCATAATTTAGCATGCCATATTTTTTTGCGACTGTTTCATTTACTACCCGCCCTATATGTCAGACTCATTTGTATTTTCCAAACTTTGCCACAAGTATTGCTTCAATTTTGCTCGACATACTTTTTTGTGCCAGACACGGTTTGACAAAGGTTAATTAGGTGTGGAAGCTATAACACCAACCAAACAAGCAGGCATCTGATTCAACAACTGATGATTCTTCCATGCGTCAGTGCCGATTCAAAGGCACTGATGAGTGATGAGTTCGGCAATGGCGGCTTTTTTGCAATGCCGCGGGGATGTGAACAGCAATAGACTGCCTAGTTACTTTTATAGCTATATATGGGTCCCACATCTTTTGGACGGTTCTTGCTTATCTTTTTTTGAGATCAGGCGTATATAACCCGTATTTCATTAAGAAGAGAGAAATGGTCGATAGGCCTACACTTAGCTGACACAAATGACTCGCAAGTAATTTCATGTTAGTATAGAGTTTTTTTTTTGGATCATGTTAGTATAGAGTATCATATCATATCATATCTTCTAATATTTTCATGTTAGTACCTTCTATTTTTAAGCCATTCGATCTCCTCGACGGATGGTCTATATTTTTTTTCTCAAACTTTACAAAATTTATTTTAAGTTTATCTTCCATTTTTTTCAAATGTATATAGGCTATAGAAATAACGTCAACATATCTACTAGGCTATAGAGTATAGAGTATCATCATGCACAACATTGAGTACTTCGAGTCAAATTGAAATTTAACCCGCGTTTCAGTTTTTAGGCCAACGACGAACTATGGATTATTATTTGGTACTCCATAATTAACTAATGCTATCATATCTGGTGTATGTGATATGGAGGCAATTGGGCGAACGTGTGGAAACAGAATCAACCAACAGGGGGCGATTTCTTGTGCATTTGCATTGGATATGCCGGCGAGTCTAATGCCGGCGGCGAAGTGATGTGATCTGAAGTGATATGATAAGACAAGTCTCTTTCAATCCAAAGTAACAAGCTGTTATCTATAAAGAAGACTGGTCTAAGCTAAGCACTTGGTCAGTTCCTTCCAATTAGAAGTTTGTGACTTATAGTGTCCGTAGAAATTTGTACGGCTTATGATACGACGATTGACCATGATATTTATTGAATATATATGTACCTACCTAACTACCTAGCTACTCAAGCATCTCTCTATGTATTATATGTATATATGCACAAATCGATCAATAATTACTGGTTGATTACTCTTCTTCAAGCAAATAAATATACAGATCGACTGTCGTATGGAGTCTTGGACACCACAGAATGGTAGGCGGATTCAACTCATCAAGTTGCATGATTCAACGAGTACTTAAAAACAAAAACAATTCCATAAATTTTGGAAGATCGACCACAGCTCTGTTATGTTAGATGTTGGATGCTTGTGTGTGGACATGTTTCTGTAAATCCACGAATATGGAAGAAACCGGCCTTGTTCATCCGGAAAGTGGTTCAAGATGTTGTATACTCGTGCTCTTTTTTAGTGGAATGTTTACGGTTTTGGTAGTTTCTCTGTGTTTTATGGGTTTTGGTTGAGGGTGTTGGTTCCAGAGGATGCGAGTTTAAACTGAATGCTGTAAACGTTGCTTTGGTCCTCGTTAATAATACAATATGGCCGGGGCTTTACTGTTTACTCTATATATGCAGCGAAAAGTCGCCGTGAAATGATCCATCAGAGCTTGATTATTTGTCCAAATCTGCAAGCCATAAATATGATCGGTCCTTTTTTCTTTTGTTCAATGCATGAGCAGTAGAATGCCAAACAGAGTATTGAACCTAACAAGACAAAGGACAAGACCATTCCGTCCACAAGGAACACAAACCACACTCAAATCCGTGTGCAATGACAAACTGCCTTCTGGTCCCTCAGACTCAAAGTACTACAAAACCAATCTACTACGTACACAGCAAGATAGTTTTGTTGAAACCTAGTAGTTGTGTTGGTGATAAATGATTATGTATTTTCTCGGAAGCAAAGATAAAGGGTAAGCATGAGAGTGCTTGAGACAGAGATTACCTCTCCAAATACCTTCCCATAAAGAGACGAGGCAACGGGAGCGAAATATATTGTTGCACATCCATTGTTCCGTTTATCTAGGGGAGCGCCTGTCAATGCCAAGAAAGTATCTTCTACTTCCTTTTGTTACAGCAGATACATAATAGCTTATCCTAGGTTGAGGTTCAGAAACAGTTAATGGGCAGAGTGTTGTTAAAAAAAATACAGAACAAAAAGTACATGACAGTTGATTGAAATTATGGGCAATATCCCATCTTTAATGAGGCTAAAGAAAAATGCGAGAAGTTATGTAATGCTGAAGAGATATTTGGCCAGATTTTGAACGAAAATGATTATCATCGTGCATGTTAAAAAGTGGTTTCATAATTGGCTAACTGCTAAAGAAATGTCTAGCATTTTTTAGGAAAACAATGATAGTATCATTGTCATTGTGCATTTATAAAAAGCAGTATCTGAATGAAACATACCCCTGATAGTAGGTTTATACTGATAGTACACCTCTTCCTCACAGTAGTTTAATGTAGTTGCAATGTGGACGAAAAAGCAAGCTTGGAGGCCTAACTTGACACGAGGTCATCCCCATGTATGGCAAATGGACAAACCAACTCTCCCATCACACTAAGCAATGCTTCTAGGAGCCACCTACACAAGATGGGCAATATGATTTGGCCACATATGGCCATCGCCCAACACCCGGCCAAGGATCCTTATGAGCCACTATTAGCTAGCCATGTTTCCTCCAACACACTCTTAGCCCTTGGATGATTAGTGTATTTTCTCGATCTCAATGGTTGTGGATGAAGTCCCACAGATTGAATGGCCCACATCTCCTTCATCCGACGTGATCAAGTGGTCCCACCAAATCATACCCCACACTAGAGGAGGTGTGGAGGGCCCACAATAAAGGGAATGACCCCAGGGTTGGCCGACCCTGCCCCCTATGGTGGCTAATCGGGCTCAAGTTCCTTCCACAACCTCTATGCATGCTTCCATGCATGAGCTTCAATCCTCACCCTTGATTAAAGTCGATTCAAGTTCGATTTGGATAAGTGACTATGAAGGAGCTCACCTGGATCGATGACATGGCGCTAAAGTAGTCCCTACTCCACCTCCACTATAAATATGTACCCCTATATCCTCACTCTCATCACAACCACAAGAAGAAAGAAGCTCTCAACTCTCTCACGATGTAGTCCTAGCTCTCATTACTACTTGTAGTGTTGTTAGTATGGCGAGGAGTTAGACCGTGAGTTTCTGGTCTCTAGCTCTAGATTTTAAGGAGGCCTGGTTTGGTTCTAGAAATTCTACAAGATTCACCGCATCCATAGTTGTGATGTGTTCTATAACACTTTTCAAATAGTCAAAAAAATAAATGTGTAGAGTAGGATTTTTAATTTTTCACATGGCTCTGTAAAATAAATAAAATTAGTATTATTTATACTAACCAACTTTGATTTAAGCTACTCCATATAAAATATTTAAATAAATAAGTGTTTATTTATAAAGATTTAAACAACAGTAAAATTACCTATTTGGCCCACCACTTAATTTTTTTCAACAAGTGGATTATTTACTTATGTTTTCCAAAACTTATACAATTTTTTGCACCTGTGACTTTTTCCTTTACACTATTGATATTATGATTTACTCCTTATTGTACAACTTTTGTGTTATTCTCGTGTAAGAATCTTTAGATAGTTCTTCTAAACTTTCTATCTCCTTCCACACAATATCCATACAACAATAATTTATGGGTTTCACTCCAATTGACCCTCCAAAAGGAGTTTGTTCAGTGCATTTGTTTGTGTTGTGTCTTCTACTAGGCATAGTTACCTAGAGATGCTAATTGGTGAAGCTAGCAGAGATAGTCGGTCCCACACACTTCGTACCTACTCAAGTGTTGATCGATCGCTCATCCAAATCAATATAAGAGTGTCCCCAACAGCTGCTCAACTCGCTAGCAAGGAGTAGCAGCAACCAATCTAGAGAAAAGATAGCTCACATATCTCCCCATAAAACCTGCTACCTCTAAAATCCTACCCCACCCTTCTAGAGTTGTGCGGCTAGATGCTTATTTAATTCATTTGGTTGCCCTCCTCGCCTATCTATTTCAAGCTGTCGTTTAGGATGCCCTAATTGACTGTTGTATGTAGCATATGGATACTCGTGCACCGTCAATAGAGCAACCTATGTTACTGGGTCGACCGTTTGACTAACAAGTGAGACAACCTCTCGGTCAATCTCAAGCCTCGAGGCGCCAGTGACAGGGCAGAGAGAGAGAGGCCGTGATCGAACGCCATTGTCTGCAGAGCAAACATGACATGGCGGAGCATGACACATAAGTAAGGGGGCTGATTACCAATGATGTCCATGGGAGTTGGTGATGCGACAAGCCGCTCCACCTCACTACTACAGATTTGATCTTCATGCCGGCATTATCACCGTCAGATTTGAGAAAACCGGGAGGCTAAACTGACACTGATAGCTGAACCGACAGTGATATTCGTGTCTTCACTGTCGATTTGAGTCATGAACCGGTCGTGTTATCTATCTTCACATCACTTCCGATTTAAGCCATGAACCGGCAGTGATATTGGGTCTTCACTACCGGTTTGAGCCACAAACCGACACTGATAGTATCACTGTCGGTTCGTGGCTTGCACCGACAGTATTCTGCAAGAAAATCCATAAGTTTCACATTTGATGTCCGACGATGAAGATGAACTTTATATCAAAATTGTAGTACTCGATAAGATCTACAACTTCAAATTTGACATCGTTTGGATGTCCAAATATTTAAAATTTTAAAATTTAAACTTTTCAAATTACCTCGTATGGAAAAACGCCCAACAATGAAGTTGTTGATCTCAAAAAAGTTATAAAAGTTTGTAGATGAGAACTTTCTAATTAGAAATCAATTACTGCATCAAAATTTTGTTTGAAAAGTTATTTTCAAATTGTTGAAGAACTGTAATTTCTCTTTTTATTATGCTGCTAAAACTTGTAGCTAGTCTTTCTCCCTCATACAGATTCCAAATGCGATAGTTTTTTCTTAAAATTTTCTAAAATCATGTTCTATCACGTACCAAAGGCCAAAGCTCCTGTTGTGTTTATCTATCTATATTGTGTATATATAGATACTCTATACTAGGAGGATTCCCCGTGCATTGCTAGCTGCGGGTGTAACGGAGGAATATATATGGGTTAGAATATTAATAAATAAGAATTCTTAGATGTATATGCATGGTGTTGGTAATACAGTTGATGGCCGCAGTACACCACTCCATGGTCACCCTTCTATCACCTGCCATTGGAAGTTTTGCAACACCCAGGTCACGGACACCACCTGTAAGTGCAAGCAAAGACAATGCCATGCATTAGAACTCGATCGTTCTGCTTTAGCTTGAGTAAAGAAAGAACTACGGAGTATGCCTAGTAGGATCGATGATCGGACTGAGGATCATTGGGGGTGTCGTATTTATAGGAGATGTGTATTTATAGAAGATGTGCTAGTGGCAACCGTTTCGACTTTCAAGTAATTGAATTGTAGTGGGCAGGAGAAGCGGCACGGACTGGAGACGACATGCTGCTACTCGACATGACGCATGTAGGCATGCAACAGTTGAATGAACGGTGTTAATTGAAATAGAGTTGAAAGTTAATGATACTTAGTGAATTCCTCGCAGGAGATGACGTGCCGCAACTGAAAGGGGAGGTGGCCGTGGGATTCCTTTGGTAACTGAAATTTGCTGAAGTGGTGTAAGGGCAGTCCCAACGGTTGAAGTCGAGCTCGAAGTCCAAGACCAAAAATGATCACTAAACTCCATCTCCTACAATGGTACGAAGTCCAAGAACAATAAATGTTTCACCCGGAAATAAATTTCATCTCCTCTCTCTCACCTTATCTCTTCCTCCCTCCGGTCTCTCTCCTCCCGTTCTCCAGCACCAGCGCCGGACGACAGCGAGCGCGCGGCGGCCGGCGAACACGAGGCGGACGAAGGCGAGCTCGCGGCGGTTGGCCAGCGCGCTGCGGACGGCACGGCACGCTGCGGCGCGCGCGCGGACCACGAGCGCGGTGGGGGCCGGCGAGCGCGTCGCGGCTGCTCCGGCGAGGGAGCGCGGTGGCTCCGGCGCGCACGGGCGAGCGCGGCTGCTCCGCGGGCGAGCGCAAGCGGCGGCCGGCGTCGCGGACGAGCGCGTGGCGAGTGCAGCGGTGGCCGAGCAGGGCCGGCGCTGGTGCGGGCGCGCGCGGCCGGCGTGGCGAGCGTGGGGCCGGCGCGGCCGGTGCCGGGCGAGCAGGGGCGCGCGGCGGTGGGCGAGACGCGGCCAGCGGGCCAGCAGTGCGGCGGCCGGCGAGCGCACGCGGAGGACGGGGCTGGTGAGTTAATGCTCGAAACGAGCGGTTTCTCCCCAGCGGCGATTCGGTCGTTTCTTCGTGCCTCGGGGCGAGGGAGGACGCCGTTTCGTGCAGGCGAAACCGGGTCTTGAAAATTTGCTCTCTCTCTTCATTTAATACCATGCCACGTCGGTTTTTTCGTTTACTCCCGCAAGCTCATCAATCCTATGGACGCGATCAACAGTAACCGTTGGGACTGCCCTAAGAGCAAGTATAGTAATGGCAGTTAAGCGGGCTGGGAGTTGTACACGTCAGAAAAAAATCATAGCTGGCAGAGGAGAGAGAACGAGGTGGGCGACTGGTGAAACGTCGGCCCAAGCGGGCGGATAGCAGATTTGAAGATTCTCATTGGCTGTAACACAACAGGGAGTATTAAATGATGCCATGGACCCCACCACTACCACAGTTTGGCTGAATGATCTGGCATTCCTTACCGCTCGCTGTCGGCGCTTCTATTAATCTTGCTCTAAGGGCAGTCCCAATGTAAGACTCTATCACAGAGTCCAAAACTATTTATTGTATTTTGCTGATGTGGCGGTCTATTTACCTCGAAGATTGAGGACTTGGAGTCTAAATAAGACTTAGAGTCTTGGTTTTTCTGCCTCTCTCTTCAATAAATATACCGCCACATCAGCAAAACACAATAAATAGGAGGATAATAAATAGTCATGGACTCTATGGTAGAGTCTGCACTGTGAATGCCCTAAGGAGTCAGAAATAGATTAGTGGAGACTGGAGTTTATTTATATAAGAAGTATAGATTTAATTAGAGGTCTATCGGATTTGGAGGCCATGTGTCGTCGCTCTCCATACACATTACCCAGGGACGGCCATGTATATAATGCGTGGTGTTTATTTGTTGATTTTCACCAATCATCTTTGGAGATTAATTAGCTAGCATTAGGGCAGTCCCAATGCAGACTCTACCCGATAGAGTCTAAGTTGCAAGACTTCATGCCTAGAAACCAAGTTTCCCAACGCACTATTTCCAGTAGTTTCTCGACTCCATCATCCCTCCGGATCCTATGCGAACAGGTGTACGTGTGTTCCATGATGAGAAGGACCATGGCAACCTGGTGCGCGTGATCCGCGGCGAGACAAGGCAAGGCGGCTGCCTGAGCTCGCGGCGAGCCGCTCAAGCTCCGCGTGTGAGACTGCGAGCTGCACGGCGGCCTGCTTAATAAAGCCAGCAACGGTGACCGCATCATCGCAAGCAAACAAGCAAAAGCAAGGCAAGTAACGAGCAAGCAAGCACGGAGGCGGCTACCGGCAATACGCCAGTCCGGCAGTCCGCGACGGCCGCGCGAGGCCACGACGGCTGCACGAGCTCCTCGCCAGCAGTCTGTGAGATCCGGATGCGGCCCTCCCCGTTGCGTCTGCTCGAGCGAGGCGGCCGCACGAGACCGCGGTGGGGCGTCCTCTGCGGCCATGGCAGCCGAGACTGGGCAGTCACGGCCGGCCGGACATGGCGGCCGCCGCCGCGCGAGTTCCTTGCTGGCGGCCATGGGCGAGCGTGGCGGAGGATGTGACGCCGTGTGCGCGAGGATCTGCGATGGCGCGTTCGATGCTCCGTGGCGACGGCGGCGCAAGCCCCTATCGGCCGCGCGACTCCCGCGACGGCGGCCATGCGACCCGCCATCGTCCATGCGAGGTCCGCGACGGCGTTTGCACGTGCTCCGGCGGCGCCATGAACGAGCTCTGCCTCCCTCCCCTTCCACTGTCTCCCTCGGATCTGAGCTGATCCACCTCTCGATAGGCCCCCGAGGCAGCGAGGACGAGGGCAGCGACGCACGAGCTCCGCGGACGGCCGGACGAGGCACGCGAGCTCGGCGGCGGCGGCGGTAGCGGCAGGCCGTGCACGAGTTCAGCGTCAAGTGTTGCGGACACGGCGAGAGGACGGGAAGCCGCACGGGATCGGTGACGCAGGACCGACGGTCTCGTTTTGCGTGAAGACGTCGAGTCGAAGATAGACGTCGTTTCTTCGTTTGTGGCTCTCTCTCCTCGTTAAATTGCTTCCCACATCTGCAAAATGTCTACATGGCAGTGTAATTAATAAAGATAGACTCCATGGTAGAGTCTGGGTTGGGACCGCCCTTATTATATTTTAGTAGGGCACATGTTGTCTTAAAACCATGCATATGGGCTAGCTTTTTTCAAAACTTAGGGCAATGCTCGGTAGAGCTTGCTGCGGCTTTGCCAAGCATCAGAGGTACAGCAGACAAAGCACAAAAGCTCTGCAGTGAAAGGCCGCACGGTTAATGTATTGAATATTACTTTCTCCATTTTAAATTACAAGACGTCCTGGCTGCTTTTTTAAGGTACATAACTTTTAATATATACGTAGTAAAAATTACCTATATTGAAAAGCTAGAACGTGTTAGGATTGGAACGAAGAGTGTATTGTTTAGCTTTACTTGTGCTTTAATAACTTACTTTCTAGTGTGAATGCTTGGTAACAATTTGTGGTTGCTTTTACCAACACATTTTCATGCTCATACTACGGAGTACGTACCTTATATTATGCCACTCTGTTCTTTCAAAAAAAAAAAATATTATGCCACTCTCTCATCACCAGCACGGTCTAAAAGGCAATTCATTCATCATCACCGTCATCATATAACTGAATAAAGGCAAATCTTGTTCATAACATAATACTGCGGTTATTTATGGTAATTGCGTATTAGCGTTTGAAAATTCACTTTTCCTATCCATTGGTGCCTGGAATTTCTGTTTTGTGCACATTGCTTCAGGTTTGTGAGTCCTCTGATGTCCAGTACCTATCGCTTGAATGGAAGCCATATTTCAGTCACCTCGAATATAGGGGACTTTAAAGATTTATATGCAAAGAAAGATGCATTGTCGTTGTCATATTTCAGCCATATTTCAGTCACCTCGAATATAAGAGCATCTCCAAGAGACTAGCCAAATGACTTTGTAAAGCTAAATTTAGCTAGTATGACAAAAGAAATGCTTCCAACAGACTCTGCATGCGACTATCCAAAATAGCTAGCTCTCCATCCCTCCACCTCCGCTCTCTATTTCTGGATAGCCTACATCGCTCGCCATCCGGACGGTTGGCCCACTCGGTGCTTCCTTCCCGCGCTTGCGCATGCATTTTTCTCGTGAATATATATGTGCTACCTCCGTTTTTGTTCTTCATGCATCCTCGTTGACTTCCATACGGCGGCGATGCCCCTCAAGTTGTGCCGCCGGCTGGATGTCGCAAGGGTCGGCCCCCTGCGTGGCCAGATATCGATGGTTCGGCACCTTCCTCAAGCTGTGCTTTAGTTCCATGCCAATATGATCTGCCAATAGTGGCGGCGCAAACAGACTTGATGAGTAGAATACGAGCCCACCGTGCACGTACCTTGCCTATCCAGAAATAGTTGATGATATCGCACAATTGAATATGGAGAGTCTCGTTTTACAGAGTCTGTTGAAGAACTTTACACGTTGTTTTGCCATATCTATTTTAAAGAGTAGCATAATCACTAAATTTAGCTAGTTTTTTAGCTAATCTCTTGGAGATGCTCTAAGCTGGCACACAATGCTTTGCATTTCCACACGTTGCATGATGGCGAACATATTAGTTCACAAATAAAGGGCGAAGTAGTCGGCATACACACACGAAAGCGATGGTGCAGTCAAACTCCATCCGCAGGTCCATGAACCTATATAGTATATACTCATCACCCATTCTAGTAGTGGTTTATATATACATCCCCCACCCTCTTGCAAAGTCCCACTCAGTTTTCTGTACTAACTAGCTTGCTGCAGGTGCAGCAAGCAAAAATGGGGCGATCGCCGTGCTGCGACAAGGCGGCGGTGAAGCGCGGGCCGTGGACGGAGGAGGAGGACGCGCGGCTGCGGTGCTACATCGAGCGCCACGGCGGCGCCGCCGGGGGCTGGATGGCGCTGCCGCGGAAGGCCGGGCTGCGCCGGTGCGGCAAGAGCTGCCGCCTGCGGTGGCTCAACTACCTCCGCCCGGGCGTCCGCCACGGCGGCTTCTCGCCCGAGGAGGACCGCGTCATCTGCGCGCTCTACGCTGCCGTCGGCAGCAGGTGGTCCCTCATCGCCGCGCACCTCCCCGGGAGGACCGACAACGGCGTCAAGAACTACTGGAACACGCGCCTCAAGAAGCGCTTCCAACTCTTCTTCTGCGGCATGCCTCCACCGCCGTCGCCATGGCGACCGCGCGACGCCGACGTTAGTGCGGTACCTGTGCCGCCACCTTGGACCACCGGACTGCCATACGGTGCTACCGGCGGCGTTGATGAGATGCGCATTGTTGGTGCCGGTGGAGGAGGCAGCGGCACGGACGACGACATGGTCACCGGACGCACGAACGACGTCGTCGTGAGCCAGCAGCCTTCAGAAACCAGCAGCGGTTCTTGTGGACCTGTGGCGACGACAGAGCTTGACGAGATGTTCCGGTCCATGGGCACGGCCGGCGACGACCACTCTGGCATGCGTCAGAGTAGCACCGAGATTGAGATTGAGACAAGTTGGTATCACTGTCAGCAGCTAGGCAGCATGCCGTACATGTACTGGTGATGTAAACGTATAGAGTACCATTACAAGATAGATTGTGAGGATTAATTTGAGAATACTTGTTGCATGTATTTTGTGGTTTTGACTTTAGACAAAGGAGGTTTTGCTGTGTTATGTTTCTGTTTGTTGTCCGACTAGCTACTGGGTTGACTGAAAAATCTTACATACTGTTAACAATGAACTAGTGCATTATAATTCATGGTCAAGTAACCATGCATAGAAGGATACTTCATCAAAGCTTCAGGACCAATACACACTGCTCATTTTGCTAATTTACAGCTCGTAAAGATGAAACTGACATCTATGGAAAGCCTCACCGAGATACTTTATTGAAAAAAAAAAAATCCTCAAACATAGGATCAAGAAAATGCGACGAATCTGGCTATCAAAAATAGCACATTGAGCGGTCTATTCTTTTTCTCTTTTAAGAACAAGAAGAGAGTTAAACGTACTCCTAACACATAGGTCACACAAGAGCTACCCTACCACACTACAGCTAGATCTGAGAATCTTACCGTGGTTTGCTAGAGAGCTAAACTCTTTCCTTAAGGGGAACTCTAACAATGACACGTGTGATTCTTGTCTCTGGTCACATGATGTTCTGGCCTGTTTCCGGTGATGTTCTAGTCTGTGTCTGGCAATGTTCCGCGCGAATCTGTGAGTTTTCTCTCCGCGACATACACTCGATGTTCTGGCCTGTGTTCGGCGATGTTCTGGCTTGTGCCCGGCGATGTCCCGTGATATTTTGGCATGATTCATGCGATGTTCTTGCAGGATTTATGTGACAGAATTCATGTGACAGGAGTAGATGTGTCACACGAATTTTTTTTGTTGATTGATTCGTGTGATTGTAAGCTCGTTGTCACACAATGTGACCGATGGCTTAAAATCACATGCGTGATCAGTAGACAGACCCTAATTACACGTTCGCTGGGCACAAAACAATGTAGAGAACAAAGCTAAGAAAGATAGTATGCTAAACCACAACTATCATAGACAACAATGCACAATCACTCCGTCAACTTCTAGAGTTGTCTAAATTTTTTTCTTGAATATGCAAAAGGTTTGCGCACCTTTATATTTAAATAAAAAAATTTACATCACGCGAAAGCGCGTGCTTGGGAGGATTTAATTGTACATTAGAGCGTAGCCTCCCCACACTAGAGATCTAAGCTGATTAGTCACGAATTAAACAACTAAGCTTGCATGTCCCGGTTTTGATCCATAAATCTGCGGTATGCTTGATGGTGGCTAGGAGGTGGTTGGTGGTGAATGCGACGTTCTGGAAGCATCTAGTGTTCCTCTCTTTCCAGGATTCCAGGCCACCAAGGCGAATAAGGTGTCGGCCCCCTTCCTCTTGTCCCCATGCCATCTTCGACGCCAATGATCCCACCAAGCTAGCAGTGAGGTGTCGCCCATTTGTGACGTGTTGACACGAAGTACCACTAGGATGGTCTACCGCACCTGTCGAGTGAATGAGCAAGGCGATGATGTTGCCGATGATTTCAGGTTCTTGGTCACGGAGGAAGCGGCCGTCGTTCGCCTCGAGCCTATGGTGTCTCCTCCCGTCTGCGGTCCAGTGGCGTCTCCGTACGGCTAGCCATAGGAAGATCTTCACTCGGAGTGGTGTCCAAGATCTTCATTCGGAGTGGTGCCCAAGTTTTCCAGATTCTACTACATCCTGGGATCATGTGAGGTCATTTATAAGGCTCGATAAGCTGACTTGGAGGAGTATTTTCTACTGGTCGTCCATCGCCATATAAGACGGTCCTTGTTGTCGTCCAGCTGCACCTGCATGACATGGTCCCACATCCTGAGGTACTCATATATATGTTACCGGGACAGGGATGCCTCCGGTTATTTGGCCCACCCAAGCTCGTCTTTGCAGTCCCTTGGCGACAGTGGTGTTGCGAATGCATCTTTTTTTTTGACAAAGAAACAATTCATTGAGTACTAGCAGCAGACCGCTGTTATAATCTTACAATGTTCAAGGCTTACATCATTTAACCTTCCTATTAGGGGGCATCGAGTAGAATGATTGGGATTTATACATGTAACCTGAATATCACTCATAGAGTGCCCACAGAAGACAAAACTAGCCTTAGCCAGATCATGAGCTATCTGGTTGTCATTCCTACTAATTTTGCGCAAGATAAAGTTTGCAGTGGAGGTAGCAGCACGAAATCTAGCAATGAAAGGTTCTGCTCTCCAGTCGACATGGCTTTGTTTTGAATCCTTGCTTAGGAGCTTAGCAAGCAGCTGGCTGTCAGTCTGAAAGACCATTTCAGAGGGTCCAATTCTGGAGGCGATGATGCCTGCGCATATAATGCAGGAGGCTTGATGCTGCCAACACGGTTGGACAGCTTGGCACCTGTAATTGGAGACGCAAATCAAAGGCTCCCGCGGTTCCACAGATGTGGATACCTAAGCCTGCTTTCCTCAATCCAGATTGCATGTCATCTGGACTTATGGAGGCATCAGAGAAGCAAGTGAGACAGTCGCGTCTTCCTTCAGTACCTGCAATAGCACACAAATTGGAAGATGTTGCACAGGCAGAATTGCCTGTCGAGCATTTAGCTGCTGAGATGACTTGGCCAGATGATCTGGACCAAGCAGCTTCCATAGTTCTTAGATGTGTGTGGATCTCCAGATTAACCTGCAAAACAGACCAGGAAATCTTCCGGAATTTTAATTCATTCCGAGCCCTCCATATGAACCAGAGAGTTGTAAAAACTCTCTGCCATAGGGACTCATCCGAAGATGTCATTAGCAGCATTTTCAGGCTTTCTTGAATGCCATCTGACTCTTGGGGAAGAGCAGATGTTTTGATCGTTAGATATGAGGAGAACCAGACTGCTCTGGCATAGTCACAATGGAAGAACAGATGAGAATCTGTCTCCAACTCTCCACACCTGCAGCAATTTGCATCAAAATTTTTGCAATATTTACCTGTTCTATCACCTGAGAGTTGTCTAAAATCAAATAACACACTGAACGACGGTCTTTTACTGTGAGAAACAAGAGTGAAAACTCCTGACACATAGGTCACACAACATCTACCGCAGTTCACACAGCAAGTTGGTGGTATAATATATATGCGGATACATTGTTTACCAAAGTTTATTTCGCAAAAAAAAAAAATGATATGCTAAACCACAACTGTCATAGAGAACCACAAATACTCACCTAAAGCATATATGATGAAGGAATCTAAGAAATTTTGTGAGAGGAGAAAGTAAATAATGTATTAACGTTGATGTATATCGTGTGCCCTAATAATTAATAACTACTTTATGAGTATGCAGAGAGATAGACTATAATCCTACGAGGCACAGGGGACCACAACTTTAGGCTGTCGCATAGAAAATCACAAGAAAGATGAGCTACACTCATACATCATGTAGTCATGTGTAAACGTGCGTCAGCCGTGACTAAACTGTTAGTCGCCCCCGTCAGGTTGTGAACAACACATTATCTAAAAAAAAAAAAAGAAGTTCTGAACAACAAGAGAGTATCTGTATCTCCCGACCAGCTAGCTGCTCACTGGCTCTAACCATTGAGCCACATGCCTGAACTTGCAACATCATCAAGGGTCGCCATCCATGACCCGGTACGCGGCGCCGTACCTTTGAATCTTGAGCTAGTGGTGACGCACCTCTGAAGACTTGGGGCAGGAAACTTAAAAAAAAAAATATGCATATATGAAGTGCACAAGTCATCACTGACTTCAGCAACTGCTTCTCTATCCACTCTTGGTCAAGCTTGGAATCGGGTGAGCTAGTGCAGAATTTTATGGTCAATCTTTTATATTTATATTATAAACTGACACGGAGATGCAGTTTTGTCAAATTCAAATGAACAAACAGCACGACAGTCAGGTACTTCGTTCAATACAGCGGGCAAGCGGCAGCTGCCTGAGAAAACACAAAAAAACCGGATTCAAACGGCTGCTGCCAAACCATCTTATAGGTCCACCGGCATAGCCTTTAGCCTGTGGAAGAGAAGGCAATAGGTACAAGACAAATAGCATGCAACATTTGACTTACAAATTGGGTGAAATAACATGGAAAAAAAACCACCAACATTAGACTCCCAACTTTGTCACTATGGCCTTGTTTAGATTTCAGATTTCACTCTCAAATTCCACTATGCAGAATTCCTATTCTCCGTCACATCAAAATGTTGGCGTATGCATGAGTACTTAAATGTAGATGAAATCAAAAACTAATTACACAATTCCGTTGTACTTTATGGATCTAACATTTTAAGGTTAATTAATCAATGTTTGGACAATTATTACCAAATAAAAACAAAATTCTTCTGATGTGGACGGGACCTTTACTATGCAGATTTTGGCCACAAATTTTGTGATCTAAACAAGGCCATACAAAAAGAAAATTCCCCATCACATCAAACTTGTGGTACATACATGGAGTACTAAATATAGATGAAATCAAAAACTAATTGCACAATTTTATTGTACTTTGTGAGATGAATCTTTTGAGTCTAATTAATCAATATTTGGACAATATTTCACAAATACAAACAAAATTGCTACAGTGCACTGCAGTGTGTGAACGCCTGAATTTGGCATGCCAAATTGGCGATCTAAACAAGGCCTCACAAACATTTAAATAAATACATAGGTGGTCAGTCAGATAGTGTCCTGATCCCTCTCTCAAATCAAAGCCATGATCGATCAGAGGGAGACAGGATTAAAAAAAAAAGTTCCTGCTGGCAAGTTCCCCAGAATGTCATGCCATTGTCCTATGCACTGGCAGCAGCAAGAAGATTATTTCCTTTCAAGGAAGAAATGAAAAGATTACAATATACTGTAGATAAAGAGGCTAGGCCACCAACAGAGACAAAGCAAATATTCACTACAATCAATAAAGCCTACATCTGTGTGAAGAACAATACAAAAGATGATCCCCTGATAGATCTTGATGACTAGGCTGAGGCTGGCTGTGTTTGGTACAGGAATATGATTCCCAACAGCTGCATATATGCAGATACCAGCTCAATGCTACATGATAAGAACCTCCACCACTATGTACAAGATGATGGCACATGCTCCTTGACAGCATGGATTCAACAAGAGTCCCGATCTAACATGCTTACATATAGTCAGGTACCACAACTCGAAAGAATAATTAGTATAATCCTCTACCTCAATGTGATTGGTGCATGAAGACTAACAGACCTGCTAAAGACTTAATCACAGAAGCCAATGGAGAAGAGGAACATTATATATCTAGATCACTTTGGCTACATTAATCTCTTACAACAAAACCATGAGCATTACATCAATGTGCAAGGCTAAGGTTTGAGTAGCTGAATCTGCCAGATAATAACTAACATGCAGAACCACTAACTCATCCACGCGACAACTCAAAACAACAAAACTGCACCTCAACACTAATGTTGATGCTCTCTTATAGATTTCTATGTTAGCCCCTTTTCTTCTCTTAGGGAACGATCGTATATGCATGTATGTCTCTGTACATTTGCATAGCCAGCAGCAAAGGGAGTTGGCGGCTAACAAATTATCCGACTTTCTGTCCAGATAAACCTCTTTTCTGCAATCTGATCAGGAAAGTAACCGACCTCACAGCATGCCGGAGACGGTTAACAGGAAGTCCTTTTAGTGTTGGGTGAGACAGGTCTTTTTTGGGATCCTCGCAGGTTTCTTTGCCACTGGATTCACCCGAGCTAGAACCTTGCTCCTCTTCCCCGCCAACAATTTCAATTTTCTCCAAGGGTACGTCTACGGTTTCAGGGAACTGACAATAAGCAGAATGAAGTCCATGGTGAATTTCATCCATTCTTCCTGATCGTTCATCTTCCCTGTCCATGTCAATTAAATCCTACACAAACACATTCCAGAAGTCAACATCACAAGATAGCAAGTTACAGTCACGAAAAAACTCATCTTTAATTATTTTCTACGGTCTAGTAAACCCAGGTACATTTCGACATGATATTATTAAAGAACTAATATTACCTGTGCTGGAAAAGTCTTGAATAATGGAAGAAGCCGGTTTCTGCAGTACTGGTTAAATAAAAGAGTAAGGATGATAAGAGGTACGGTGAAGCCTGCAGCTACTGGCGATTCTTTAAGTCCAAATACACCCAGACAGATGATCTGGGTGAGCACAAGAGAGAATATGACTGTGTTGCATGCAATTGGCCAATACAAACCACCTGTATCGTATCTTGTTCGATACACATTGAGCAACTGAAAAGAACACAACTAGTATATTAGCATGCTACAGATAACAAAAATAAATAAATAAACTCTAGCTTCGCACCTGATTGCGGTAGACAACATAACCAAGGAAAAAGTACACCAGCAGAAAAGGTAATATCAGAGGAGCCAGCACAGACAATGTGAACCCCAATAGTCCAAACAGCAGAACTTTGGGTACTTCTGTGTGGTAGGGAAACGAGGGAACAAATTCTGTATCTTCTTTCATTCTCAGAACATATTTCCTTATAAAGTTCCATATCAGACCAAAGAGTTGCATAACTTCAGATGACAAACTAGCCCATCCTGAAGTCAGGACATAGGTGATGAAGAAGGTGGCCTGGAGAATACAGAACACATATATTATCTTTCCACATGCAACGAGTTTTATGTATCTTAGTCATAGTCTTATCCTTTCTATGGCATGAACCAAAAAAAGATGTGATTTACCTGTCCAGGTACAGCTTTAGCAAGCTGGACAGGTATATCCTTTGGGCTTGATAACACGTTCAGTTGACTTATGACAGTACCAGATAACACATTAGCAAAGAATATGTTCCAAACTGTGAAGATCAGCACTTTACAGCAAGCACTTCTCTTCCTTTCACTGTGAGATGTAGGGCCCTCCAATGTGGAAAATAACATCATAATTGGAGCAACAGTGTACAAAAAGATTTGTAGTATGACACTGGGAAGGTATCCAGTTACTAGCTGAGTCATGTAGTATTTCCTGCCCATACATAATAGTCAATAGATGAAGTGTGGAGACAGATAAATGAATAGCATCTAGCAAAATGAGCTCACAGTATATGTCAAACTATATCAAGATTATTTTGATACTACCATTAGGGGAGCCTGTACTTACTTCTTCAATATTCCTCTTAGGAAAGGAAGCCTCTGCTGCAACTGCTCTAGCTGAGATAGTCCTTGTATAAATGTCACCGGTATCAGAAATATGAACATAAATATGATAGAGCCTAGAAGCGTAGCGATACGGCGAGCCCAAAGCTGCTTATAGGGTAGCCAAAGATTGGACCAATACACGTCTTCTGGTTCTGGGGATAGATTAGCAACCCACTTCATAGGGTTAGATGTTTGAAGTATTTCTGATGCAACAAGTGCAGCATACCGAGTTTTGAAAAATACAAAAGCAGCCGTGCATTCCTGCATACGATCACACATAATAATTACTAATTTTTCCAAATAATTGATATATTAAGCAAAAGAACAAATTGCATGAAAGCTTAACCTCATTGTCTAAGTCCAAGATGGCTTTCTTGTCAGCTTTCCCCTTGTTCTGCTCACATTCAGTGTTCAATAACTTGAAAGAATTTGAAGATGCTCCACACAGACAACAGCGGTAGGTAATTGTTCTGCATCCCTGATCCACTTTTTCATCTGTGAAATGTTTGAACTTCTTATATGCCTTCTTTGTGCCAGCCTGTCAGAGTTAAACATTGAAGTTACACCAAAAGGATAAATAAAGTGAAATAAAAACACGCAAACTTCCGCCCAAAAATCAAATCACATAAATAAAAAGAAACGTTGAACTCGGGAATTGGACACTTCAACTGATTCATGTCAAAAGACAAAAAAAAAATGAATATCCATCTGAGCGAAAATCTAATCAACATAAGCAGCAGGTTAATACTAGTAAATGCTTCTCATTAGGAAAAGTGAAATGCATTTGAATGTTTAAGTACCATTATCTTCTGAACTTTCCCAACTTTGTAAACTACTTGATGGAAGAGATAACTTGATGAGTGATACTTTGTGAAGAAATCATCAACAACATCACTGCAAGATTTTTTATCTGCCTTTGGGATTCCACGAACAAGAACTGTAAAATGGCTTGGTTTTGGTGTTGCACTTGTAAGATGAAGGAGCCTCAACCTGGCAATGTGCTTGTACTCCTGAATCAGGAAAAAAAAATGAATCGTCAAGAACATTTTGGATACAAGGAGACATATGTTCCAGCAATTCAAAAGCGAAGCGAACTTACAATATATAGAAGAATGCAAGCTACTCCAGAAATTATGTACAGGGTTACACAATGGACCCAGAGCCTGCAAGAAACCCAGAATACAAAGTGAACATCAAGACATGCACTTTGTTCTATTGTACAATGCTCATTCCTCAAGTTCTAAAGGAGTGAAGAAGCACAGTGGATTCCCAGCAAAGGCAAATAACATTTTCAAAATGCCAGCAATTAACGCAGCATATATATAATATACAAAAGCACAACATGTCAGCAGTCGATGGCAGCACATGGTAATAGATTAAAAAAGACGTTGCTTGGCTTACCATCTTGACTTCAATTCTACATTCCCAATTGTAAATATATCTAGTGATTCCTTTGGAATTTGAACATGGTGTATATCCTGTCCAAAATAATTGAGTGGTAGAATCCCAAAGACACACAAAATGGCGGCAAGGGAGAAGATGCGTATGCTGTCAAATATGTAAACAAATGAATCAGTCTGCCAATTTTGTTGCTGAGGTTAAACATGTGCACTATTTCAGGACACAAATGAAATAAGGAGGAGAAAAGGGAGCAAGTTTTGCACACCTTACCTGAATACAAGAATTCTATTGAAAACAACAGCATCCAAGCCAGCAGCAGCCAGGATCTCTTCCTCAGTACACTGCAGGGCTTTGACTATCCATCCAGTGGATGGAACAAATCTCTCCAAGAAAAAAGCCCCTTGGAGCCGATCATGCTCCTCAGCGATCCTGCGGCCGAAGTAGACCCTGACATTGGCCGGCTGCTTTCTGAGAACAGAGTAGAGCGACAGGAAGAGGACACAGAGGCCAATGTTGATGCCCGCGGAGGTGAGTAGCGCGCTGATCTTCATCTCTGCGTGTCAAGCGTGGCGCGCACTGACACAGTCTATGTCATCTGAAACACGGCATCATCCTCGATAGCCACTAGTTCAGTTGCTGCAGGAAGAAGTTGGTATTAGCACATCTAGTTTATTTATATTTATACAACTATAAAAAAGGCACCAGAATAGATGTGTAGGCCAGTACTAGAATACTGCCACTGTCAGATAAACCAACGCCTAAAACTCATACACATGGTATTACTTGGGTAAGATGAACAGCACACATGTTTGATGTTTTGTTGCAACCCAGCACACCTTAAATGTCTAGATGCCTGTGTGTTTATATGGTTATCATCGTAGCAAATTGCAGTTGCAGAAATTTGGAAGGACTAGACATAGTGGTAACAGGTGGATACAGGACCGTGTAGTTACAAAACTGAGAAGTGCTATATATAGCGATAACAGGTCAACAGCTAAAATCCGGCAAGGCTCTTGCCGCCTTTTTAAAAAAAAGGTCAACAGCTAAACTGCTCAACCTTGGCAACGCTATTGCACCCCCAAACTCGTGTGGCAATGGTACCCCCACAACCTAATGAACCTTGGCAACGCCCTGTCCACATGCAGCACGAATGGACTGCCAGGCACAACTAGCATAGAAACAACAAGGTTGATGCTAACAAACAATCACTCTGCAGAACATAAGCTTCTGTTGTTGGGTGAAGAACTATAGGCATCGATCGAGTACTTAGAGATTGAAAATTTAAAGATGAGGTGAGTTGGTCCCACAATTGAGGACTTTATTTTGTTTTATTTAGCATGCGGATTACTGGCAGTCGGATGAAGAATGATGGGAGAGAGGGAGACGTGAAGGCTGAAGAATCGATGAGGGCAGTTGGCAGGGCAGGCCAAGGCCATTACTTTACTCAAGTGGTAGATTCGATTCGGCTGGGGTTCGATTGATTGCTATGTGGAACAATCTTGCGTGCGAGCATGAGCGATACTGGGCAGCCACGCGATATGCAGAATCATTGCTGGGCTGCTGCTGGCACCAATTTACGGAACAAAATGTTGCTCTTTTTTTTTTTTTTTGTGGTGTCAAAAAAAAGGGAGGGGAACTCGAGTGCCTAATGTGATAAATAAAGATAAATAAAATTTGGTAAGGACAAAAAAACAGCAATCGGCGCCTACCTCCGACACGCCGAACTCAAGTACTGTAGTAGATTGAGCATTAGAAGGAACAAGATTGGGGGAAGCAGAAAAAAATGCGGGCTTTGGGCAAGCGGCGAGCGAAAGCGCCAATGGAAGAAAGAACAAGATTGAATCGAAGGCGGCGGTTACCTCCAGGTGCGGCGGCGGAACGAAAAGTCGAAACCTTGCGCGGGCGGGGCGGGAACCGGCGCGGCGGTTGGTTGGTTCGTTGCCGGAGAAGACGCCCTAGTAGAGCGGAGGAGAGAGCGCATTGAGATGGTGCGTGAGTAGAGAAGAGAGATTGGAGCGGAGCAGGAGTACTGTACCTCTGAAGACTCGGCTGGTGCTGCCCCTGCCTGGGAGTGCGGCAATGGCAGCGAGACGGTCGCGGCAGAGTCCCGAATCGAAATCGAAGAGGAGGAGGGAGAGACGGAGGGGGAACAGAACAGGAATCGAAACCAACCCGGAGAGGAGAAGGAACGAGAAGAGAATCCCTCGCTCCCTCGCTGCGGTTGGGCCTTTTGGGTTCCGTTCCGTTCCGTCCGTTGGCAGCAGGCAGAGTAGGGAAGACGACGAGACAGCGAGGGGAGTTATTCTGACTTCCTTCCTTCGTTCAATTGTTTTTTTTTTTGTTTAAATAAACCCTCCTGATTTATTATTATTTTTTATTATATTATTATGTGTTCTTGTCGAGGTTTTAAATCTATGGCCCATAGCCTCCGCTATCTCTGGCTATAGTTTATTTGAGAAAGATTTAGCTAAATTTTTTTATACATGTGTCATAGCTGCCGCTATAGCCGACTATATCCTGTTTCGAGACATGAAAAACCAGATGTCGTAGCCGAAGATTAAGACCTTAGTTTTATTTTTATTTTTCTTATATTATATGTTTTTCTCGAGGTTTTAAACCTCCGGCTATTGTTCTCTAAGCTATAGCCTACACTATCTCTAGTGTAGCTATAGTTGTTGAAGAAGGACTTAGCTACGTTTTTTCAATGTACAAGATAGCTCTTAGCTAACGCTATAGCCGGCTATAATTTATGTTGAGATATAAAGATGTCTTAGCCAGTGATTCGAAACTTTGATTTTGTTTGTAGAAAAAGGAAAGAGATTCATTAAATTAGATTGGGTTCAAATGCATACTACTACTCCGTAGAGGTAATAATCAAATCAAAATCAATTTGCTGATGGTGCTGACGCAGTGATCGATTGAGCAGGTTGTGTTCTCTTGACAATTGGAGTGAGTAGCCTGTGTGTGTTGAACTCCAACCTGCCACCTGCTTCATTGTTTCTCTTCTCCTCCTAGGATCAATTTTTAGTTTATTAGAATAACAAAGAAAGAAAAATTCATCAATCAATAACGAAATAGAGTATGGATTTATTCTGACACCGAGAAATTAATTAGTAAGGCCGCCGGCGGGGTGAATCAAATTCATTCAAAAACAGCTATTGCCCTGCTGCCTCCTGATGCTGCAACAGCACGTGGTGTGGTGGGCACAAAGTGTTTAGCAGGGATTCTGGTGATTTCACTTGACAATCCGTGGAACCGTTTCTAATATCCAAACGCGCCTAAATAAGCATGATCAAATTAATCAAGCTATTTTCTACCTCACTATGTAGAATATTGATACCGATACTTTTTTTATAAAATATATGGAAGTTTTAAATTATTGCGAGATACAGCATGTATTTATTTTGACACCGAGAAATTGGTAAGCACGGGTGAACCAAAAACAGGTAATTGCCCTGCTGCCTCCTCCTGATGCTGCTGGTCTGCACAGCACGGGGCACGTGGTGGGCGCGGCTTGGCTTCCCGGAGGCCCACGCGCAGCGTCCGCGGTCCGCCGCCCTGCCGACACGTAGGTAGGCATCCAGCGACTTCCTTTCATTTCGTCGTGTTGGTGAAGCCAAGCACGAAGAATACATGGAGGAAGTTGTCAAAAAAGAAAAGAAGAATATATGGAGGAATGATGACGGCAGCGTGGCACGACGTGGCCCAACCAGCTCAGCGTACGTGCTACGTGGAGATGATTTTCCCGCCGCCGTCCGTCCGGGTCCGGGAAAAAGCAAGCAAAGACCAAAGAGTATAAATAAAAATAGTAGTAGTATTAGTTGAAACGTAATTACGGGCAGCGATTATCTCCTTTTCATACGGAGCACGTACTACAGCTAGTACACCTAGACCATTGAAATTCTGATGCAGAAAAGGCATGGCACAGGCACCGACCATGACCAATTTAGACAGCGACCATTCCTTGCTTCTTCTTCATCAATTGATATCCATCCACAGATCCACTGGATCGTTTCTTCACAAATCGCATGCCTCTATTTATTTGCCAACGAGGCTGAACAATGACATTATCATCAGTGCACAGTGGATACCTGATTAACCTACGCGTGTACGTGTCAACCTATTCGTCAGTAAACGAAGCATGCTATTTCTTGCCTGACGAAACTGCATCGACCGCTAGTTTCTACTCCCTCCATTCCAAATTATAAGGCATTCCAAGAATCTCGGAGAGTCAAAGCTTTTTCAAATTTAATCAAAGTTATAGAAAAAACTATAATAACTTGCGACATCAATTGGTATGAAATGAAAATATAAGTAATGGAGAATCTAATTGTGCTTAGTTGCCATCATAAAAATTATTATTTTTTTCGTATAAATTTGGTCAAAGTTGAAAAACTTTGACTTTCAACTTCGACTTTTAAGATTCTCAGAATCTTTATAATTTGGAATGGAGGGAGTAGTTTCGTTTCGTCGAACAGTTTTCTGTGATCTGATAGATGGGCTGCCTGCTGCACCAAGCGGATACTACGGTCTCACGGACCAGCCCAATAACCAAACTTTAGGCCCGGATAACAACATCCCAGGTGCGCAATGGCGCCATGGAAAAAAAATATTTAAAGTTTACAGGCCGTTATGGGCTTTGGACTCTGCTCTCTGGGCGTCCTCGTGCCGGAAATGGAACGGAATCCATTCACAGCCGGCCCACAGGCTGCGCACTGTGTGTAGGCCTGGGTCGGCAACGCCCAACACCCAACGCCAACCTGCCCACTGCCAAGCTGCCCGCTGTGGCCCATATTACAAATCACAGAGCAGAGGCCCTATCTTATATAAATGGCAATGACTATCATGCAGCGCCCAACTCCCAACGCCAAACTGTCTGGGGCGAGCGAGACTATCATGCCTTGTTATAAATTAGGAGTTTGTAAATTACATGGTCGAGGAAGAGACAATTTTATGATGCCTTGTTATATCTATAAGTGTTTTTCGGATTATATACATGGTAATATACAATTTCACCTTTGGTTATATACTATAAGTATCCATATACAATTAAACCGTAGCGTTAGCATGTGCATTATACTAGTATTAATTAATTGTACAGCTAGCAATGTAGATTGAATCACGAATTTGATGGATTGATTCTTGAAAACACTAAAAAAGGTTTCACCAGCTGCAAGGAAATTCACATAGAGATGTTGGTGCATCAAAGTCCTTCTTTGCTACTATCACCACGCCAATTTAGATGACATTCCTAATGATGCAGCTGATAGAATATCCTGGTCTTATGCTACGAGAAGAGATTATATTTGATTCGTGGTGAGAGATTTTCAGGATTGAATACTCAAACACAACTTACTAAACTGATGGTGGATATAAAAAAGCATCGGTAGGTACTTCTGATGGGTCTAGATGATTTATTGTGCATAAATAAGTTAACCCCTTAAACTAAACTAAATGTTTTGCCACACCCTAGGAGAAAACAACTAAAGAGACTAATCATAATGTTATCTTATCTTACGAATTGGCACTCAAAAATATTATATACCCCGTTACAGTATTATTATATAGTAGAATACATGCAAATGAAGATTAATAATCCTCTCCTGCTGCTCAAAGAGTACTGTAGTTGATGGAGTACCAGTAAATAAATAAATAAATAAATAAATAAATAAAATAAAAAGGAGAAGAAGATGCAGGCCGGGTCATGAGAGGCAGGCCGCTATGGGCTCTCTGGGTCTGCCTCTGCCTGGTCTCGTGCGCAAGCCCACAGCCCACGCCCAACGCCCAACGCAGACCAGCCCGGCTGCCCACGCCATTGTGGCCCATAATTTACGAACGAGAGAAAGAGGCCCTGTCTGAAGACCTCCCTGGAGAAATGGCTGATCAAGCGACTGAGGTGCTATGAAGTTACTTCAGAAGATGGTGGAGGGGATCCTGAAGCTAATACATATGGTGTTGGAAAAAACAGAACTCAGTTGGTTAAAAAGACTAATCAGAATCTTGTAATAGGGTAGTAGTTTGTTCTTGTTAAGTTTGGAGTTTTTGGTGTTGTTCTCTCATCATAGTAGGATGAGTGGTTTCTAAAACCTGGTTTTCACCAGATGGAATACCCATCTGCCTGCGCTGTAAACTGGATATCATGGTCTATGGGCCTTGCTTAATAGATCGGGGCTACGCCCTCAAACTCTAAAAAAAGAAAGAGGCACTGTCTTTTGAAAATGCCAATTACTCTTTTTCTCTCTCCTCGTGTTATAGATACCGTACAAACATATTTTTTTTAAATAATAGTAATTACATACAGTGTTAAAATAGCCTTCTTGAGTAGAGTACGTATTAACGCCAAATAAGTAAATCTAGGTAGCTATTATTTCCAGTCTTTTTTAAATCTTTGATAGGGTTCAAATGACATTTAGGTATTCCATTTCAATTATATGCATGACCACACCATCAATCGTTGTATAATAAGAACTTGATTTTATACTAAGTCCAGTGACTTGAAAATTTTGATACGTTGGGACTTGGGACTTTTGGAAACATACCGCATTTTCCAAACCACTAAAATCAGATATAAGGATTATTCAAGTTCATTGATGAAAAACAAATCTATAGAGGCAAAGAATAGGCCGGGTGTAAACTACACTTTCTTAACATGTGCAATGCCTACTTGTATATACTAAAACTTAGTGTTCTTAGATGTGTCTAGTGGGATATATACTAGAGTTAGGTCGCCTATATAAGGATCTAACTTCGTCAATCATGAAAAAAAATCTATAGAGGCAAAGAATAGGCTGGGTGTAAAACTATATAAGGCACGTTTGCAATAGTTCTAACTTCTAAGAGCAACTCCAACAGTTTGGCAAAAGCACTTGGCATCCTAGATTTTTTGGCAAAATCACAAAAAACAGTCTTCAACAAGTTGGCAAAAGCACTTGGCATTTTAGTGAGCTTGGCAAATATCCCTCCTCCTGGCGCAAATATGCGCACGTTGTTTGGCTTGGCATCGCGCGGTTCGGCGCGTGCGAAGCGGACCCGCGCCCTTCCTTTTTCCCGCGGGCGCGGTCGTAGATAGGCGCGGTATATACGCGTAGTCTCACCATGCAGGTGCGCTACGACGTCTGCGCCGCCGCGCCGGCCGCCGTGCTCTGCTGCGCCGACGAGGCCGCGCTCTGCTTCGCCTGCGACTGTCGTGTCCACCGCACCAACAAGCTCGCCCCGAGAGGATCAGCCGGAGAGGATCGGACGAGCTGTCCGGTGCATGCTTCGATGCATGCTTGGATCAGCCGGTGCATGCTTGATGCTTCCATGAGTTGTCCGGTGCATGCTTCGATCAGCCGGAGAGGATCGGATTCCGAGCTGCTGCTAACATGGTTTGTGCGCGTGCGCCTTGCAGGAACGGAGGGGCCAAGCACACCCGCTTCCTCCTCGTCGGGGCCAAGCTGATGGAGGGGCGGCAGCAGAGGAAGATATGGCCGGCGGCAGAGGGAGGAAGAGATGGCCGGTGGCAGAGGGAGATCGCGCCGCGCGGCCCTGTACGGGGGCGTCGAACTCTTCCCCGTGCGCGACCTGAAGGGATAGCTAGTCACTGGTCCCACCAAAAAATTAAGATATGTGTGTCAATAATTTTCAATTTGCCAAGCTCAAATAGCAAACTGTTGGAGAAGGGCTATTTTTTCACTTGGCATTTGGGTTTTAGACTTGGCAAAACTAGAGATTTGCCAAGTGATGTTTGCCAAACTGTTGGACTTGCTCTAACAAAAACTACTGTAAGACATTCACATGAATATTTCTTGTCTTTTTCCAATGGACTTCTCACTAAACCAAAACATATCTCGTGACAAAACATTCACTCATCCACATGCACAAGAACTTCGTTCGTTCAGTGGAAACTGAAAAAAGTAAGAGGAAATTATTTTCTTGGCCCTAACAAAAGTGCCTGTTAGTTTCTTGGTCCTTCTTCTTTTTGTTGAACTTGCTTATTTGGACCAGAAACTAGTTTTGTTTGGTTTCTTGGCCCTTCCATTAGTTTGATGAGATAGCGGGTTGAGTTGTATGCGAAATCACTATTTTGTCCATGGCGCAAAATGAAACATAGTGGAACTGTAATTCATGCTCATTAGCAGCATGCAGGCCTTTTTCCATTTTCAAGAGAACCACTAATACGTGATCTCTGACTGCTCTTCTCTTACATAGTCCAAGTGGTTATTTATGAGCGTGGCTTCTAGCTTGTGTATTGAAAAACTTTGATAGGATTGAAATGACACGTAGCTATTGAATTTCCAACTATGACCACACCATCAATTGTTGTATTGTTGGGGGGAGGTACCCTCGACAGGAGCCCCCAGCTCACCGTCAACCCGACCCGATGGGCATCAATCTACAGGAACCCTCGTCAACGCCAAGCGAAGGTATGCCTCACAGGTCGCATGCGCTCAGCGCGGAACCTTCGCCTCTCTTCACTTCATCGCAGGTCCTTGCTCAAGACTCGGACCCCCGGAGCCAGCACTTTCGGGACCTCCGCGCGTACACGGCGGCTCCTCAACGACCTCCGCTCGCCCATGGAGGAGGACGGCGCTGTAGCGGGGCCCACCCCCCAAGGAATCGTGTGGCGGGACTCAACCAAAGGACGCAAGTACGGGAATGCCCTCCACCGGGCCCACGCGCAGCCGGATGGGTGTCGAAACCCTTTTGTAATTAACGCTGCCCTGCCCCTTGGTATTCCCTTATAAATACCAGGGGGAGGGCTGTACATTTGGTGGTTGGACATTGGTCCTTGTAATGAATATTATTCCCCCGATGAAATAAAGAGAATTGATTGCCATTTACTCCCTATCCCTCTGTACCCTCGCACGCCATTTCCCACTTGTGTCCCTCCTGTCTGGCCGTACCCTCGCCTTCCTCCCACTGGCCCTCCAGCGAGGGTAGGGAGGCAGAAGTCAGATACCAACAGTTGGCGCCGTCCGTGGGGATTCGACACAAAAAGCCATGGCTCCTCCCAACCGAGTCGGAGGTTCCGAGGGCACAGACACTATACCAGACCCAGCAGCCGATTCATCCAAAGCCGCCACTCCAGCAGCCTCAGAGGCGCACGCCCCCGCTCAGCAGAAAGCAGCCGACGGAACCCCCGCAGCACCATCAAACCAGAGCGGAGCCCATCATCGCAGCTCCATAGTGCAAGATGCAATCGTCCACCCGCCCCACCCACACACCTCTGGCCTGTCACATGACATCACCTCCGCCAGCAACGGGAACATAGACTCAGAAGACCTGGACAGGATCCTCTCAGATCTGAACGCGCGCATCAAGGCCGGCAAAAGGCAGCTTGAGGACCTCAACAGACAGAACCAGGCAGCCGCCACCAGGCGAAGGACGAACGAAGCCATGGATGAGCTCCGGAGGATCTAGCAATCCGTCGCCACCGCCGAGGCAGAAGCGAGGCGACAAGCGGCAGAACTGATCCTACCCACACCACAACCGGCAAGCGGCAACCGGCAACCGACAAGCGGCAGACCTGAACTCGGCTAGGTTTTTTTTATGTACAAGATAGCTCTTAGCTAACGCTGTAGCCGGTTATAATCTATTTTGAGATATAAACATGTCTTAGCCAGTGATTCGAAACTTCGATTTTGTTTCTGTAGAAAAAGGGAAGAGATTAGTATGGATTTATTTTGACACCGATAAATTAATAAGGCCGGCGGGGTGAATCAAATTCATTCAAAAACAGCTATTGCCCTGCTGCCTCCTGATGCTGCAACAGCACGTGGTGTGGTGGGCACAAAGTGTTTAGCAGGGATTCTGGTGATTCACTTGACAATCCGTGGAAACGTTTCTATCTAATATCCAAACGCGCCTAAATAAGCATGATCAAATTAATCAAGCTATTTTCTACCTCACTATGTAGAATATTGATACCGATAGGTTTTTATAAAATATATGCAAGTTTAAAATTATTGCGAGATACAGCATGTATTTATTTTGACACCGAGAGATTGGTAAGCACGGGTGAATCAAATACAGCTAATTGTCCCTAATTGCCCTGCTGCCTCCTGCTGATGCTGCTGGTCTGCACAGCACGGGCACGTGGTGGGCGGGTCTTGGCTCCCCTAGGGCCCACGCGCAGCGTCCGCGGTCCGCCGCCCTGCCGACACGTGCCCTTTGCTGAGTGTCAGCCAGTCTTTGCCGAGTGTTGTACCCTGACGCTCGGCAAATAGCTGCCTTTGCCGAGTGTCAAAGCCGACACTCGGCAAAGATTTTTCTTTATCTTTTGTTTTTGCCTCCAATTTTTTTCTGTAGCTATCCTACAGTACCTTGAAGTACATGTTCAAGTTTGGCACTCTTTTAGGACTTTTTTTCGAGTGCCCGACATCCGGCACTTGGCAAAGAAGCCTTTGCCGGCCAGGGCTATGCCGAGGCCCCTTTGCCGAGTGCGGCACTCGGCAAAGCCTTTGTCGAGTGCAAAAGTGGCTGCCTTTGCCGAGTGCAAAAGTGGCTTTCCCGAGTGTCCGAGGCACTCGGCAAAGGGCTGGTCAGCAGTAGTGACAGGTTGTCCCTCATTAGAGACCTCATACCTGTCGGCTTGTGGCTTTCTACTGCACACATCACGATAGGCCGTGTACACGACCACAGGGGCACACACCGCTGGTGGCACGTTGCACCTCTATACAGATCGCCCGATGCCACATCCCGTATAGCACACGCGCATTGATCGGTGGTATGTAGCAGCAGGCTCTGTTGCAAGGCCTTGTCCGTACATTATTTTTCTTCTAATTTTACTTTGGTAGTCAATTGTTGGATGTTAGAGCAACAGGCTCCAACACTGCAGATAAATATGATGTTTTCATGGTTGCAGTCGTTCAACAATCATATGAGCTGAATTGCATGTTCAGTAATAAACAAATTAAACTACAGAACTTCACACACTACGATCTTTGTATCCTAGAGATGCATTCAGCTCATTCAAAATTGATGACGAAGTGTGCACAGTTAATGATAATTTTAGTGATATATTCAATACATCGTTGATCTCTACTGTATATATATATTTGAAATTTAAGTATATGTTTGCTGTTCGGCCCCTGCTACGTATAATTTCTGGCTCCGCCCCTGGTCAGCGAGAGGTCCAGAAAGTAGCCTTGTTTCCATTTCCTAATATCACATTTGTTGTTGTGTTGAAGAGTGCTATATCACCAAATGGCCTCTAGCTTAGTGGTTAGAGCACTTGAATAATACCCAACAAATCATGGGTCCGACTCCCTATAGGAGCACTTAAATAAAAAGGTCTAAAAAAACAAAAAAAAATAGGTCGTGGTTTCACCTACTGATTTTGGTAAAAAAAAAAAAAATAGAGTGCTATATCGTCTTTGTCCACAGGGAGCTCCATTCCTTTCCAAGGTCTGTCAACATCATCCCATGAAAACCACAGCCAACGCAGCCTTAGTGCTCGACTGAACTTTTCCAGTTCCATGACGCCTAGGCCACCGTTTATTGTCGTTGTGCATACTTTGATCCATGCTACCTTGCAAGTCGTACTAGAAATTCTCTCTACTCTACCAATCAAACCTGACCATTTGTAAACGTCGTGCTAGAAAATACTGTTGCAGTTCCAGTTAAGTGGCATGACCTGAGCAATTACGCCAGCTGCCTTTGTGTCATCATCAACATATACAGGGAGTAGAGAGGCAGAACCACGGCCTTTTGGACGAACGGTTTCTGACCAACTTCTTCCAGTACAGTACTCGTGGCCCATATGACACACTCCGTGACGCTTCAGGGTTCCACTGCAAGTACAAATAGCCGTGCATGGGAACGCGACAACAACGTGTTGACGCTCAAAAATGACCAAGGTGAAAATGACTATTTTGATGAGTTGTCGAAAGTAGAAACGGATTTCACTATTGCGTTCCTCTCGTCGAGACGATCGAAAAGCATATATGGAACGTCCAATTTGGAGTTCGGACGAGAAAGTTATGCACCCGAGAAGAGTCACTTGACTCCGGGAACTTCCGATCCGGGGTGCCGGAACTTCCGATCCGGGGCGCCGGAACTTCCGATCCGGGGTGCCGGAACTTCCGGTTGGACCAGAACTTCCGGTCCAACCCCGGAGGTAAATGCTGATGCGCGGTTGCACGCGGGTTGTGACCATCGGAACTTCCGGTAGTCACCCGGAACTTCCGATTGTGACCCCGAACTTCCGATTGTTGCGGGAATTTTCCGGATCTCGAACCGGCTTGTTTCTAAATCGGTTTTTGGTCAATTTTGGACGTGGGAAACTTGGAAAATAAGCTTTGGAGATGTTTCCTCTTTGGGATAAGACCACCCCCTCTATATATATATGAGAGGATCATGGCCGATTGATCCCATCCAATCAATCGTCAACCAAACACAAACAAAACCAATCTATCCTCTACCTTTGCTCTATCCTCCAACTCCGTCTTTGTCCCATGGCTTGATCCAGGTGATCAAGGATGGCGTCCTAGGCTCGTCCGCCGACCTAGGGCAACCGGCGACCTCCTTGCCCTGACGAGATCCCTCTCGGGCTAGGGCTTCGACGGCTCCTTTGCTAGTTTGCTCGGAAACTAGCCGGCTCTTCGTTCCGTAAGCACGTTGATTACCCTTTGCCGGTTTGCTCGTAAACCTCGCCGCTCTTCACCGCGTAAGGTGCCGGTTATCTCCAGCCGTCGACGAGCTCCACATCGGCCTACCGGTCTCTAGATCGGTTTGCCGATCACGCCACGTCGTCACTGCGTTGCAGGTCGCTTTAGGGCTACCTCGAGGGCGTCCAAGGCCCACGTGTGGTGTGTTGACCTATTTTAGCGTCAACACACTTTTTGGCGACTCCGCTGGGGAAGAAGATTGCTTCGGCTCAATTTTTTCAGCCGAATCTCTTTGCCCTAGCCCTAATTCTTCGTTGATCTATCTTTTGAGATCACCATTACCGTTCAATGCGGCCCCAAAAGGCCGATTGCATCTAGGTTTGACCCTTTGTGATCTCGTTTGCTATTTGGCAACGTGGTGTGCTACTTACTGGAAAATTCAGCAAGGTGGTCAAGCTCTAAATCATGGAGTACCAAGGTGATTCATCACATTACTACTACAATAATCCCGAGGTACAACTTGCAAATGCACCTTATGGTTTTTATAATTATTTTGCAAATGATATAAATTGCCATGTTGGTGTTGCTAGTGATGATACTAGATATGTTACATCGGCTAATTCTTCTAGTTATGTATATCATGATCAAGAGCCGATGCTTGTTGAAAATTCATTATGTTTTGATTCATCTAGCAACATACAACATGTAAATCCTTATTCATCGGCTATAAGTTCACAATATGTGGTTCCACCACAAGACATGCCGATGGATGAGAGAATTGGCTATGACAATAATAATTATTTAGCCAATTACTCTCAAAGTTCAGCACCTTATGCTAAAGCTCTTATTCATAATTCGGCTTCATATAACTCTAGCCGAATCAATGAAAATTCAGCAAGGTGCGTTAAGAGTAGTTCTTATAATTCGGCTTCACATGTTATCACTAACTCAAGCCGAATTAATAAGAATTCAACAAGACATGAGAAAGCCATTACTTGTGATTCGGCTTCATATGCTACTTGTAGCTCTAGCCGAATTGAAGAAAATTTAGCCCACACTAGAAATCCATGTGGCTCCTCTAAATGGCAGTACCTACTTATCACGAGGCCATATATATTAGCTATGGACTATGTCAAATCTCCTAGTCGATGGGGGTACCTAAGTTTGAAAAATTCAGTGGTGAAGATGATAAAACCGCCGCGGAACATATTTCTACATATCTCTTGCGTGGCTTTTGCACATGCCGGTGATGAAGACTATATGAAAATTCAAAATTTTCCTTTATCTCTTACCGGTATTGCTTTTACATGGTTTACATCTTTACCTGAATACATTTGTTTATGGTCGCAATTGAAGGATTTATTCTATGAACAATTTGGTCTGTTTAATGAGAAAAGGCCGATCACAATTAAGTCATCGGCCAAAAGTGACTTGCTAGTAGATACTCAAAAGCCAAGTCTTGAAAAACGTCGGAAGCCAGCTAGACTTGACTTTTCAGGAGCTAAAGGGGTCGTGCATTTATCTAGTGATTACTATGTCATTAGTGAAGATCAAGCTCCTGCGAAAGGAGGGTTGCCCGCTTGCTCCGAGTCGGATAAGCCGATTACACAATCGGCTAGGCCGACTGCATCTTTTGAGTCAGCGAGATTGACCATCTCCGTGACCTCGAATCGGTTAAGCCGGCTTTCAAGTCGGCTAACCGATTCCACCTTTGCTAGTGCCCAAGTTGGCCTAGCCGATTTCCAATCGGCCGAACCGACTTCTTTGGTTCTTACAATTGCCGATGCGTCTTTGGATAATTCGGCATCTATTGTTGATTGTTCCTTGGAGAAGGAAAGTAACATCATTCAAATCAAGAATACACATCTCTCCAACACGATCAACGAGGTACAAGACACAAATGTTTTGCTTAAATTCCAATCCGGTCAAACTATTTCAATTTCTGCATCTATTAGAGATATCCTTGTAAATAGTTGGAAAAGACCGATTAGGAATAGCATTATATTTGTTGAAAATGAGACAAACTCAGATTCTATCGGCCAACAAATCATGCCACATGGTAAGGCCGATGGTGTTGGTTTGTCAAACTTAAAGCTTTCTAAAAATAGTTGCAAAGGTGTGGCCGAATGGATTGATGTCAAATTTGATCCCTTCGTTTGCCTAGCTTTAAAACCGACTCCACGAAGAATCGGTTGAAGAAATCAAAGTACACCTTTGACCTTACTTTTTGTGATCATGTATTTGATATATTGCTTAAAAATAATTTTATTAGAATCATTGATCACAATGCTTTGCCATCAATTCAAAACTTAGAAGAGCTTACATATTGCAAGTGGCATAATTCTTATGATCATAATACTTGTAATTGCAATATGTTTCGTCGTGTGATCCAATCGACCATTGATAAAGGCCGATTGAGATTTTCTCAAAGCTCGACAAATAGACCAATTGGATTCAATTGGTCTTGATGGCAAACAGTTTCAAATCGGCTTGAATTAGCCGATTCACTCAATACTCAAGGCTCATGTGCTCAAGAGGGGGATGAGGGCCCTCAAGTGAAGACAAAGTTGCTGTCCAAGAAGTACAAATTGAACATGTTTCGAGAGGATAGCAATGTCACTTCAATTTTGGAAGACACTGGGGGGCAAGTGGAATCTCTCCAATTAGAGCAAAAGCCGATTGATCCCGTTGAGCAAGGAAAATCGGTTGAGAATCCTTCTTTAGAGCTTATCTATCAAGATGGAGATAAGAAGAAGGATGCTCACAATGATAATGGAGGCAAAGCTCACTACAAGCGGAAAGATAGAAGACCGAAGCTTAGCTTCGAAGAGCTTCTAGCTAAATATGAGAAGATAAGCAAGGCAAATACGGCCAATAAGTCAAAAAAGGTCCAGCCATCAAAATCGCCTCCAAAACACAAATCTCAAGAGAGGAATTGGCAAAAGAAGAGATCTCATGCAGCAGCAACATATCATCCTTTTGAGCAGCCAATTCCCATGTCTTATGGACCACAGCCCACATACTTCCATCCTTATTCATCTTGGGGCTGGTTTGATGAAGAGGCATATGTTCCACCATATTTCAGGCCACAACATATAGAATATGCAGCTCCTAGATATTTAGAAAAACCATCATCTTATAATGACCAATTTAATCAAAATCGGTCCGAAGCTCATCCAAAGAGGAAAGTGGCAAAGCAAGTCTACCGTGTGAAATATGATGGGCGGAATAAGAAAAGTTCAGATCTGAATACAACTATTGAAAAGCCGATTACATTGCTGAAAAATCCGGCTATTGATGGTAAAGAAGTGAGAAAATCATCTGATGTTGTAGGTGTCAAATCTGAACAAAAAATGATGGAAGTGCCTAAAATCAAGAAGGAATTGCCGCTGTCCAAAACTGAAGCAAAACCGATATGCTCAATTGGTTTACCAAGGTGGCAAGAAAAGAAGTTGCAAAAACTTAGTGCAGAGAAGCTAAAAGAAAAGGGCATAGCTTGGATTCCTAAAGGAAGTATTCAAGCTCAGAAAGATGATGTTCAAGCAAGTGGTACAATGAAGGCAAAGGATAGAAGAAGAAGATTTAAGAAGCAATTGCCGAGTTGGAGATTTGCACCAAATCATCAAAATCTTTGGTATTCACATCATCCATCCTCTCTGCCTATGTTTATATGGAATTCATCTCATGGTATGTATAGTCAACCCTCGGTTCCTTATTTTAACCCTTGGTGGGGTTCTTCATGTTATGGAGGGTTGCCGAATTATTATGATTACCAATAATCGATAGCCGAAATATTCTATTTCGGCTATGCGTGCTCATGTAGATGAATTCATATGGCCGATACTTTATTATCGTCCTTAGCATACAATTAGCCGATGAATGCTAGCGACCATCGTGCTATTGAAAAGACCCCTTCTGTGATTTACTTTGATGGCTTTTAGACCCGGGGGGCATGATGATATGATTTGCTTGTCAAAGAGAAGCTTGCTGATTTTGGTCATTAGACAAGCTCTCCAGAACCGATTGATAATCGGGTCCATATCATCATATAGTTTGAGTGAAATCTAGAAGCCGATTATAAATTTAGTTAATCGAGCTTCTCATGGATTCTTTGTCAACACTATTTGTTCTTCGTGCATCTAAAGTTGATCTACATTCAAGGCATTGCCTAAGTGACTGCAATAGTGTTGCTTTGATTCAAGAGGACAGGAAAAGAGATGTGCTATCATTAATTAATGTCTTCTTGATCCCAAGACGAGGTATGCCCATATTTTAAATATATATGCATGTCACTATATTGTGACTTGGGTCATTCCTTGCCAAATATATGTGTCATTGCATGCCAAGCCGATGTGTGCATTTTATATCGGCTAATCCTCATTGTTAGGATGGGCAAGTGGGCATACATTCTATCTGAATATGACTTGATTTTTGAGCCATTGAAAAATCATTTGAGGGTCGAGTCATTGCTGATTTTATCATTGAGCATGTAATTGATTTAATATGAGATCAATTGCATGTTTATCGATCATGGAGGATTTATTTTGATTAATCGGTTTGTAAAAAAGAACAAGTGTTGGCATGAAGCATCAAACCGATTAAAATCATATTTGCATCTATACTAAAGCCGAATATGAGTTCTTTTTATTCGGCTTAGGTTTATTGCACTCCATGCAAGTAAAACATGTTGAGGCCAAAGACATGAAAATTTAAAGGCCAACATGATAAGCTCAACGAGCATCCGGCTATTGCATCGTGACAACTTTTATATATGAGAATAGCCGATGCATATTTTTCTATACAGGTACAAGTAAATTGGTTCAACCGATTGTAACAAATCGGATTAACCAATTCTTTTGAGGCGTATGCCGCTGATTTCTCAAACAAGTGTCTCAAATCGGCCTAGTTCAAGATTTGGTAATTCTAGTGCCGATTTAGAAAATTGGAAGACTCCTTTAATAAAATATTTGCAGGATCCTAGTGTCAAGTTGATAAGAGTATCCGATGAGTTGCATTTAAATATACTTTGCAACATGGTGAACTCTATCGGGGACTTATGATGATTCGTTGCTCAAATACCTAGGACCTGATCAAGCAAAAGTGGCTATGGGAGAAATCTATGAAGGAATTTGTGGATGTAAAAACTCATATAAGCTGGAGATGATGCAAGATGATAGTCTCCCAAGAGCAATCAACGGAAAATGCCTAAAAAGTATTTTCCAAGTGTTTGGCAAGAGGCCTAGTGCTCTTCCAGATAATGGCCGATACATGTATCGCCCATAGAACAAAAATGGCCGATGTATACATCGCCCTTAGCCACCGGCTAGCCGATGTGATGGGTATCGCTGCTAGTTGGTTAAAGGTGAAGAGTTGTTTTCAGGTTCATCGACAAATTTACCTGAAAACAGGGGGGCATGTGTTGACGCTAAAAAATGACCAAGGTGAAAATGACTATTTTGATGAGTTGTCGAAAGTAGAAACGGATTTCACTATTGCGTTCCTCTCGTCGAGACGATCGAAAAGCATATATGGAACGTCCAATTTGGAGTTCGGACGAGAAAGTTATGCACCCGAGAAGAGTCACTTGACCTGCTGGAACTTCCGATCCGGGGCGCCGGAACTTCCGATCCGAGGCGCCGGGACTTCCGATCCGGGGTGCCGAAACTTCCGGTTGGACCAGAACTTCCGGTCCAACCCCGGAGGTAAATGCTGATGCGCGGTTGCACGCGGGTTGTGACCATCGGAACTTCCGGTAGTCACCCCGAACTTCCGATTGTGACCCCGGAACTTCCGATTGTTGCGGGAATTTTCCAGATCTCGAACCGGCTTGTTTCTAAATCGGTTTTTGGTCAATTTTGGACGTGGGAAACTTGGAAAATAAGCTTTGGAGATGTTTCCCTCTTTTGGGATAAGACCACCCCCCTCTATATATATGAGAGGATCATGGCCGATTGATCCCATCCAATCAATCGTCAACCAAACACAAACAAAACCAATCTATCCTCTACCTTTGCTCTATCCTCCAGCTCCGTGTTGTCCCATGGCTTGATCCAGGCGATCAAGGATGGCGTCCTAGGCTCGTCCGCCGACCTAGGGCAACCGGCGACCTCCTTGCCCTGACGAGATCCCTCTCAGGCTAGGGCTTCGACGGCTCCTTTGCTAGTTTGCTCGGAAACTAGCCGGCTCTTCGTTCCCGTAAGCACGTTGATTACCCTTTGCCGGTTTGCTCGTAAACCTCGCCGCTCTTCACCGCGTAAGGTGCCGGTTATCTCCAGCCGTCGACGAGCTCCACATCGGCCTACCGGTCTCTAGATCGGTTTGCCGATCACGCCGCGTCGTCACTGCGTTGCAGGTCGCTTTAGGGCTACCTCGAGGGCGTCCAAGGCCCACGTGTGGTGTGTTGACCTATTTTAGCGTCAACACAACGGAACAACCACACTACTCCTACCACACTAACAGCCTCGGTACCAAGCATCTCCGCAGAGTCCAGTCGATCCAGCAAACCAGCAATGGCGGCAGCAAGTGATCCGGCGTGTGTTCTGCCACCGCGGCCACGCATGATGAAGCTGGGCTCGCAGGGGCTGGAGGTCTCGGCACAGGGCCTGGGCTGCATGGGCATGTCGGCGTACTACGGCGAGCGCAAGCCCGAGGCCGACATGGTGGCGCTCCTGCGGCATGCCGTCGCGGCTGGGGTCACCTTCCTCGACACCTCCGACGTCTACGGCCCTCACACCAACGAGGTCCTCCTCGGCAAGGCGCTCCTCGGTGGGGCAGAGCGGGAGAAGGTGCAGCTGGCCACCAAGTTCGGTATCACGCCGGACCGCAGAGGGATCCGCGGCGACCCGGCGTACGTGCGGGCGGCGTGCGAGGCCAGCCTCCAGCGGCTCGGCGTCGACTGCATCGACCTCTACTACCAGCACCGCATCGACACCACTGTGCCCGTCGAGGTCACGGTGAGTAGGAGTACTTGTATTGCATTTATGCGTTGACAAATTGCACTAATATAATACTTTACTCTAAACTTTGATATATGTATATATATGCAGATGGGTGAACTCAAGAAGCTGGTTGAAGAAGGCAAGATCAAATACATCGGGCTGTCCGAAGCGTCGGTGTCAACGATCAGAAGAGCGCACGCGGTTCATCCCATCACCGCCGTCCAGCTGGAGTGGTCTCTCTGGACAAGAGATTCTGAACAAGACATAATCCCAACCTGCAGGTGCTTATATATCCCACGTTGTTTCCTTGGGTACCAAGGAGTAGAAAACTCAGTTTATTTTTGGGCATGGATCAGAAGCCAAGGTACATACACAATGCTGATCTGTCTGTTCTGTCAATTTTCAGAGAACTTGGAATTGGAATTGTGGCATACAGTCCGTTGGGCAGTGGGTTCTTCGCCAGCGGAGCCAAACTTGTCAGTGAGCTGCCAGACGATGATTTCCGCAAGGTACGGTGACCTTTCCATGATCCATCCAACTCCAAGAGACTATATGTTGTGCTTCACATCATGTACTGAATGTAATGCCATTCTCGATATGATCTTCTTTCAGAAGAATCTACCAAGATTCCAGCCAGAGAACATGGAGAAGAACGCGCTGATATTCGAACGTGTGAGCCAGATGGCTGCAAGGAAAGGATGCACACCATCGCAGCTTGCGCTGGCCTGGGTTCACCACCAGGGAAGCGATGTCTGCCCTATACCTGGAACCACAAAGATCGCCAACTTCGACCAGAATCTGGGGTCGCTGTCGGTGAAGCTCACACCAGAGGAGATGGCCGAGCTCGAGTCCTATGCCGCCATGGATGTTGTCCAAGGTGACCGCATCCACGTCACCTTTCTCAACACCTGGAGAGATTCAGGCACGCCTCCACTGTCGTCATGGAAAGGCAGCAACTAGATAATTATGTGACATACGTACTATTATCTGTGTGTGCATTGTTGGGAGAGTTGATGTTATCTGCATTTCTGTTTTTAGACTAGCTAGCAAGTAGATGTTATCAAAATATCCAAATAAATGTTGAAATAAACACGCCTCCCACCTATTGCTAGAAACGCAATAGATATGTGTGTATACTATTGTAATAAGAGGACATATGGAAAGGCAGCAACTAGATATGTATGTACTATTGTTATCAGTGCGTGCATATTGTTGAGAGAGTTGAGATTGTGTGTATTTCTGTTTTCAGACTAGCTATCTAACTAGTACCTAGTAGGTTGCATTATCATATATCCAAATAAATGTTGTAATAAGAGGATTCGGCGATATACAACAGCATCGTCAAATTAAGTCACTGACGATTATTTCGACCAATCATTAAATGTTTTTAGCCTTTTAAGAGATGGGATTATTCTGGTTGTGTTAGATCATAGTCGATTAGATAGATAGACTCACCGAAACCGCAAGAAGTTTTTATTATTTTTTAAACTTCTATTTTTCGATTACACAGTACAACGCACAATGAATTCTATGCACTCAAAATCAAAATAATTAGCACGAGCTGAAACATCACATTTTCAACAAGGCATCATCTGCCATGGTTTGGCAGCTGCCATACCTAGAATTTGTTGGAAAGATCAAATCTATGTAGTATGTATACATCAATATGAGCTGGTCTGCAAGGTGTAATCTTCATTTAGTGAGGTATGACGGTATGTCTAATGCTAAAGCTTTACTTCTGGATTTTAACTGTATTTGCTGGTCACAAAGTAATATTCCTTCCGTCCACAAACTACAAGAATACAATAACACAATACGTGCCGGTCAAAATTTGATCAAATTTGACCAAGTTTATAATAAATATTATTAGCATTTATGTCTCCAAATAAGCTTGTTATGAAAATATATTCTATAACTAATCTAATGATACTAATTTTGTATCATCAATGTCGTTAATACTTTTTTTTACAATTTTGGTCGAAGTATAAACTGTTTCACTTCTCAGAAAGCGAGAATTATATCCTTTTGTGGACGGAGGGACTATATATTTATATAATGTTCTAGTGAGCCTTTGTATAGTTAGATTATACATGTTTGATCTTTATAAACTCTACCACAAATATAAATTATTTTTGCCTCCGCCACTGCAAGGCGTGTTTGGTACAGCTCCTCCTGCTTGTGATTTTCTTAGTGAAGAGATTACCTGAAAGTGATTTTTTGCAAGAAATAAATCAACAGAAGTTATTGTTCCCAACTCCCTGTCTCCTAGTTCATTCAAAAACATTATTTTAGGAACTAGCATAGAATTACTTCTTAGCAAAAAAGAACTATTTGACAAAGCTTCTCCTGAATTTAGCACAGAAGCTTCTCTAGTAGATCTGCCAAACAAAATCACAAATAAAACTTTCTTTCCCTCCACGCTCACTCTCCTCTCTAACTATGGCGAGAAATGAAAATCCCTGTCGCCTCCATCCTTGGTTAGGGCCATGTATTCTTAATTTTCAATGTTAAGGTGAAGAGTTTGGGGGTTTTAGAGGGGATGACCAAGGGAATAAGATTGGCCAAGCTATGGAGTTGGTAGGTAGGATGGCAGGGATGCCACTATCCTGAGTGCGCTGCGGAAGAATGGCTAGTGGTGGGGTTCAAAACAGGAGCTATTTTCTTTAATAGGCTACCATGTTGATCGATTTGGTTGACAATGATCCCAATATACGAAGTGAATTGGAACAATGGAAAGGCACACTACTCTTGGTGGCAATTTATGGGTGGAGCAAGAAAGATGGCTAGAAGAGGAAGGGGTAAAATACACGCATATATGGCATTGGATCAACCTAATTTATTATTTCATAGGTTGATAAAACATTACTACAGAAACATTTCTTAGCAACACCAGTATTTTTGGGCTAAGGAGCTCAATTCTCACCCGTCTTTATAGAGACTTTGGTCAAGTCCCACTAGCAAAGCCACCTCTAAAAACACTAAGATGTCAACATATTGCCTCCATGCTTCCTCAATGTTCCTGTTGACACTAAAAAAATGTTCCAAGGTGGTTTTGGGCATCATCAACAAGTTATAAAGACCTTGGACATGTTTGAGGTCAAAAGGCGCAACGAAAACATCAAGGAATTACACGGATAAGACGGAGAGCCACGACAAGAGATGCAACCAGTTGACATTAGCCGACCCTCAGCCGACTAGGAATCTTGCTTGGGCCCATGAAAGTCGGTGTAGCCGAAAACCCCCTCCTATCGGCTAAGCCGACTTGTTCTAGAAAGTGACTAGGTTTTGCCCACAAGTTGGATTTTCGTAATTTTAGACATGGGAAACTTAGAGATTATGTATTGGACATGTTTTCCACTAGGATAAAACCACTCCTCCATATAAACTAGAGCATCATGGGCGATTGAGTTATCCAATCGATCAAAAACACATCTACTACACCTACTACTCTCTTTTCCATCCCCTCCTGCTGTTTGGCTTGTCTCTCGATGAGATTTGTCGGTATCCTAGGTAGTCTTGCTAGTCTAAGAGATCCTCCACATGCTCCTCTCTGACAGGTCTTTTTGGGAGTAGTTCGAGAGCTTTTCTGACCAAGAATGGGCTCTATATCGGTTTCACCGGTCTCTTGATCGGTATTGATCAATTAAGCTGTGTTCTTGCTGCTTGAAGGTTATGTGCAACCTCTTTTGGACGTCCAAGGCCCACTGGTGTGTGATCTGGACTGTGTTTGCCATCAACGGTTCCTATGTCCAGAAGCCTGATTATATCTCAAGCTGATAATTCTTTATCTCAACTCCTAAAAACTTTCCTTAGCACTTGTATTTGGAGGTCATGGGACAACATGGATTCACTACCAAAATGGTGGAATTCTCGTAGTATTTTTAAGTAGTAATAAAACACCAGTACTAGTCGTAGCACATGGGAATCGTCACTAGGTGTCATTTAGTAGAGAAAGTTTATACTAAATATTGAAAGCTAAAACATTAGGACAAGCCCACATGACTAGGAAAAGTTGAAGATTCTAGTTGTGTTTGATGAGATTGAAACCTTCATGTGATAAAGAAAGCTAGACGACAAATAACAGTTCTTTTGATTTAACCAATTAATAATTAAGATTGAGGAGGTGTTTCTTGTCATATACCATATTAATCAACCATTATTACACTAGTGCAGGACTGAGCCCTAGTCCCGGTTGGGAAACACTCCTTCAGTCCCAGTTTCCCAACCAGGAGTACGAATCTAAGACTAAAGCCCCTCCTTTAGTCTCGGGTCAGGGAACCAGGATTGAAGGTGGACTTTTAATCATGGTTAATAATACCAATCAGGACTAAATAGGCCTCCGGACCTTGCCCCAGAGCTAGCGCCTTTAGTCCCCGTTGATGTGTCCAATCGGTACTTGCCTTTTTTCCCTCTTCTTTCATTTGTGTTTTATAGTTTCTTTTAGTTCAGTTCATTTTCATTTAAATGAGGTATATAAAAAACTCTACATTTCTCTACTTCTAAACCATGTATACTAGGAATGAAAGGTGGATACTAATTAGTTTTGATGAACTAGTATAAGTTTCCTTCATCTAAATAAGCAAACTATCAACTGTTTTTGAGCTTAAATGGCATATAAAAAATCCATCATTATTCCTATTTTAAAAAACCACAATTTTTTCTATTTATATATCACGAAATAAGATATGCTAGTGATGAAACATGAGAGGATGAAGTTGATAACCTTTAGAACCGAAGAATTGATGGAGGAATCGAAGAAGTCATGAGATGGCGGGAGACGAGAAAGAACAAAGAGCTTGAAATGTTCGGGCTAGGGGAGGACGAAGGAGAAAGTATATAGCCCAGGACCTATACTCCTGGTTTGTAGTTCAAACCCGGACTATAAAGCGAATTATAATCCCGGTCAGAGCCTCAAACTAGAATTAAAAGTTTAGTCCCAACTATTAGGCCCATTCGGGACTAGAGGACGACTTTAGTCCTAGTTTGATTCAATAACTGGGACTAGAGGTCCCCTCCTGCAAAAGCCTACACCTCTAGCTGTTGGGTAGGGGACTTTGGTCCCGGATGATAGCTCCAACCAATGATTAATCCTCTCTATAGTCCTAGACTCAAAAAAGATTCAAGAGTAAAAAGCCAAAAACCGATCCAAACCAAAAATCCGTTCTCTAATAGTTGGTACAACATAAAAAGTTAAGGGGCGCGATGCGTGCACTTAATAATAGTCCACGCACGGTAGCCAATTTGGATGCTTGTTACTAATAACATGCGCGTGGTTTCGTGCCAATTTCTCGTTACTAGCTAGCTAGACTGGTCTATCCGGTTGTATGCATCAAAGCAAGGTCACTAACTCACTATTGAGTCTACTAGTCCATCAGCCCGTGCAAACTATTGAGTCTACTAGTCCATCAGCCCGTGCACTTGCACGGGCTAGTGGTATATAAATTGTATAATTTTTTTTCTATAAGCAAACAGATTTCTTACTTAATAGGTCATGAACAAATAAAGTACCACATCGATGTGTTCCAGAGATAAACATAAGATATCATAATCAGGCGGAAGACCTGTAAATTAGCATTGTTGTAGAAATCATACAAATAAAGTTGTAATATATAAGCGATCTAAATGAAAAAGCTAAAATATTGATTCACACATCTGTGTTCAGGCTCATAGATTTTTGTTGTAGTGCAGTAGAAGCACTCTCACAATTTATAAATACAGAAAAATACATGCACTCTAACTTATTTTCTAATAAACATGCTGATATGCATGGTTAGAGCTATTTGGAATGCAAGAGTTGCACAGGAATTTTACATAAATCAGTTCAATTTCATACGAAATAGGTAGCAATAGGAGAAATTTTCCGCGTTCCTAACAGGCCCTTAGAGGGTGATTGCTTGGTAAATACAGGTAATAACAATTTGCCTACCAAATTTGTGCACCAACTTTATGTAAATACGCATGGAGTATAGTAGTACTGGGCTTGTTAGATTACAATCTCTTTGTCCTAAAATATAGCGAGTCTAGCCATTTTCTGATAAAATAAGAAAGGGCAATAGACACATATACCTCTCACTTAACTTCATAATCTATTATAATCTGATTTTGTCACCAGTGATTAAAGGATGTACTATCAATCTCCTCATGATAAATTATGGAAAAATCAAGTATTTCTAGAATCATTTATATTTCAAGACAAATTTGAAACACTATAATGCACTAATTATTGGATGGATTAAGTATTGTCACTTTTTTAATAAAAAAACAGCAAGCTAGGCTATTAGAGGGTACCCCTAAATATAATTTGTTGGATAGAGAAACCATTAGTGGGTGTTTTTGTTGCATAGACCTTAATTTGGATTTTAAAAGCATCTCCAATAGTTTTTAAAAAAATACTTGGTATATTAATGAGTTTTCCAAGTGATTAAAAAATTGGGAGTGTATTAGTTGCCTTGCTCCAATAGTTTTTAAAGTCTCGCTGCTAAAAGATAAAAGGTGGTTTTTACATCATGCCTCAAACTATTTCTAAATCACCCCAACCGCTTTTATACATTCTTTCCCATGTCTATGTTTGCATCAAGAACTATATCCTACTACTTCTCTTCCCCACGTCCTTCCACCTTCAGATTGGTGCGATGGAGTGTGGGATAGTTTTCTCAATTGCCAAACGATTGGCAGGAGGGTTTGTTGGCAGTTGTTAGAGATGAGTTGTTTTTTCAATCTTGCCAAAATTACCTGATTGAAAAAACTATTTTGGATACTTTTGGAGAGATGTTGTTTTTGATACACTTGGAGATGCTATAAGAGCAAGGCTAATAATATAGTCGGCTGTTGGGCTAAGCATAAGCCGACAGTAAGATTACAACCTCCTTTCCCACTGTCTCTTTTTCTCCTTCCCCCATAGTCTACTGATAGTCTGTTGTTATACTTTTGCTAAGTGGTTAGATTGGAAAACCCTCTTCATTCCTAGACCGGTTGCACTATTGGTTGGTCTCTTCACCAGTAAAAGCACTTTGTTCGAGGGTTGCTAAGTGATTACATTAACTTAAGAATAACCCATATAGGTGCTAACTTTTGCTTTTCCAAGTAAAGTAAATAAGTAGGAAAGAGAATACTTCAGTTATATTCTTTATTACATAGAGAAACATGGATGCATTACCTTTTGATGACCAGCACATTGTACACGTACTCCTTTGAAATCATGGTCTACCTTTTCCGATATACATCAGGTTGACCTACATCGTATATTGCCTGGGGAAAGAAACATAAATGTAAGATGTTATAGATAGTAACAGAACTTGTTATTTAACCAAAAAAAAAAACAACCTACATTATTATATTACCAAGTTCACAATTTGCCATTGGTGCTTCATCTTGCCCATCTTGGAAGTCGTCAGGTCAATACACATATAGGGATGCTGCCCTCAGTCCTGCAGTCCATTAATAACCATTGTAGAAAGCAATGCCTTTGACAAAGAAATTAACAAAGGAAAGTGTCTTGGATGAAGATGATAAACTGTGAGAGGCAATGCATGGAAATTGATTCTTTATGGTCTCCTAGCTAGGTTGCCAACAAAGAAGAGCAAATTAGGTTTTTGGCCCTGAAAAAAGTTGCCTTTGGGTTTTTTGCCTAAATCTAGTTGAATTTGGGAATTTGGCCCTGAGTCGAAATTTTTTTGGGATTTTGGCCCTTCCGTCCATTCCGTCTACGTTTGCTGTGAACTGGCCATGGGAACGAACGGGAAAAGACTAAAATACCCCTTACTCCGTACTCACCTGTTCCCGTACCCCTTCGCTACTCCAATCGCGCGGAACAGAGGCCCGCGGCGCCGCGCGGTTCTTCTGGGACGGAGGCGTCGTCCCCAAACCTTAGACCGGCGGTGGACGAGATGATGGTCCCCGACGGCTTCAGGCAAGACGTCGGGCAACTTCTGCTTCGGCCTCCTCACCGTGCTGCGCCGCCACGGAGGTGGTCTGCTCCCGGACGCCGTCGCAGCTGGCGATCGTGCGCCAGGCGTACCGCGCCAGGTTCGGCTGCCACGTCGAGCACGACGTCACCGAGCGCACCTCCGGCGACCACTAGCGCCTGCTGCTGGCCTACCTGGCGATCCCGCGCGCCGAGGGCCACGAGGTGGTCGACGCGTCCATGGTGGCGCTGGACGCGCGCGACCTGTACCGGGCCGGAGAGCGGCGGCTGGGCACGGACGAGCACGCCTTCATCCGCGTGTTCATCGACCGGAGCTGGGCGCACATGGCGGGCGTGGCGCGCACGTACCTCCACATGTACGACCGGCCCCTGGAGCAGGCCGTCAAGGGCGAGACGTCGGGCAACTTCGGCTTCGGCCTTCTCACCGTGCTGCGGTGCGCTGACAGCCCCGCCAGGTACTTCGTCAGGGTGCTGCACAAGGCCATGAAGGGGCTGGGCACCTCCGACTCGGCGCTCATCCGGGTCGTCGTCACCAGGGCCGAGATCGACATGCAGTACATCAAGGCGGTGTGGCGGCTGCTGCTGGCAGCGCTTTTACTCACGCATCGTGTTTGTGCTTGCTTAACTCCATCCATGATACAATGTTCCTTGTAAATACTCGTACTTGTATTCTTGGGATAGTTGTTTCAAATGGTGTACTGGTTGCATTGACAACTCAAAACCTTCCAGTATGGATTTTCATGTGAAATTGTATGGATTTGAAAGATTTATGATAATATATAGTCTGATATACATAGAAATGTTTTATTTTCAACCAAGGGTAAAAATGTCATTTTATCATCCTAGTAACACTGTTAACATGTCAAATTGACGGAAGGGCCAAAATCCCAAAAAAATTTTGACTCAGGGCCAAATTCTCAAATTCGACTAGATTTAGGCCAAAAACCCAAAGGCAACTTTTTTCAGGGCCAAAAACCCAATTTGCTCGACAAAGAACGTAGTGAAGTGCACATGCACGCATATGCTAAGGAAGATGAATTTTCTCTTGCACGTTTGGCACAGCTCGGACGACCTGTAGACGTCATATGCACCGGCGTCTGCTCTTCCCTACGATCCAATCAGATGGGCATTATCCCGTCCATCCGCTCCCAGCCTCCGGATGGATGGCACCCTGGTGGCGGCTGCCTCTCTCCCGGATCCGATCGGCAGGGCGTGCTTCGGATTGTCGGTGCCACAGACATCGAACAGCCGGCGGTCCGTGGAGTCCTTGCACCTTGGTAGATGCCGAAGTAGATGAAGGGAAGCGTGCCCAAGCCGCCGGCGATGATCCAGGTAATTTGGCAGGGCGTCGTGCTTGCTGGGATGCATCGGGATAACACCTCTGCAACGGATGACGGCTGCCTCTCAGGCCTGCCAGGGTAACGGGGAAAGCTGAAACTACGATATTCTAGGTCACGTTAGATGGGGCGCAGTAATAGATGGGAACCTTTTTTTAGATAGTTTCGGCAAGTATTTTAATTTCATTATATTCTATAATGGCAGTGGTGGGTAATTTTTTAAAAACTAAATTGATCCAATGGCTTGTATTGCTAGTGATGATTGCGCAACATTAAATTGACGGCTAGATGTTTCTGATTATTGTGAGAATTTCTAGGATTTATCTTTTTTCTAGCGCGTCTGGTGAGAATTAACGTGGAGCCTCCGTTAGAGCCTCTAATTAGTAATAGTAAGATGTCTTAACCATTCATGGGTCCTTCCTTGCGGCCGGCAGCTCTAGAGAACATCTCTTCATAGTCAACATCCACTTGCTTCGTCAACTTGGGTACGTGTTATACTAACGGAGGAGGAGAAGGAGAAAGCGACGCGGCCGACGACTTCCTTCATTTCGTCGTGTTGGTGAAGCCAAGCACGAAGAATATGGAGAAAATGATGACGGCAGCGTGGCGCAGAGAGGGCCAACCAGCTCAGCGTACGTGCTACGTGGACATGATATTCCTGCCGCCGTCCGTCCGGGAAAAGAAAAGCAAGCAAAGACCACAGAGTAGTACTAGTTGAAACGTAATTACGGGCAGCGATTATCTCCTTCATACGGAGCACGTACTATAGCTAGTACACCTACACCATTGAAATTCTGATGCAGAAAAGGCATGGCACAGGCACCGACCATGACCAATTTAGACAGCGACCATTCCTTGCTTCTTCATCAACTGCTATCCACCCATCATTCCATCCACAGATCCACTAGATCGTTTCTTCACAAATCACACATGCCTTTATTTATTTGCCAGTGCACAGTGGATACCTAATCAACAGGATGAGAATGGCTGTTTTTTTAAAAGTTTACAGGCCGCTATGGGCTTTCGGCTTTGGCTCTGCTCTCTGTCTGCATCCATCCGTGCCGGAAATATAACGGAATCCATCCACAGCCGGTCCACAGGCTGCGCACTGTGTGTAGGCCTGGATCGGCAACACCCAACACCCAACGCCAACCTGCCCATTGCCAAGCTGCCCGTTGTGGCCCATATTACAAATCATCAGAGCAGAGGCCCTGTCTTATATAAATGGCAATGACTATTTTATCATCAGGAAACAAAAAAAACGAACAAGGTAAGCTCAATTACAGAATCTGATCTAGCCATAAACTAATTCTAGGGAAGTATTTTTTTCCTTCGCACGAAGCATAACTAAGCCGAAGACATTCTTGAAGATATGTTTGCAACCCTGGCTGGTTGCTTCCTGTCCCTTGAAAATCAAATCATTTCTCACAGCCCAGATGCTCCAGCACATGATAATAATAACCTCCATGAAAAAGGGGACATTCAGTTGAGCTCTGAAGGCTTGTAAGACCTGTAAAGGCCCATGTGATTGTGGAACTTTTAGTCCAATAAGTTGCCAGCAGTCCCTTGCAAAACCACAATGCAAAAAGAGATGTTCCACAGTTTCCTCCTTTGCATCCTCACAGAGAGCGCAATTGTAGGATTGCAAATGCATGTTTTTCCTCATCAAAATATTACTTGTACTCAATCTGTCATGGGCCAATAACCAGAAAAAAAAAACTTGTGCTTATGTTGACAGGAAGACTTCCATAACCAGCGAAAAGCCGTGTGCACATGAAAAATCTTGACTTCCCCAAATGTATGACCAGGTATCATTCAGTTCTGACGGCTAAAAGTTATTGATTGTTCCTTCTAACTGCAGATACTGCTGATAGGCTTCTGTTGACAATGGAAGGCTAAAACTTTGGATCAGAGACAGACTAGACTTGGCAGCTTCAAGTATCATGTTTGGTTTTTTGGTAAATGAATATAGCTTAGGAAAGGCATGCTTTGGAACCTGACTAAACCAGAGATCATCACAGAGCAGACATGAGGCACCACTCTGAACAGACATCAGGAAACTCAAAACAATAAAATTGCACCTCAACACTCGTGATGATGCTCTGTTATAGAATTCTATGTTCCTTTTCCTTTCTTATTAAGGAAGGGCCGTATATGCATGTATGTCTCTGTATATTTATATATAAAGCCAACAGGCAAAGGGCCGTATATGCATGAAAAATCTTTACTTCCCCAAATGTATGACCAGGTATTATCGTTCAGTTCTGACGGCTGAAAGTAATTGATTATTCCTTCTAACTGCAGATACTGCTGATAGGCTTCTGTTGACAATGGAAGGCTAAAACTTTGGATCAGAGACAGACGAGACTTGGCAGCTTCAACTTCAAGTATCATGTTTGGTTTTTTGGTAAATGATGAATAGAGCTCAGAAAGGCATGCTTTGGAACCTGACTAAACCAGATATCGTCCCAGAGCAGACATGAGGCACCACTCTGAACAGACATCAGGAAACTCAATACAACAAAATTGCACCTCAACACTCATGATGATGCTCTCTTATAGAATTCTATGTTAGCCCTTTTCCTTTCTTATTAAGGAAGGGCCGTATATGCATGTATGTCTCTGTACATTTACATATACAGCCAACAGGCAAAGGGGGTTAACGGCTCACCAATTATCCAATTTTCTGTTCTGATAAACCTCTTTTATGCAATCTGATCAGGAAAGTAACCGACCTCACAGCATCTCGGAGACGGTTAACAGGGAGTCCTTTAGGGTTGGGTGAGACAGGTCCTTCTTGGGATCCTCACAGGTTTCTTTGCCACTGGACTCACCCGAGGTAGAACCTTGCTCCTCATCCCTGCCAACAATTTCAATTTTCTCCAAGGGTACATCTACGGTGTCAGGGAACTGGCAATAAGCAGAACGAAGTCCGTGGTGAATTTCATCTATTCTTCCTGACCGTTCATCTTCCTTGTCCATGTCGATTAAATCCTACACAATCACATTGCAGCAGTCAATGTCACAAGATAGGAACTCAGTGTCATGAAAACTCTAGTCCTCAATAATTTCAAAGCTCTAGTAAAACCCAGGTAGATCTTGACATGCATAATTTAAGGAACTAATATTACCTGTGCTGGAAAAGCCTTGAATGATGGAAGAAGTCGGTTTCTGCAGTACTGGTTAAAAAAAAGAGTAAGGATGATAAGAGGTATGGTGAAGCCTGCAACTACCGGCGATCCTTTAAGCCCAAATACACCAAGGATGATCTGGGTCAGCACAAGAGAGAATATGACTGTGTTGCATGCAATTGGCCAATACAAACCACCTGTGTCGTACCTTTTCCGATACACATTGAGCAACTGGAAGGACACAACTAGTACATTAGCATGCTCGATAAATTTGAGATAAATAAGTAAATAACAAAATATTAGCTTCTCACCTGATTGCGGTAGACAACATAACCAAGGCAAAAGTACACCAGCAGAAATGGTAAGATCAGAGGAGCCAGCACAGACAATGTGAATCCCAATAGTCCAAACAACAGAACTTTTGGTACTTCTGTGTGATAGGGAAACGAGGGAACGAATTCTCTATCTTCTCTCATTCTCAGAACATATTTCCTTATAAAGTTCCATATCAAACCAAAGAGCTGCATAACTTCAGATGACAAACTAGCCCATCCTGAGGTCAGGACATAGGTGATGAAGAAGGTGGCCTGGAGTACAATTAGATTTACAGAAAAGTAAAACACATTGTATGAAAAAATTAAATACCGAACGATTATAGTTTATTTCCACATGCAACAAATTTTATAAATCTTAATCAAAGTCTTATCCTTTCTATCGCATGAACCAAAAAAAAAAAAAAAGATGTGATTTACCTGTCCAGGTACAGCTTTAGCAAGCTGGACAGGTATGTCATTTGGGCTTGATAAAACGTTCAATTGCCTTATGACAGTACCAGATAAAACATTAGCAAAGAATATGGTCCAAACTGTGAAGTACAGCACTTTACAGCAAGCACTTCTCTTCCTTTCGCTGTGTGATGTAGGACCCTCCAATGTAGAAAATCGCATCATAATTGGAGCAACAGTGTACAGAAAGATATGCAGTACAACACTGGGAAGGTATCCAGTTACTAGCTGAGTCATGTAGTATTTCCTGCACATACATAACAGTCAACAGGTGTAGTGTGGAGACAGATAAATGAATTGCATCTAGCAACATGAGACCACAGTATGTGTCAAACTATATCAAGGTTATTTTTATACTATTATTAGGTGAGCATGTACTTACTTCTTCAATGTTCCTCTTAAGAAACGAAGCCTCTGCTGTAACTGCAACTCCTCTAACTGAGATAGTCCTTGTATAAATGTCACCGGTATCAGAAATATGAACATAAAAAAAATTGAGCCTAGGAGTGTAGCGATACGGCGAGCCCAAAGCTGCTTATAGGGTAGCCAAAGATTGGACCAATACACGTCTTCTGGTTCTGGAGCTAAATTAGCAACCCACTTCATAGGGTCAGATGTTTGAGGTATTTCAGATGCAACAAGTGCGGCATACCGAGTTTTGAAAAATACAAAAGCAGACGTGCATTCCTGCATACAATTCCACATAATAATTACTAATTTATTCCAAATAACTGATATATTAAGCAAAAGAACAAATGCATGCAACCTTAACCTCATCGTCTAATTTCAAGATGGATTTATTGTCACCTTTCCCCCTGTTCTGCTCACATTCAGTGTTCAAAGAATTTGAACAGGCTCCACACATACACCAACGGTTAGTAATTGTTCTGCATCCCTGATCGAGTGTTTCATCTGTGAAATGTTTGAACTTCTTATATGCCTTCTTTGCGCTAGTCTGTGAGAGTTAAAGTTTAAAGTTACACCAAAAGCATAAATAAAGTGAAATAAAAATACGCTACTTTCTCCCAAAAATCAAATTAGATAAAGAAAGAGAAACATTGAACTCGAGGAATTGAACATTTCCACAGATTCATGTCAAAAGACAAAAAAAATGGTTCTGCATCTGTGCAAAAATCTAATCAATTTTAGCAGCATGTTTATACTAGTAAATGCTTCTCATTAGGAAAAGTAAAATGCATTGAGTGTTAAGTACCATTATCTTGTGAACTTTCCCAACTTTGTAAACTACTTGATGGAAGAGATAACTAGATGAATGATACTTTGTAAAGAAATCATCAACCACATCACTGCATGATTTTTTATCTGCCTTAGGTATGCCACGAACAAGAACTGTAAAATGGCTTGGTTTTGTTGTTGCGCTTGTAAGATGAAGGAGCCTCAACCTGGCAATGTGCTTGTACTCCTGAATTAGGAAAAAAAACTGATTCATAAAAAAATTCTGGATACAAGGAGATATAAGTTCCAGCAATTGAAAAGGGAAGCGAACTTACAATATATAGAAGAATGCAAGCTACTCCAGAAATTATGTACAGGGTTACACAATGGACCCAGAACCTGCAAGGAACACAGAATACAAAGTGAACATCAAACATGCACTTTGTTATATTGTACAATGCTCATTCCTCAAGTTCAAAAGGAGTGAAGAAGCTGTTGAAATTAATTTATTTTCTTGAGATGAAAAGAATAAATTGATTAATGAATGCTAAACACTAGTTGATTCTTGAAGCTTCAAGCGAAGTCAAGTAAGAGTTGGAAAGAAGCAAATCAAAAGCAAATTGAGTTTAGCAAAAGGAAGAAGTAGTAAAATAGAAATTGACTATGAGCTAGGTATGAGTTGTATTAGTGGTAAAGTTTGTTTTGACAACTTGTATGACGGTTTGCAAAGTCTATATAAGGACTTGCATACCACCTTTGTAAAGTAAGTTAGTGCATTAGATTGCAAGAGTTGCTAGCTTCAGATAGCATTGAGCTGTATTTATATGTTTGAGAAGAGATAATAGTATGTTTGAGAAGAGATAATAGAGTCCAGTTTGTCACAATACAGAGCAGTAGAGCTGCTGCTTGTGCTGTGTTGCGTGCTATTTGTTCTCACCTCTTTAACCTCTAGCTGAGTGAGTTTGTGAGAGGGTGTTGGTGAGCTGATAACTCATCTGTGGTGAAGAACAAGGGCTAACAAGTGGTATCGGAGCCTGGTTGTCGTTGCTGCGCTTAACCGCCGGCGATGGACACCGAGGCCGAGATAGCTGCGCAGAAGGCGAAGGAGAAGGCAGCTGCGGAGGCAGCGGCCAACTCCAAGGCTCCCGTCGAGGTTCACCAGGTGCGCGAGTTCAGCGGGCCAAACACTTGGCCGATGCTGACCCGCACCAACTACGGCGAGTGGAGCGTCCACATGAAGTGGAAGCTCAAGGCGCGCCATTGGTGGAAGGCCGTCGAGGGAGGTGATGCCGGAGAAGATGCGGAGGTGGGTGTCATGGAGGCGCTCCTGGCGTCCACGCCGGCCGAGTACCATGAGGCGCTCGGCGGCAAGGACACGGCGAAGGAGGCCTGGGACATGCTGGCTTCGTTCCGGCTCGGCTCGGATCGAGCCAGGAAGGCCAAGGCGCAGCAGCTGCGGAGGGAGTTCAACGAGCTCCGGTTCAAGACCGGAGAGACGGTGGAGGACTTCGCGCTGCGCTTGCAATCGCTAGCGGGTCAGCTGGCCACCTATGGCAAGCCGATCGACGACGAGGATGTCGTCGCCAAGCTGCTTCGTGTCGTGCCACCAAAGTACGCTCAGCTGGCTCTTTCCATAGAGACCATGCTGGGCCTGTCCACCCTCTCGCTTGAGGATGTGACAGGGCGGCTGCGAGCGGTGGAGGACCGCTCGTCGGTAGTGGAGGACAGCAGCAAGCTGCTGCTGACCGAGGAGGAGTGGACTGCGCGGATGAATCAGCGGCGGTCCAGGGAAGGCTCCTCCAGCCACAGCGCCGACAGCAAGCGTCGTGGCGTAGACATAGGAAATGACCATGACCAATATACAAGAGAAAAAGGTATGGACAAATCTGAATTATGGTGTGATATTTGTGAAAAAGCCAATCATTCTACAGAGAGATGTTGGAAAACAAAAATTTGCAACAAATGCAACAAAAAGGGCCATATTGCAAGATATTGTAGATCTCAAGAAGATAAGGAGAAAAAGGCATATTTCATGGAGAAAGGCAGTGATGATGATGAGCCTACACTCCTTGCCATGGAAGTATGTGAACTGCGTCAGGATGCAGAGAATAAGCCTGGGTCTCCAGTGCTCAGTAATGAGAAGGTTACGCCAACACTATGCACTGAAAAGGAAGCATTAGAGTCCAATATATGGTATCTTGACAATGGTGCGAGTAATCATATGACAGTCAACATTCAAACTTTGTAGACTTGGATGAAAGCATCAATGGGCATGTCAAGTTCGGTGATGGTTCGATGGTACGGATCAAGGGAAAGGGCTGTCATGCTCCGGTGCAAAAAATGGCGAACGACGGTTTTTAAATGAGGTATATTATGTACCTAAGTTGTGCCGTAATATAATTAGCCTTGGTCAGTTTTCAGAAGCAGGCAATACAGTTTTCTTGGATGGAGATCTACTGTATATTCGTGAAAGAAACGGAAAGCTACTAATGAAGGTGCGAAGAACACCTGACAGGCTCTACAAGATTGTGTCGCAAATTTGCAGCAGCAGTAGTATGGAGAAGAATGTTTCCACAGTAGAATGCGAGGAGAAAGTTTTTCCTAGACAAGATAGATCGAATTCAGGTTTCAACTCAAGTAATAGTTCAGGCTTGAGTTATGAAAAGCGGTTACCAATACCACCCTTAGCTCTAATGGGTATCAAGAGCAAGGGGGAGATCCATGAGCAGAGAAATCTCTCTGCTATGGAAGATGTGGCTGTACACAAAGCAAGATATGTGGCACAGGCGACTCATGGAGTCGTGAAAAATAGAAAAGTTTGGAGGCCAAAAGACAGACTCAATGATACAAATAATAATGGGAAAAACAAGATACCAATGCAAAGCTCTTGTCTTGCTTCTGAGGATGAGAAGCCTAGAAAGTACAAAGAAAGTTTTTGCCATGATTCGATTCGATGGTTATGTCTCGTGATAAGGAAAGACAACTGAATGCTGTAGAGAAAAAGGATGTGCAAGAGAGAAGAAAACTAGCTAGCTCAAGTGAGAGTTCAGATTTCAGCAGCAGCCTCAGCAGCAGTGATTCGACATGAGTACGAGATAGTGAACACGATGAGACAAAGAAGAACTCTCGTCACGATTCTTCGACTCAAGAAGAATATGAAAAGAAGAAATCTCAAGAAAACAAATTAAGGGGGAGAATGTTGAAATTAATTTATTTTCTTGAGATGAAAAGAATAAATTGATTAATGAATGCTAAACACTAGTTGATTCTTGAAGCTTCAAGCGAAGTCAAGTAAGAGTTGGAAAGAAGCAAATCAAAAGCAAATTGAGTTTAGCAAAAGGAAGAAGTAGTAAAATAGAAATTGACTATGAGCTAGGTATGAGTTGTACTAGTGGTAAAGTTTGTTTTGACAACTTGTATGACGGTTTGCAAAGTCTATATAAGGACTTGCATACCACCTTTGTAAAGTAAGTTAGTGCATTAGATTGCAAGAGTTGCTAGCTTCAGATAGCCTTGAGCTGTATTTATATGTTTGAGAAGAGATAATAGTATGTTTGAGAAGAGATAATAGAGTCCAGTTTGTCACAATATAGAGCAGCAGAGCTGCTGCTTGTGCTGTGTTGTGTGCTATTTGTTCTCACCTCTTGTGCTGTGTTGTGTGCTATTTGTTCTCACCTCTTTAACCTCTAGCTGAGTGAGTTTGTGAGAGGGTCTTGGTGAGCTGATAACTCATCTGTGGTGAAGAACAAGGGCTAACAGAAGCATGGTAGATTAACACCAAAGGCAAATAACATTTTGAAAATGACAGCAATTAACGCGGCACATATATAATATACAGCAGCACATATATAATATACAGCACAGCAGTTGATGGAAGCACATTTTTCACATGATAATAGATTAAAAGAAGACGTTGCTTGGCTTACCATCTTGACTTCACTTCTACACCCCCAATTGTAAATATATCTAGTGATTCCGAAGGAATTCGAACATGGTGTTTATCCTGTATAGAATAATTGAGCGGAAGAATCCCAAAGAGACACAAAAAGGTAGCAAGGGAGAAGATGCGTATGCTGTTGGATATGTAAACAAATGTATTAGCCTGCCAATTTTATGGCTGAGGTTAAAGACATGCACTATCATGAAAGTTTCAGGGCACAAATGAAACAAGAAGAACAGGGAGTAAGTTTTGCACAGAGTACCTGAATACTAGAATTCTATTGAAAACAACAGCATCCAAGCCAGCAGCATCCATGAAACATCCTCAATTTTCCACGAAGGGAAATCTCACAGAATGATATACATCAGTCGATAATCAATTCCATACATCGAACTATAAATCTAAAGAGTACAAATAGAGGGGTTTACATTAATAATTACAACGCCACAAGGCGGGTACAAAGTATATCTAACATCCAGAACAGCTTGAGAAGGCGGAAGTAACGCGGAAGCAACTCCAAACTCCAACTTGAGCGCAGGCACGAGACCTTCCAATACGTTTGACATCACTGAGAAGCAGAAAAAATCTGCACACCGCCGCATGTGTGCGTGCCATGGTCAGCACCGAATGAGCTTTAGTGGAAAAGAGAAAATAAAGGGATCCGCGATCCTATAATTTGGCTGTGGTTTGCATCCTAGCGCATGCGAAATAGCAGTAAATAGTAGTAACAATAATAATAATATGGTCAAGTTTAACACATTCCCATTCCCACACACATCCACCCATCCATCACCACATCCATCCCAAAACCATCATCTCACCTCCATCACCACATCTCACACTCATGTCGGCAGACCAACTCCCTCTCGGTCTGTCTCAACGGCCCGCAGCCCCCATCTAGGCTCACGATCGGAAAGCTCGGGGAAGGTAGAACACTCCTCTCCTATCTAGTGAAGCAGAACACAGGACAGGTCCATAGCTGACAAGTCAGCATATGTAACGATCGATCAACCAAGAACACTCTGCAGAGGTTTTACACACCACAAGATTGCCTTCATCGGCGTGCGCACGCCTAGGCGGATTCCGACTGCTTGCTATAATAGAACGATGCCACCCTACCTCTCAGCTCTGGAACGCCCCAAGTACTTCTGGGTGCTGAAACTGTGAAGTCATGAACCGTGCCCAGTTACGCGTCCATACGTCTCTGAAGGGTGTGGGTCCATCGCATGCCCGTACCTCCCTACACATCTCGCCTAGTAGTAGTGGCACCGTGCTACCAAGTAGTCCAGCCGTCTCCCCATTACAAGGAACTTGTGGTCCGTAAAGGAGTCCCGAAGAAACGAGTACTAGTAAGTCCTTAGATATGACCAAGCCGGGATGTCTCCAACGGGGTTACCGTTCGGGTGCCATCCCGGCACCACGTGCCACCACAAGACCTTCTCCCCGAGCGGCCCACGACAAGCCCACACTCGGGGTTTCCCCAACCACAAGTATACCCGCCACGGTATCCGCACGAATGTCCAGTCCATCCCGGGGCAAGACTCGCTCCATAAGCTCGTCGTATATCCCGGCTCGGTCGACTCAACCCTCACCCTCCACGCACCCAAGTCACACTCGCAGAACCACCGAGAATCTCACCAAGTCCACCAAGGCCGGCATCCCAAGCCAAAACCATTCCCGGGGTTCACCACCCGCATCACATCACGGATCCAATGCGAAGTGGAGTAATAAGTATGGTGATATAAAGTGCAAGCAAGCGAAAGGTGGCAATAATAATATAAGTGCGAGCGCAAAGCCGGGTAACATGGTGAAGGGTTTTCAATCAAGGGATATAAATGGCTCAGGCAATAGCATGCATCATATACTAGCAAAGGAATAAATATAAAGCGCTAGCAATTCTATAAATAATGCAATGTCTAATAGGATTCTCTAAAAGAAGGTGCTGCCATGACACCTGCGATGTCGAGGTAGTAGTGGTACAAATCCAACCGTAGTCGTACAAGTCCTCCTTCGTCGGATGTAGTCGATCAGCGGGGCTCCTCCTCCTAAGTCGACTCCGTAATCGAGACATAATAGTCGCGTTAGCGACCCCTATAGAATCCACAAAGAACCAATGAATAACAAAAAGATCCAAATGCACTCAAACATAGGCTCAAGAGATGGAGCACGATTTTAGATGAATTTCGATATAAAGATCATCATTTTTGGAGCTCGTATGAATTAGTTATGATTTTCCAAAGTTTAATATATATTCTGAAAATGAAAAGAGGCAGAATATTCCTGGGCCGACACGTGTCAAGCTGCTACTGGGCCACGTGGCGTCTGCATGTCTGCTGACGTGGCTGTGGGACCATGGTGACGTCAGCGGTGATGTCATCATTGACCGGGTCAACACTATGGGCCCGAAGCGGGCCTGGTAGGGCCGGGTCAGGGCCGGTATGGGCCGGGCCGGCCCGCCACGTGTCGGGGTGCGGTGTGTCCACGTCGTCTATTGGGCCGCGAGTGGGCTTTTTTGTCCACGGTCCGATTCCGTGTGCCGGCTCATGGTGGACCGTTAGTACATGGTCCATAGACCGCAACACGGTCTATGGTGAACCAAGTCCAACCTCGTCTCTCCTCCGCACGGTTCATGCACTCCGGGTTCATGGATTTATGTCAGCAGGGCACTAGGTCCATGGGTGTGGTGCACGGTAGGTAGGGGTCGATGGGGTCCGCTGTCAGTCTCACTTCTCAGGTGAACCGCGTTCATCCTCATCTCGTCTCCATCTGCTTCCCCTTTCTTCCCCAATCCTTGCTCTAGCGTGTGCGACGCCATGGCTGGCGATGGCAAGGTCGGGCACGTGGCCTCGTCGGTCGTCCTTGGCCACAGGTAGCGAGCGCGCCGGCATCGCGAGTCCAAGGCGGATCTATTGGTAGCTTCACAGCAAGTCCTAACGGTCCACAGCGGCCGGCGTATGCACCGTGGCGGCGCAAGAGGCACGGCGGCCGACGGCGGCATGGTGTAGCTCCAAGGTGCCACGGTGGTGCATGGTCGGTTCTAGCGAGCGCATCAGCTCCGCGACCCCACGGCGATCTCAGAGAGGCATCACGGCAGTCCGGGGGAGTTCCCTACGCCGCGGGCCGCGGCGGCGGCAGCACGGCGGCGGTGGCGCAAGGCGAATAGGGCATAGCCCGCGCGTATGCGCAATTTGGCCCATCTCGGAGTCGATTCAAGTCAAGGACAACATCACGGACACAACGGCGACGACCTTAACCTTCGGCGGCGTCCGCGCGGAAGACAAGCCCACGGCGGAGCTCCGACGAGCATGGCATCCGTCAAGGGCATCCATGGAAGGGTCTTCCGGTCTCATCTTCCAGTCGTGGCGAGTCAAGGCGGACCTCGACGGCGCTTCCAAGTGGAACTAGGCGGCCGGAGCGAGACGGGGCGAGCGCGACACGGCGGCGCATGGTGGAGCTCTGGTGCATGCACCGCGTTGGCAAGGTCACGGTTTGGGGGCGGTCCAGGGCTCATCTTCTTCGCCAAGCGTGCGCACGGCGTGTGCCAGGTCGAGGCGATCCCAGATCGGGCGTCCAACGGGTCCGAGGTCCCTTGGATTAGCCGGAAATCGGCGGTGCTCGGCCATGGCTTGGCGGCGCTCCGGGGAGCTCCGACGACGGCATGGTCCGCGGTTCGAGGGTATCCAGTTGTTCCCCGTTTGGCCAAGCGTGCGCATGGAGTGCGCTGCGGTCAGTAGTGTCCGAATCCGGTGGCAAGGGGGCTAGTTGGGACAGGAAGAGCCGGCATCGAGGCCTCGCCGTGGCAGGGCATGGCCGCAGCGAGTGTCATGGTGGTCAAGGCACGATCGCGGCGGCGTTCATCAACGCCGGCGTGTCAGTTTGGGAAGTGGCCGGTCCGTGTGCGTGTGTGCGTGTGTCCGAGCCGGCGGTGGCTCGCGCCTACGCGCACGGGGCGCCATGGCCATGGGAGCGGGCGAGGAGGAAGGAAAAGCAACGGCGTTCATGGCGGTGCTCACCTTCCCGTGTAGGCGAGCAAGAGCGCGGTGCGGTGTAGTTGCGGCGAGCTCGCGGTACTCCTTTCTCCGGCGTGGGCCTCCTCCTCCCGGCGGCGGCGTCCTTCTTCTCCGAGTCCGGCAGCGGTGCTCCGGCTTTTCTTTCCTCCGCCTTCTCCCGCTTCTCCTTCCCTCCTCTTCTTCTCCACTTGCTCTCGGCTTGCTGCGTTGGCGATGTGGCGGCGCCGAGGGAAAGAGAGGCTAGGGTTCCGAGGCTCCGGTGCCGGGCTTTTATAGGCGAGCGGTGGACATGGGCGCACGGCGAACGGTGATCGGGGCATCGGCATGATCAGGTGGCTCAGGGAAGCTCTGGCTGTCGCTGTCGTGTTCGCGTGGGCTCCACCGTTCAGCATCTGGCGCCAATTTGGCTTCGCGGCCAAGAAAAAGGGGGAGCAAGGGCGTGGCGCGGCAGCAGCATATGCGCTGGCGAGGCGGTTGGAGCGCGCGAGGAGATGCCCACGCCGTGGGCATGTTGTGCCCAGAGCTGGTCGGCCCAGGTGGCGCTCCTACGAGTCGTCGATGCGGCTTCGGTGCGGATCAAACGGATGGAGAAACGGCGTGGTGGCTACGCTGCCTCGCTTCCCGGTCAAAAAGCAGGGGAGTTCGGGGGGGACCGGCGGAACATATGACAGGTGGGACCCCAGGGGGCGTCGCCTTCCTGTCGCGTAGCGGGGGCGGCTTCAGCTTCCTTCACGGGCCGGCGTGGCTATTGGGCCAATTTTGTTGCCGGGCCAGAAAGCAGGGAGAGGAGAGGAAGGGTTAGCAGGCCGGTGTGGGCTGGTTGGGTAAATGGCATAAAAGGCCATGGAGATGGGGGTGGTTCACGGGCCGGTCCGGTGTCCCGTTGGGCTTTGCGTGCTTGGTCGGGCCAAGAGGAAAGAGAGAGGAGGAGAGGAGGTTTAGTGGACTGGGCCGGGGTGTTAGGCCGAAATGGCCTTTGCCATTTTCTCTTCCAATCCTTTCCTTTTCTATTTTCTGTTTTGGCTTTTGAGCATGTGTTTGGTATAGTTATGCCATGACACTTGTACAAAGTTTGCATGGTGGTCATAGGGGGGTCATAGGCTAGTTGGGAAAATATTCCCAACACATAAATATGTGTGTAGTTGATTTATTTAATCAATACAAAAGAGCCAATAAAATTCCAAATCAATCATATGTTAATAATTTAATATAAATGCTTGAATGTAAAACTCAAACATAAGTAAAGGATAAATAGTAAAGTGCACATGCATCTAATTGGTTCATTAGGCGAGTAAACATGGTTTCAACTACATGACACTCAACCACACATAGGTTTTTAAGAAAAAATTTTGTAGTTGGGAATTTTGGTTGTTGGAATTTTCCGGGTTGTTACGAGTCCTACCCCCTTATCGAATCTCGTCCCCGAGATTTAAGGTGTGTAGTACTACGTGAGTGGTAAAGTGAAGTTTGATCGTCATCGACTACTTGTTCCATGTAGCTTGTTGAAATTACTCCGGTGGATCTTAGGAATTCCAAAGGAACCCTTCGACAATACTTCGGTATTTGCACCGGTAGAGTGTGGTTGATGTATGGAAGGATCACGATTAGTTTAGACTAGATCATGTTCTACTTTTATGCTCCCGATTTCGATCCAGGGTCTAGTGGGTTATGGGTCCACCACGCTTCACGCGCTACTCGATGATTCGAGATAATATTCCAAATGACTTTAGGAGTTCCGACATTATTAAACCAAATTCTCGTACAAACTTGATGCTAAACATCTTAAACAAGATACATGAAATAATCTCTCGAAATCTAGATAATAGATATGATTTGTGCCGTACTCCACGTTAAGTACATTCTAGGTAGTTGATCGAGCGAGACGCCGGCCGAGCAGCTCTACGAGCATTGTGGTTCATCGTACTCGATCTTGCTGGGTAGAGGCTTCGGCTCGATCAATCTTCTCTTCGGACGATCAACAATCTTGTGGGTAAGCCGAAAGTGGGCAGCTCGAGTAGCACTTCGAATCTTCTTGGCTGAACCTTGATCCGGCTTGATCTGGATCTCGCCTTCTCCTCGGGCAATCAACAATCTTGTGGCCTTCTTTGAGACATCCAAAGCATCTTACTTGCCTCACACTCGAACTTGTAGCGACCGCTTCACACCACGATTCGACTAGGTGGAGTGGTTTCCTTCCTCGGGCATTTGGCGACTTTATGGCCGATTTGCCACATCCATAGCACTCAAGGGTTGTACCGCTGCGGGAGTAGGTGCAAAGTGGCATTCCGTATGTCATAGCTCGGGCTTGGTGGTTCTCAGGGATCTGTCTTCCTCGGGGTGAGGGTACTTGAGGGTGTTGATGCTCTCTCCCGGGTTTGGAGTTGGTGTGACGCTTGAGTAACTCTCTTGCACTTCCTCGATGTGTTGAACGGGAGATGGCTCATTGATTCTCGGCTTCTTGTATTTGTAGCTTTCTTCATAGCCTAGGTCTTGTTCGATTCCTTTGCCTTGCTAATCACTTCTTTGAGGGTGTGGTAAGTGCCTCCTTTGCGATATCATTGCGGTTCCTCGAGATAGGGTCTCTAGGAGTTGAGTTTGTTGGGACAACACCTTAGCTAGAGATTGTGAGGACGGTGTGAGACTTCCATTAGCAAGGGTTCTAGTGAATAGCCGAGTGTGACCATAAGGTTCTTCCCGAAAGCCGTGATCGAGGGGTGATATGGGACCACCACGTCCGTGGCCCATGGCGAGTCTTGTAGAGGGTGAGCGGCCGCTCGGGACGACCGAGTGATGGGTGTTCATCCCGCGGGTGTCGTAAAAAGGTCGATGTACTTGTGTATGTGCCATGATTTATTGTCAACTTTGTGTAATAATTAGATGATTTAAACAATTTAAAACATCTAAATCTATCCTACACTCATACAAAGAAGCATGAAGAACCATAAAAATGCGATAAGAACCAAGCACTCATTACATTGGGTTGATTACAAGGCGATATCCTTGGTAGCTACACCAAAAGATCTGCGAAGAAAACATACTACGCGTAGGTAGCTCATGGTGGTAGACATTCTACTCTACTCATAGTATGACTTGTAGCTAAATGGGATTCATCTTGATCATCTTCTACCTACCCCCTTATCATGATGAATCTTGTCTGTAGAGTTGAACTGGTGGGGTAAAGGAACCTTCTTCCAATTTTCCCGTCAGACTCTTGGGTCTAGGTGTGTTCGGCTTCATCCCATTACCCTATGGCACTATTGGAGGCATCGAGGGCACGGGAAAAATAGACGTTAGGAGGCCATGCTCGAGGAGTTCGTACGCATCCTTCGCTGTGGCGCCTCTTCACTTGGGAGAATCTGTAGAGTCACCATGTAGCAGACTTTGTCTCCTCTAGGCACTACCCATTTGTGGCACGTCTATTGTTACTTATCTTCAGGGACTCCTGATTGTTGAAGCGCTTCTTGCAGAACTTGGACATATCCATCGTGGTACTCGAGGTAGAAGACATTCTCTTCAAGGTTGTCATCTCCACTTGGGTCCAAGAAATAGGGTCACCAAGTCCATTTCAAGAGGTAAGCAATGCACAAAATGGTGAAAGGCGGAAAGGAAGGGGAAACCTATTCTATCGTCCAAACCCGAGGGTCTCATCCTAGGGTCAAGCAACTCCAAACATCCAATTTTCCACGAAGGGAAATCTCACGAATGATATACTAATCAATTCCATACATCGAACTATAAATCTAAAGAGTACAAATAGAGGGGTTTACATTAATAATTACAACGCCACAAGAGATATCTAACTTCTAATCCTTCTAATCCGTTTGACATCACCGAGAAGCAGGAAAAATCTGCACACCGCGGATGTGTGCGTGCCATGGTCAAGCACCGAATGAGCTTTAGTGGAAAAGAGAAAATAAAGGGATCTGGCGATCCTATAATTTGGTTGTGGTTTGCATCCTAGCGCATGCGAAATAGCAGTAAATAGTAGTAACAATAATAATAATATGGTCAAGTTTAACACATTCCCATTCCCACACACATCCACCCATCCATCACCACATCCATCCCAAAACCATCATCTCACCTCCATCACCACATCTCACACTCATGTCGGCAGACCAACTCCCTCTCGGTCTGTCTCAACGGCCCGCAGCCCCCATCTAGGCTCACGACCGGAAAGCTCGGGGAAGGTAGAACACTCCTCTCCTATCTAGTGAAGCAGAACACAGGACAGGTCCATAGCTGACAAGTCAGCATATGTATCGATCGATCAACCAAGAACACTCTGCAGAGGTTTTACACACCACAAGATTGCCTTCATCGGCGTGCGCACGCCTAGGCGGATTCCGACTGCTTGCTATAATAGAACGATGCCACCCTACCTCTCAGCTCTGGAACGCCCCAAGTACTTCTGGGTGCTGAAACTGTGAAGTCATGAACCGTGCCCAGCTACGCGTCCATACGTCTCTGAAGGGTGTGGGTCCATCGCATGCCCGTACCTCCCTACACATCTCGCCTAGTAGTAGTGGCACCGTGCTACCAAGTAGTCCAAATTGTCTCCCCATTACAAGGAACTTGTGGTCCGTAAAGGAGTCCCGAAGAAACCGAGTACTAGTAAGTCCTTAGATATGACCAAGCCGGGATGTCTCCAACGGGGTTACCGTTCGGGTGCCATCCCGGCACCACGTGCCACCACAAGACCTTCTCCCCGAGCGGCCCACGACAAGCCCACACTCGGGGTTTCCCCAACCACAAGTATACCCGCCACAGTATCCGCACAGAATGTCCAGTCCATCCCGGGGCAAGACTCGCTCCATAAGCTCGTCGTATATCCCGGCTCGGGCCGACTCAACCCTCACCCTCCACGCACCCAAGTCACACTCGCAGAACCACCGAATCTCACCAAGTCCACCAAGGCCGGCATCCCAAGCCAAAACCATTCCCGGGGTTCACCACCCGCATCACATCACGATCCAATGCGAAGTGGAGTAATAAGTATGGTGATATAAAGTGCAAGCAAGCGAAAGGTGGCAATAATAATATAAGTGCGAGCGCAAAGCTGGGTAACATGGTGAAGGGTTTTCAATCAAGGGATATAAATGGCTCGTGCAATAGCATGCATCATATACTAGCAAAGGAATAAATATAAAGCGCTAGCAATTCTATAAATAATGCAATGTCTAATAGGATTCTCTAAAAGAAGGTGCTGCCATGACACCTGCGATGTCGAGGTAGTAGTGGTACAAATCCAACCGTAGTCGTACAAGTCCTCCTTCGTCGGATGTAGTCGATCAGCGGGGCTCCTCCTCCTAAATCGACTCTGTAATCGAGACATAATAGTCGCGTTAGCGACCCCTATAGAATCCACAAAGAACCAATGAATAACAAAAAGATCCAAATGCACTCAAACATAGGCTCAAGAGATGGAGCACGATTTTAGATGAATTTCGATATAAAGATCATCATTTTTGGAGCTCGTATGAATTAGTTATGATTTTCCAAAGTTTAATATATATTCTCGAAAATGAAAAGAGGCGAATATTCCCGGGCCGACACGTGTCAAGCCGCTCCGGGCCACGTGGCGTCTGCATGTCTGCTGACGTGGCTGTGGGACCATGGTGACGTCAGCGGTGATGTCATCATTGACCGGGTCAACACTATGGGCCCGAAGCGGGCCTGGTAGGGCCGGGTCAGGGCCGGTATGGGCCGGGCCGGGCCCGCCACGTGTCGGGGTGCGGTGTGTCCACGTCGTCTATTGGGCCGCGAGTGGGCTTTTTTGTCCACGGTCTGATTCCAGGTGCTGGCTCATGGTGGACTGTTAGTACATGGTCCATAGACCGCAACACGGTCTATGGTGAACCAAGTCCAACCTCGTCTCTCCTCCGCACGGTTCATGCACTCCGGGTTCATGGATTTATGTCAGCAGGGCACTAGGTCCATGGGTGTGGTGCACGGTAGGTAGGGGTCGATGGGGTCCGCTGTCAGTCTCACTTCTCAGGTGAACCGCGTTCATCCTCATCTCGTCTCCATCTGCTTCCCCTTTCTTCCCCAATCCTTGCTCTAGCGTGTGCGACGCCATGGCTGGCGATGGCAAGGTCGGGCACGTGGCCTCGTCGGTCGTCCTTGGCCACACAGGTAGCGAGCGCGCGGCATCGCGAGTCCAAGGCGGATCTATTGGTAGCTTCACGGAAGTCCTAACGGTCCACGGCGGCCGGCGTATGCACCGTGGCGGCGCAAGAGGCACGGCGGCCGACGGCGGCATGGTGTAGCTCCAAGGTGCCACGGTGGTGCATGGTCGGTTCTAGCGAGCGCATCGGCTCCGCGACCCCACGGCGATCTCGAGAGAGGCATCACGGCAGTCCGGGGAGTTCCCTACGCCGCGGGCCGGCGGCGCGGCAAAGACGGCGGCGGTGGCGCAAGGCGAATAGGGCATAGCCCGCGCGTATGCGCAATTTGGCCCATCTCGGAGTCGATTCAAGTCAAGGACAACATCATGGACACAACGGCGACGACCTTAACCTTCGGCGGCGTCCGCGCGGAAGACAAGCCCACGGCGGAGCTCCGACGAGCATGGCATCCGTCAAGGGCATCCATGGAAGGGTCTTCCGGTCTCATCTTCCAGTCGTGGCGAGTCAAGGCGGACCTCGACGGCGCTTCCAAGTGGAACTAGGCGGCCGGAGCGAGACGGGGCGAGCGCGACACGGCGGCGCATGGTGGAGCTCTGGTGCATGCACCGCGTTGGCAAGGTCACGGTTTGGGGGCGGTCCGGGCTCATCTTCTTCGCCAAGCGTGCGCACGGCGTGTGCCAGGTCGAGGCGATCCCAGATCGGGCGTCCAACGGGTCCGAGGTCCCTTGGATTAGCCGGAAATCGGCGGTGCTCGGCCATGGCTTGGCGGCGCTCCGGGGAGCTCCGACGACGGCATGGTCCGCGGTTCGAGGGTATCCAGTTGTTCCCCGTTTGGCCAAGCGTGCGCATGGAGTGCGCTGCGGTCAGTAGTGTCCGAATCCGGTGGCAAGGGGGCTAGTTGGGACAGGAAGAGCCGGCATCGAGGCCTCGCCGTGGCAGGGCATGGCCGCGGCGAGTGTCATGGTGGTCAAGGCACGATCGCGGCGGCGTTCATCAACGCCGGCGTGTCAGTTTGGGAAGTGGCCGGTCCGTGTGCGTGTGTGCGTGTGTCCAGAGCCGGCAGTGGCTCGCGCCTACGCGCACGGGGGCGCCATGGCCATGGGAGCAGGGCGAGGAGGAAGGAAAAGCAACGGCGTTCATGGCGGTGCTCACCTTCCCGTGTAGGCGAGCAAGAGCGCGGTGCGGTGTAGTTGCAGGCGAGCTCGCGGTACTCCTTTCTCCGGCGTGGGCCTCCTCCTCCCGGCGGCGGCGTCCTTCTTCTCCGAGTCCGGCGGCGGTGCTCCGGCTTTTCTTTCCTCCGCCTTCTCCCGCTTCTCCTTCCCTCCTCTTCTTCTCCACTTGCTCTCGGCTTGCCGCGTTGGCGATGTGGCGGCGCCGAGGAAAGAGAGGCTAGGGTTCCGAGGCTCCGGTGCCGGGCTTTTATAGGCGAGCGGTGGACATGGGCGCACGGCGAACGGTGATCGGGGCATCGGCATGATCAGGTGGCTCAGGGAAGCTCTGGCTGTCGCTGTCGTGTTCGCGTGGGCTCCACCGTTCGCGTCGGCGCCAATTTGGCTTCGCGGCCAAGAAAAAGGGGGAGCAAGGGCGTGGCGCGGCGCATATGCGGCGGCGAGGCGGTTGGAGCGCGCGAGGAGATGCCCACGCCGTGGGCATGTTGTGCCCGAGCCGGTCGGCCCGGTGGCGCTCCTACGAGTCGTCGATGCGGCTTCGGTGCGGATCAAACGGATGGAGAAACGGCGTGGTGGCTACGCCGCCTCGCTTCCGGTCAAAAAGCGGGGAGTTCGGGGGGGACCGGCGGAACATATGACGGGTGGGACCCCGGGGGCGTCGCCTTCCCGTCGCGTAGCGGGCGGCTTCGGCTTCCTTCACGGGCCGGCGTGGCTATTGGGCCAATTTTGTTGCCGGGCCGTAGCGGGGAGAGGAGAGGAAGGGTTAGCGGGTCGGTGTGGGCTGGTTGGGTAAATGGCATAAAAGGCCATGGAGATGGGGGTGGTTCACGGGCCGGTCTCGGTGTCCCGCTGGGCTTTGCGTGCTTTGGTCGGGCCAAGAGGAAAGAGAGAGAGAGAGGAGGTTTAGTGGACTCGGGCCGGGGTGTTAGGCCGAAATGGCCTTTGCCATTTTCTCTTCCAATCCTTTCCTTTTCTATTTTCTCGTTTTGGCTTTTGAGCATGTGTTTGGTATAGTTATGCCATGACACTTGTACAAAGTTTGCATGGTGGTCATAGGGGGGTCATAGGCTAGTTGGGAAAATATTCCCAACACATAAATATGTGTGTAGTTGATTTATTTAATCAATACAAAAGAGCCAATAAAATTCCAAATCAATCATATGTTAATAATTTAATATAAATGCTTGAATGTAAAACTCAAACATAAGTAAAGGATAAATAGTAAAGTGCACATGCATCTAATTGGTTCATTAGGCGAGTAAACATGGTTTCAACTACATGACACTCAACCACACATAGGTTTTTAAGAAAAAATTTTGTAGTTGGGAATTTTGGTTGTTGGAATTTTCCGGGTTGTTACGGTCCTACCCCCTTATCGAATCTCGTCCCGAGATTTAAGGTGTGTAGTACTACGTGAGTGGTAAAGTGAAGTTTGATCGTCATCCGACTACTTGTTCCATGTAGCTTGTTGAAATTACTCCAGTGGATCTTAGGAATTCCAAAGGAACCCTTCGACAATACTTCGGTATTTGCACTTTGTAGAGTGTGGTTGATGTATGGAAGGATCACAGATTAGTTTAGACTAGATCATGTTCTACTTTTATGCTCCTGATTTCGATCCAGGGTCTAGTGGGTTATGGGTCCACCACGCTTCCGCTGCGCTACTCTGATGATTCGAGATAATATTCCAAATGACTTTAGGAGTTCCGACATTATTAAACCAAATTCTCGTACAAACTTGATGCTAAACATCTTAAACAAGATACATGAAATAATCTCTGCCGAAATCTAGATAATAGATATGATTTGTGCCGTACTCCACGTTAAGTACATTCTAGGTAGTTGATCGAGCGAGACGCCAAATGAGCAGCTCTACGAGCATTGTGGTTCATCGTACTCGATCTTGCTTGGGTAGAGGCTTCGGCTCGATCAATCTTCTCTTCGGACGATCAACAATCTTGTGGGTAAGTGAAAGTGGGCAGCTCGAGTAGCACTTCGAATCTTCTTGGCCGAACCTTGATCCGGCTTGATCTGGATCTCGCTTCTCCTCGGGGCAATCAACAATCTTGTGGCCTTCTTTGAGACATCCAAAGCATCTTACTTGCCTCACACTCGAACTTGTAGCGTACCGCTTCACACCACGATTCGACTAGGTGGAGTGGTTTCCTTCCTCGGGCATTTGGCGACTTTATGGCCAGATTTGCCACATCCATAGCACTCAAGGGTTGTACTCGCTGCGGGAGTAGGTGCAAGTGGCATTCCGTATGTCATAGCTCGGGCTTGGTGGTTCTCGGGGATCTGTCTTCCTCAGGGTGAGGGTACTTGAGGGTGTTGATGCTCTCTCCCGGGTTTGGAGTTGGTGTGACTGCTTGAGTAACTCTCTTGCACTTCCTTCGATGTGTTGAACTGGGAGATGGCTCATTGATTCTCAGCTTCTTGTATTTGTAGCTTTCTTCATAGCCTAGGTCTTGTTCTGATTCCTTTGCCTTGCTAATCACTTCTTTGAGGGTGTGGTAAGTGTCTCCTTTGCGATACTGTTGCAGTTCCTCAGATAGGGTCTCTAGGAGTTGAGTTTGTTGGGACAACACCTTAGCTAGAGATTGTGAGGACGGTGTGAGACTTCCATTAGCAAGGGTTCTAGTGAATAGCTGAGTGTGACCATAAGGTTCTTCCTCAAAGCCGTGATCGAGGGGTGATATGGGACCACCACGTCCGTGGCCCATGGCAGTCTTGTAGAGGGTGAGCGGCCGCTCGTACGACCGAGTGATGGGTGTTCATCCCGCGGGTGTCGTAAAAAGGTCGATGTACCGTGTATGTGCCATGATTTATTGTCAACTTTGTGTAATAATTAGATGATTTAAACAATTTAAAACATCTAAATCTATCCTACACTCATACAAAGAAGCATGAAGAACCATAAAAATGCGATAAGAACCAAGCACTCATTACATTGGGTTGATTACAAGGCGATATCCTTGGTAGCTACACCAAAAGATCTGCGAAGAAAACATACTACGCGTAGGTAGCTCATGGTGGTAGACATTCTACTCTACTCATAGTATGACTTGTAGCTAAATGGGATTCATCTTGATCATCTTCTACCTACCCCCTTATCATGATGAATCTTGTCTGTAGAGTTGAACTGGTGGGGTAAAGGAACCTTCTTCCAATTTTCCCGTCAGACTCTTGGGTCTAGGTGTGTTCGGCTTCATCCCATTACCCTATGGCACTATTGGAGGCATCGAGGGCACGGGAAAAATAGACGTTAGGAGGCCATGCTCGAGGAGTTCGTACGCATCCTTCGCCGTGGCGCCTCTTCACTTGGGAGAATCAGAGTCACCATGTAGCGTACTTTGTCTCCTCTAGGCACTACCCATTTGTGGCACGTCTATTGTTACTTATCTTCGGGACTCCCGATTGTTGAAGCGCTTCTTGCAGAACTTGGACATATCCATCGTGGTACTCGAGGTAGAAGACATTCTCTTCAAGGTTGTCATCTCCACTTGGGTCCAAGAAATAGGGTCACCAAGTCCATTTCAAGAGGTAAGCAATGCACAAAATGGTGCAAGGTCGGTAATATAACCGAAGGAAGGGCTGGCTCAACCTATTCTATCGTCCAAACCTGAGGGTCTCATCCTAGGGTCAAGCAAGGAGCTGATACCAACTGAAACATCCTCAATTTTCCACGAAGGGAAATCTCACAGAATGATATACATCAGTCGATAATCAATTCCATACATCGAACTATAAATCTAAAGAGTACAAATAGAGGGGTTTACATTAATAATTACAACGCCACAAGGCGGGTACAAAGTATATCTAACATCCAGAACAGCTTGAGAAGGCGGAAGTAACGCGGAAGCAACTCCAAACTCCAACTTGAGCGCAGCACGAGACCTTCTAATCCGTTTGACATCACCGAGAAGCAGGAAAAATCTGCACACCGCCGGATGTGTGCGAGGCCATGGTCGCACCGAATGAGCTTTAGTGGAAAAGAGAAAATAAAGGGATCTCGGCGATCCTATAATTTGGCCGTGGTTTGCATCCTAGCGCATGCGAAATAGCAAGAAAATAGTAGTAACAATAATAATAATATGGTCAAGTTTAACACATTCCCATTCCCACACACATCCACCCATCCATCACCACATCCATCCCAAAACCATCATCTCACCTCCATCACCACATCTCACACTCATGTCGGCGACCAACTCCCTCTCGGTCTCTCAACGGCCCGCAGCCCCCATCGAGGCTCACGACCGGAAAGCTCGGGGAAGGTAGAACACTCCTCTCCTATCTAGTGAAGCAGAACACAGGACAGGTCCATAGCTGACAAGTCAGCATATGTATCGATCGATCAACCAAGAACACTCTGCAGAGGTTTTACACACCACAAGATTGCCTTCATCGGCGTGCGCACGCCTAGGCGGATTCCGACTGCTTGCTATAATAGAACGATGCCACCCTACCTCTCAGCTCTGGAACGCCCCAAGTACTTCTGGGTGCTGAAACTGTGAAGTCATGAACCGTGCCCAGTTACGCGTCCATACGTCTCTGAAGGGTGTGGGTCCATCGCATGCCCGTACCTCCCTACACATCTCGCCTAGTAGTAGTGGCACCGTGCTACCAAGTAGTCCAAATTGTCTCCCCATTACAAGGAACATGTGGTCTGTCAAGGAGTCCTGAAGAAACTGAGTACTAGTAAGTCCTTAGATATGACCAAGCCGGGATGTCTCCAACAGGGTTACCGTTCGGGTGCCATCCTGGCACCACGTGCCACCACAGCACCTTCTCCCTGAGCGGCCCACGACAAGCCCACACTCAGGGGTTTCCCCAACCACAAGTATACCCGCCACAGGTATCCGCACAGGAATGTCCAGTCCATCCCAGGGCAAGACTCGCTCCATAAGCTCGTCGTATATCCCGGCTCGCCGACTCAACCCTCACCCTCCACGCACCCAAGTCACACTCGCAGAACCACCCGAGAATCTCACCAAGTCCACCAAGGCCGGCATCCCAAGCCAAAACCATTCCCGGGGTTCACCACCCGCATCACATCACGAGATCCAATGCGAAGTGGAGTAATAAGTATGGTGATATAAAGTGCAAGCAAGCGAAAGGTGGCAATAATAATATAAGTGCGAGCGCAAAGCCGGGTAACATGGTGAAGGGTTTTCAATCAAGGGATATAAATGGCTCGGCAATAGCATGCATCATATACTAGCAAAGGAATAAATATAAAGCGCTAGCAATTCTATAAATAATGCAATGTCTAATAGGATTCTCTAAAAGAAGGTGCTTGCCATGACACCTGCGATGTCGAGGTAGTAGTGGTACAAATCCAACCGTAGTCGTACAAGTCCTCCTTCGTCGGATGTAGTCGATCACGGGCTCCTCCTCCTAAATCGACTCGTAATCGAGACATAATAGTCGCGTTAATGACCCTATAGAATCCACAAAGAACCAATGAATAACAAAAAGATCCAAATGCACTCAAACATAGGCTCAAGAGATGGAGCACGATTTTAGATGAATTTCGATATAAAGATCATCATTTTTGGAGCTCGTATGAATTAGTTATGATTTTCCGAAGTTTAATATATATTCTGAAAATGAAAAGAGGCAGAATATTCCTGGGCCGACACGTGTCAAGCTGCTACTGGGCCACGTGGCGTCTGCATGTCTGCTGACGTGGCTGTGGGACCATGGTGACGTCAGCGGTGACGTCATCATTGACCGGGTCAACACTATGGGCCCGAAGCGGGCCTGGTAGGGCCGGGTTAGGGCCGGTATGGGCCGGGCCGGGCCCGCCACGTGTCGGGGTGCGGTGTGTCCACGTCGTCTATTGGGCCGCGAGTGGGCTCTGGTCCACGGTCTGATTCCAGGTGCTGGCTCATGGTGGACTGTTAGTACATGGTCCATAGACCGCAACACGGTCTATGGTGAACCAAGTCCAACCTCGTCTCTCCTCCGCACGGTTCATGCACTCCGGGTTCATGGATTTATGTCAGCAGGGCACTAGGTCCATGGGTGTGGTGCACGGTAGGTAGGGGTCGATGGGGTCCGCTGTCAGTCTCACTTCTCAGGTGAACCGCGTTCATCCTCATCTCGTCTCCATCTGCTTCCCCTTTCTTCCCCAATCCTTGCTCTAGCGCGTGCGACGCCATGGCTGGCGATGGCAAGGTCGGGCACGTGGCCTCGTCGGTCGTCCTTGGCCGGCATCGCGAGTCCAAGGCGGATCTATTGGTAGCTTCACAGCAAGTCCTAACGGTCCACAGCGGCCGGCGTATGCACCGTGGCGGCGCAAGAGGCACGGCGGCCGACGGCGGCATGGTGTAGCTCCAAGGTGCCACGGTGGTGCATGGTCGGTTCTAGCGAGCGCATCAGCTCCGCGACCCCACGGCGATCTCGAGAGGCATCACGGCAGTCCGGGGAGTTCCCTACGCCGCGGGCCACGCGGCGGCGGCAAAGACGGCGGCGGTGGCGCAAGGCGAATAGGGCATAGCCCGCGCGTATGCGCAATTTGGCCCATCTCGGAGTCGATTCAAGTCAAGGACAACATCACGGACACGACGGCGACGACCTTAACCTTCGGCGGCGTCCGCGCGGAAGACAAGCCCACGGCGGAGCTCCGACGAGCATGGCATCCGTCAAGGGCATCCATGGAAGGGTCTTCCGGTCTCATCTTCCAGTCGTGGCGAGTCAAGGCGGACCTTGACGGCGCTTCCAAGTGGAACTAGGCGGCCGGAGCGAGACGGGGCGAGCGCGACACGGCGGCGCATGGTGGAGCTCTGGTGCATGCACCGCGTTGGCAAGGTCACGGTTTGGGGCGGTCCGGGCTCATCTTCTTCGCCAAGCGTGCGCACGGCGTGTGCCAGGTCGAGGCGATCCCAGATCGGGCGTCCAACGGGTCCGAGGTCCCTTGGATTAGCCGGAAATCGGCGGTGCTCGGCCATGGCTTGGCGGCGCTCCGGGGAGCTCCGACGACGGCATGGTCCGCGGTTCGAGGGTATCCAATGGTTCCCCGTTTGGCCAAGCGTGCGCATGGAGTGCGCTGCGGTCAGTAGTGTCCGAATCCGGTGGCAAGGGGGCTAGTTGGGACAGGAAGAGCCGGCATCGAGGCCTCGCCGTGGCAGGGCATGGCCGCGGCGAGTGTCATGGTGGTCAAGGCACGATCGCGGCGGCGTTCATCAACGCCGGCGTGCCGCTTGGGAAGTGGCCGGTCCGTGTGCGTGTGTGCGTGTGTCCAGAGCCGGCAGTGGCTCGCGCCTACGCGCACGGGGGCGCCATGGCCATGGGAGCAGGGCGAGGAGGAAGGAAAAGCAACGGCGTTCATGGCGGTGCTCACCTTCCCGTGTAGGCGAGCAAGAGCGCGGTGCGGTGTAGTTGCAGGCGAGCTCGCGGTACTCCTTTCTCCGGCGTGGGCCTCCTCCTCCCGGCGGCGGCGTCCTTCTTCTCCGAGTCCGGCAGCGGTGCTCCGGCTTTTCTTTCCTCCGCCTTCTCCCGCTTCTCCTTCCCTCCTCTTCTTCTCCACTTGCTCTCGGCTTGCTGCGTTGGCGATGTGGCGGCGCCGAGGGAAAGAGAGGCTAGGGTTCCGAGGCTCCGGTGCCGGGCTTTTATAGGCGAGCGGTGGACATGGGCGCACGGCGAACGGTGATCGGGGCATCGGCATGATCAGGTGGCTCAGGGAAGCTCTGGCTGTCGATGTCGTGTTCGCGTGGGCTCCACCGTTCAGCGTCTGGCGCCAATTTGGCTTCACGGCCAAGAAAAAGGGGGAGCAAGGGCGCGGTGCGGCAGCAGCATATGCGCTGGCGAGGCGGTTGGAGCGCGCGAGGAGATGCCCACGCCGTGGGCATGTTGTGCCCGAGCCGGTCGGCCCGGTGGCGCTCCTACGAGTCGTCGATGCGGCTTCGGTGCGGATCAAACGGATGGAGAAACGGCGTGGTGGCTACGCCGCCTCGCTTCCCGGTCAAAAAGCGGGGAGTTCGGGGGGACCGGCGGAACATATGACAGTGGGACCCCGGGGCGTCGCCTTCCGTCGCGTAGCGGGGGCGGCTTCGGCTTCCTTCGCGGGCCGGCGTGGCTATTGGGCCAATTTTGTTGCCGGGCCGAAAGCGGGGAGAGGAGAGGAAGGGTTAGCAGGCCGGTGTGGGCTGGTTGGGTAAATGGCATAAAAGGCCATGGAGATGGGGGTGGTTCACGGGCCGGTCTGGTGTCCTGCTGGGCTTTGCGTGCTGGTCGGGCCAAGAGGAAAGAGAGAGGAGGAGAGGAGGTTTAGTGGACTGGGCCGGGGTGTTAGGCCGAAATGGCCTTTGCCATTTTCTCTTCCAATCCTTTCCTTTTCTATTTTCTGTTTTGGCTTTTGAGCATGTGTTTGGTATAGTTATGCCATGACACTTGTACAAAGTTTGCATGGTGGTCATAGGGGGGTCATAGGCTAGTTGGGAAAATATTCCCAACACATAAATATGTGTGTAGTTGATTTATTTAATCAATACAAAAGAGCCAATAAAATTCCAAATCAATCATATGTTAATAATTTAATATAAATGCTTGAATGTAAAACTCAAACATAAGTAAAGGATAAATAGTAAAGTGCACATGCATCTAATTGGTTCATTAGGCGAGTAAACATGGTTTCAACTACATGACACTCAACCACACATAGGTTTTTAAGAAAAAATTTTGTAGTTGGGAATTTTGGTTGTTGGAATTTTCCGGGTTGTTACAATCCAGGATCTCTTCCTCAGTACACTGCAGGGCTTTAAGTATCCATCCAGTGGACGGAACAAATCTCTCCAAGGTAAAAGCCCTTTGGAGCCGATTGTGCTCCTCAGCAATCCTGCGGCCGAAGTAGACCCTGACAGTGGCTGGCTGCTTTTTGAGAACAGAGTAGAGCAACAGGAAGAGGACACAGAGGCCAATGTTGATGCCCGCAGAGGTGAGTAGCGCACTGATCTTCATCTCTGCATGTCAAACTTGGCGCGCACTGACAGAGTCTATGTCATCTGAAACGCAGCATCATCCTTGGTAGCCACGGTTCAGTTGCTGCATGAAAATTAAAGGTTGGTGTTAGCACATCTAGTTTATTTACTTACAAACATAAAAGGCACCAGAAGAGGTGTGTAGATCAGTACTAGAATACTGTCACCGTCAGATAAACCAACGCCTAACACTCATACACACATGGTGTGACTTGGTAAGATGAACAGCACACATGTTTTGCTGCAACCCAGCACACCTTGACTGTGTAGCTACCTGTGCGTTTATATGGTTATCATCCTAGCAAATTACAGTTGCAGAAATTTGAAACGACTATACATAGTGGTAACAGGTGGACACTGGACAGTGTAGTTACAGAATTCTGAAGGACTATAAATAGCAGTAACAGGTCAACAGCTAAACTGATCAACGTCGGCAACAACTTTGTCGCTATTGCACCCCAAACTCTTAGTTGTGTGGCACCTAATTAATGATTAGTTAGTCCATATGCAGCAGGAATGGACTGTCAGGCACAACTAGCAGAGAAACAACAAGGTTGCTGCTAACAAGTACTCTGCAGAAACATAAGGGCTGCCAATCTCTGTTGTTGGGGCAAAGAAGAACTGTAGGCATCGAGTACTACAGATTGAAAAGTTGAAGTTGAGGTGAGTTGGTCAGTGGCGCACCCAAAACTGAGGACTTTTTTTTCAAGATAAAGACAAAGTGCATTGACAAATAGATAATACACCTCACAAATAAATCAGTGGAAGTATTACATGATAGGAAATAGATACTGATAGATAAGCACACATGTACCCAATGAAGCAAAGCACAGAGTATAGTATGACAGAAGGAGAGTGAGCACTAAGGAAATTGGTGTTGAGGCATTCTGTAGAACACGCGCGGGGCACTGACCTCGGCTGGGAAAGGAACAGGCAGGGAGGGAGGACAGCACAGCACAGCACAGCACAGCTCGAGCACAGCATGCCGAGGAGGAGACTGTCACTCACGAAGACGAAGAAGAGGTGCAGGCCGGCGGCCACGACGAGCAGGGGCGGCCAAGGCGGGCACACCGCCGCGAGCAAGGGAAAGGGCGCGGCGGTGGGAAGTGGAAGACAGCGAGGGGAGTGCTCGTTCGTTCGCAGGTTTGTTTGAACCCTCCTAATTTATTGGTTGGGCGTTTTATTTTTTTATTGGTAATTTAATTGTTAATTATTAATTAGTTGTACAGCTTGCAATGTAGATGAAGCACGAATTTGTGATGGATCGATTCTTGAAAACAAAAAGGTATCACGGTATCACCAGCTGCAAGGGACTTGACATAGAGATGTTGGTGCATCAAACATCAATGCTACGGGTCGTCCTTCTTTGCTACTATCACCACGCCAAAAGATGTCAATTTAGATGACATTCCTCATGATGCAGCTGATAGAATATCCTGGTCTTATGCTACAAGAAGAGATTATATTTGATTCGAGGTGATGAAAAATTTTCAGGATTGAATACTCAAACACAACTTGCTAAACTGATGGTGGATACAAAGAAGCATCGGTAGGTACTTCTGATGGGTCCAAATGATTTTGAGCATTGTGCATAAAGAAATTAATTAAACTAAACTAAATTTTTTGCCGCACCCTAAGAGAAAACAAATAAAGAGACTAATAATCTTTATCTTACGAATTGGCACTCAAAATATATAATATACCCCATTACAAAGTATTACTATGGGAGTTGCTGCCGATAGAACGTTCTATCGTAGAACGGTCTAGGCCCGGCCCACTTTCCCCTCCCCCGTAGCGCACACATGCCCCCGCCCCCCGCCCCGCACATGGGACACACACCACCCCACCGACACGCACACCCGCAACGGCCGCCTCAACACTCCCCCGCGCGGCCCTCCTCCTCCGTTGACAGCTCCGCCGCCGTCGAAACCCAACATGGCCGGCGTGTCTCTGGAAACACAAAAAAATGAATCAGAAAATTAGAAAAAAATGAAACAATAGGTAAATGCAAGTTGAAACAAATCAAAATTGCAAGTTGAAACAAACACCTCAGCATGTGTTCCCTCTGCCTCTCCAGCGTGACCGAAACTCCAGGGGGAAAAAAGTGTGAAACAATTAAAAACGTGACATGAAACGCACCCAAAATTGGTTTTGAAACATGGTAAAAATCAAAAAAGCGAGGAAACAAAAAAAAATGTTATAGAAACAAAAAAAACACAACAGAAGGTGGACGTGACTTTGGAGTGATTCCAAGGAGTCTTCTTTTTCTGGATCTTTTTGCGAGGAGTCATTTCAACATAGGAGGCATCGAACTCTCAAAAGTAAGGTGGACGTGACTTTGGAAGGAACTAACTCATATGTCACTTGCACACTCGAAATTGTTCAATTCCCAAATCCCTCACATTGTGCACGTGTTAGGCTCTCATTGGAGGGGAGACAGCCCTTGATCCTCTCCATTTCTTTTTACACATGATAATTAGGTCGCTTTCTGGAATTGACGTAACTTCTGAGGTACTAGAAGAGTCACTTTTGATGTAATCAATTTTGTTTGATAACTAATTAATACCAGTTTATTTGGTGCCACGCTTTCGAAGAATCGGTGTTGAGATAAAGGTAACTGATTTCTCAATATTCAGCTAGAGTGTTACTCCCTTCGTTCAAAAATCTTATTCATCTAAATAAAAAAAATTATTTAAAAATCGTCTTCATATTAGTTTGGGACTTTTTGTACTTGTTATCCCTTTGTTGCTCATTAACTGCCACTTGTCTACATTTTTACTGTCCATTTCATGCTTATTAGTTGTCATTTCTATGTATTCTTTTAAGAATTACACAGTACAACACAGACGTCTATAATACGCACGTACACTCACCCCTATGAACACACGTACATAAACCTTACCCCTATAGGCACCTCTGAAGGACTGAGTAGCCGGTAGATCTGGAGATTCCCGAAGTCACCACTGGCTCTGGAAACGTCGCTTACTGCTTAACTTATAACGCTGGAAAATCCTTGGAAAAACCTAAGGAAAATGTGCGAACACCAGGATTTGAACCCTGACAGGTAGCGTCCCAATGAATAGTTCTACCAACTGATCTATGATCTTCGCTCATTTGCATTTGCATGTATTTATTATCTCTTTGTTGTTTATTGGTTGTTCCTTATCTGTGATGTCGTTTTTTGTCACTGCACCGAAGACTAAGGCCTTGTTTAGATCACAAAATTGGTGGCCAAAATCTGCATAGTAAAGGTCCCGTCACACTGTAGTAATTTTGTTTTTATTTGGTAATAATTGTCCAAACATTGATTAATTAAGCTTAAAATGTTCGTCTCGCAAAGTACAACAGAACTGTGTAATTAGTTTTTGATTTCATCTACATTTAGTACTCCATGCATATGTCAACATTTTGATGTGATGGGGAATAGGAATTCTGCATAGTGGAATTTGGGAGTGAAATTTGGAATCTAAACAAGGCCTAATGAGAAGGAAATAAATAAACGGAGGGAGTACTACTCTGGAAGTGACTAGCATCCCTATTAGTTTGGTACATTTAGGGATGAATACTTAGGGCTTGTTTAGATTGCAAAAAATTTCAACATGATGAATAATAACTCTTTTGTCTTATTTGACAAATATTGTCCAATCGTGAACCAACTAGGCTCAAAAGATTCATCTCGTGATTTCAAACTAAACTGTGTAATTAGTTAATTTTTTTACCTATATTTAGTGCTCCATGCAATAGTGTAAAAATTGATGTGATGGAGAGAGAGTGTAAAAACTTAGAACTTTGATGCAAACTAAACAAGGCCTTATAAATTATATAAGTGATGACATGGACACCCTTGAAATGTATGTATCATCAGGAGTACCAGTAAGTTGCTAGTACTGCTGGTACAATAAGATGCATGTTGCTTACTTCAAACCAGGTCAAAAGAAAAAAATGAAGAAGATGCAGGGTGGGTGACTCGTCAGTTATTCAGCGGATGAACTATATCTGGGTCGGCCAATGCAACAAACAAGAGTACAAGATGCGCTCGACATGAACTACTAGCTAGCGTGGCTTCTTGTTGAGCCCGAAGCGCCACGCGAAGAAGGCGTCGCGGACCCACACAGGCGACGTCGCGAGCACGGCGAACAACAGCGTCATGTTGCCGAAGACGATCTCCCTGGGCGGCCGCGGGCTCATGACCCGTTGCGCGACGTGCCTGGCGAAGACGCCGGGGTCCGTGGACCTCGGCGTCTGCGACGCCCGCCCGCGCTCCTCGATCGCCGCCGCGTAGTCCCGGTACATCCGCCACTGGTCCTGCTGCCCGGCGAGCTGCGCGGCGTTGGCGCGCCCGAGCCCGGACCTCACAGCCCCGGCGACGACCTTCACGACGTGCACCCCGAACGGGCGGAGCTCGAGCCGCAGCGCGTCGGTGGCGGCGTGCACGGCGGCCTTGGACGCGCAGTAGGGCGCCGCCCAGGGCGTGGCGGCGGTGCCCACGACGCTGCCCACGTTGACGACGCGCCCGGTCCCGCGCGCCGCCATGTGGGGCGCCACGGCGCGCACGGTCCGGACCTGGCCCAGGAAGTTGACGTCCAGCGCGCGGGACACGGCGGCGGGGGGCAGCTCCGCCAGCGGGCCCGTGCACCCGACCCCGGCGTTGTTGAGCAGCACGTCGATGCGCCCGTGCCGCGCCAGCACGGCGTCGACGGCGGCCGAGACGCTGGAGTCGGAGGTCACGTCGAGCGGGAGAGCCTCTGCGGATGGTGTGTCCGCGAGGGCGGCGGCCAGGGTGGGCACGCGGTCCGGCACGTCGGTGGCCACCACGTGGCAGCCTAGGCCTAAGAAGGCCTGGCAGTACTCGTACCCGATCCCGCCCTTGCCGCACCCCGTGATGAGCACCACCGGCTGCTGCTCGCTGCTGGCCTCGCCGTCCTGCTGCTGCTGGCCGTCGTCGTCGGCGGCGGCGGTCGCCATGGGGTGGGGGTGCGCCGTGCGTGTGCGTGCGTGCTTGGGAGACCACTGCACACGACGTAACTTTGCAAGCAGCGGAATGGCCTGGAGGGCGTCTTATATAGGTGCACACGGACCGACGAGGATTAACAAACGGATTATTTTTGTTAATGAGGATTAACAAACGGATTAGTGTGCGTCGCGTTGCGTCCCGTTGGTTAGTTGTTTGGGGTGTCCGTCGTGGGGAGAATCGAGAATATGCAGGAGGGATATACGGATGGGGTTTGGCGCCTTTCCCTTGGGCTCTTCAATCTGCATGCTCTGCGTCTGCGTGTCGCTGTCATCGTCTCCTTCGTTGGGAACTCCGATCCGGCCGGTGTCTCTCTTGCTGCTCCGGCGATCGATCTTCCCCGCGGCCGGCCGGCGAGATCCTGCACGTTGCTGCCTGAACCACCTGTCCAACTCCAACCTGAAGCTGAAGCAGAGGACACAGCCATGTTTCCACGCACTACTCAACTTTGCAACCGATGAAGCCCCCCGTTAGTGTTCTGTTCAAAGAGCTATCAAATTCAAATGTTTATAAATTTCATCATTGATGTTATCTATATCGATATATTTATGCCTAATATTAAATATAAAAAATTTCTCTCCCACATTTCTCGTTCATCACCTTATTGTTATTTAACATAGGAATTTCACATGAATTCCGCGTGAGTCAATTTTATAGAAAAAAATGTGGGAGCAGCAAAGAAAGGTGAAGTGTTTTTCATTTATGGTGTCGGATAAAAAATTTGTCAAACAATGACAAAACTACCTGCTGCCTCAACAATAACAACAAAAGTAAAAAACTTGAAACATAGGAGAAATGGTTTCAGATTTATTTATGGTTTGGATCAAATATTATTTTTTTGAGAAAATGGAACAGATATTAAGTAAGGTACATGTTGTAATCATATGATGAAAACCTTAATTTTATATCGTCCATGGGTTATCCTAGGCTGAATTGTGCTAGTAGCCTTTCAGGTACAAAGTTTTTGTTTTTTGAGGGAATTCAGGTACAAAATGGGTTTGAAGTCAAAACAGAGACCAACAAGGCTTGCCCTTTACTGGGCTGGAAGTAGAACAGCTCAGGCCAGGCTCCCAAGTCAGTAGCACATCTTCCAGTTCCCTGAATTAGAACTCTGCTTAATAATCCTTTTTATCACAATCATTTCAAAATAATTTGAGAAGCATGTGTATGGATCACAGGATCGACGGGTCAAGTCGAGCTTCTGGTTTTCACTGTCACAAACTTCTGATAAAACCAAATTGTTTTCTTTAGGCATGAGCACATGACATCTGATGTAAACCATCTGTATACCAATCTAAGGTCAGTATTTTTTGTAATTTTTTTTTGTAAGGCCAGCATAAGCCATTTGATATCTGCTGGCCCATGAAAGGCTAAAAGCCCAATGGACACTTTGCAACTGGACCTAAGGCCCAGCTCGGCAAGATTCACGTAGCACCTAAGCAAATTAACAAGTCATAAGTCTGTTTATTTATTTCATTGGATCTGCAATTTCGCATGTACTCTAGAAATTAGATATGATGTAAAAATTCCTCAGTATTTTGTTTACTGTTTTTGTCGTTAATTATGTCAAAGTATGCTTGGCTTTGCTGCATTTTCAGAATTTAGTGCCTCATGTGACTATGTGAGTACTTCAGCTTCACACCAGGTGAGCAGGGCCACAAATTCCTTAGGTACGGCAAGTGATTATGCAATGATAGTGTTGAGCTGATGTGATCTAATGAGGACGCTTTGAATGCCTGAACGAGTACATCCAAAAATGATGCCCCACATGGCATGCAGAAAGTGGTCTCTCTCATATGCTGCCACTGTTGCTCGGTCGGATGGTTCAGCAGACGCTAGCTACAAAACAATTCCCTTTCATTTCTTTTCATGAAAGGAAATCAGCGATACAACGAAAATGTGTGCATGATCCACTGCTGCTTCAGGATATATGCTAGTATTTTTCTTTTAAGAAACACAACATACTACATGGTAGAATTATTGAATTTGAATTCCTCAATCATTTGAATCTGCAAGCTAGTGTTATTACTGAATTATAGTCATCTCTCTGCAGGTAGCTCTCAGTTGCGTCTTGCAGATGATGAGAAGGAGAGCAGAAGTTCGTTAATTCCAGTCATTTTCTGATAAATTGCCTAATACCTGTGCAAACCAGAACTTGCGATGGAAGCTTCATCGCTTATTGGCTTAAAAAAGTCCAGTCAACGTTCCAAACAACTCCCTCAAATACCACATGTATCATTATTGTACGATACGATACATGGCTCATCTCATCATAGACTACTACGACAATTCACAATACAGTGTTAGTCAGAGCAGGTCGTTTTATCACGTCACCGGAACATTCCGACACATCACGGCCAAATTATTGAGGCCTGCTTAGCATTCAAATTCATGGCGGCTGATGAATTCGTCCACAATAATAGTGCTGTTTATTATTATTAAGTTACTACATGCATGCTTAATATGCTAATTAAATATCTGTATAATTGGTGAATAATTGATTGCAGGTAGTACAAGTACGTATTCAATTTGTAAGAAGCAGGTATGGCAGTTTTTGTATCTGTCTGTCCGTTTGGTGATATATGTAACCCTTGTCGATGATGCATACACTAGCAGCTCTAGCGGTCAACGTAGCCGGTTTGGCATTTCTTAATGTCCTATGACTCCTACCACAGTACTTGAGAAGGATCTCCTAACTCCTTGATAGCTACTGCAATGTCTCGGGCTGGGCCTGCTGGCTGCTGCATGACAGCATGAATGATTATTTGCTTCTGTTCCTAGAAACAGAACCTGAACGTTTCTCACCAAAAAAAAAAAAAAAAAAAAAAAAAAAAAAAAAAAAAAAAAAAAAAAAAAAAAAAAAAAAAAAAAAAAAAAAACCTGAACACTGTAAAAATGGAAGGAAAAAGGAACATGTCTTTCAATTCTGAAGAAGAAGAAGGAGGAGGAGGACTCGCAGCGGTCCATTGTCGATCTGATTACGAGGGAGATAGAATATTTTGCTTGCCTTTCAAGAGTTTAGCTTTTCCCTTGTTCACCATTGTTGTAATAAGATAGGTCATGTCCTAGCTAATAAACAAGTTACAAGTTGGAGATGCGGCATGTAACTCCAGCGTGTATGAGTGTATCTCTGACTTGGTGATGTCGAGACCTTGGGCGGTTGATTTTAATGAAATTCAAGCAAGGCACACACACAAAAAAAAAAAAAAAAAAAAAAAAAAAAAAAAAAATCTGTCTTTCAATTACTCCATTATCCAACGCAGAGAGCATGTCAATACTACATTTCTTCAGTTTTCTTGGTCAGACAGTAGTAGTTTATAAATGTGCATGCGAACAGTACTGGGTTATTCTGAAATCCACAAGACAGTAACAGGTAGGTAACTAGTTGGTGTTCTAGACGATCTGTTTCTTAGCTCGGTCTCTCAAGCATGTTCAGCAAGAGAATTACGGTTTTTTTTTTTAATTTTGAACATTCCCATCTCACTCCACATTTCGCTGTCAAATCCGTATTTGTCCGTTTCTCATGTGTAGAAAGTCATGGTTTGTGCTCTGACTCTTGTGTTGGTGTTACTTCGTGGCAGAGTGGCAGACTGGCTGCTTGTCACAAGGGCACTACTTCCATGTTTACAACAACCTTATATTTGCCAATTGCCCTTGTGTACATACAATGTCAACAATTTGGGAACTAGTTTAATTTTATTCTCCTAGGACTGATGCGTGTGGATTGGATGATGATCAGATCAGACATACATGTTTATTCTATTATATATACTTTTTTTTCCAGAAGATATGCTAATCAAGTCCTGCCGCCAGTATACTCTGCTCCACAATTTGCATATGTTTGTCCCAATCCCAGAGCCAAAGTATATAAATTTATCAAAGAAGATACGTACAAATTGAGAATGTATAACAAGAGGATACGTATCCCAGAGTCAAGAGGACGAAAATTCGTTTCCTCTAGACAATATAAAATGTGACATAAACAATATACAACACGAGTCTATAGAAGCACATCTATATCTCTTATATAAACAAACCCCACTAAACTATTTCTCTGCCTTCTCCTTGCGCCACATCAGCGATTTTTAGTTATCCTCATGCAGCACCAAATGGACTTCAGTTGCCGCACTTACTGAACGAATCACCTTATCTGAGGACCTCACAGGTCACAGCCAATGAAGCGTCCCGTCCCATGTTTGTTGCGAGCTGTGACTCTCTGTTTCCAAAGCTGGGTGGTATACGAACTGAAGAGACATCGACTGGAAGCGAGAGCCGCCCTGCCTTCTCTGTTCCCCTGGGCTGCCATCTCTTTAAAGCTGAACAATTCCTTCCCGTCCTCATATTTTTGCCTACTACTGCCACCGCTGAAAAATAATGTTCTTCCTCATCAAGAGCTCCCAGTTCCCTGAGGAGCTGCCCACGGTTGCTCTCCGGTCGGCGAAGGTCAGGGGATTGTCCCTAGGTCGCAACAATGCCATCTCGATCCCCTTCTCCCTGCACCTCTTTGTTGCGCCCATCTCCAGTGGCCACGGCTATCACCTCGCGCCGATCCGGCCATGGCAGACATCTTCACGCGACATCCAACATGGAAGACAGGAAGCAACAACGGCATTAGCACCTTCGCCCTCTCCACTGCTGATATGTTCAAGGCCAGGCAGCCTTGTGCATTTGTCACCTGCGGTCCGTGGATGCGTGGTGCTGCCGACAGCAGGCATAGGACTGCGCTCCTCCGCATCCGGCTCCCAGTGCCGGCCCTGGACACGGGCAAGCGGGGCGGCCGCCCCGGGCCTCCGATTTGGCAGGGCCTCACCCCAAGTACGCATACACGTATTACTGAAGTTGCCGGCTGCAATTCCTGGCTTCCGTGAGAAGATCGAGAGCGAGACCGCATTAAAAAAATAGAGAAAGTACTAGCGTTCACGAGAAGCCACACGCACACGCAAACTCCACTTCGACTCCACGTCCGCGACTTCTCGTTTGCGGCGGCGATTTGGATCGGCGGCTGCCGGCCGGACGCGAGACTACGACTGTGAGACGCGTGAGGCCGCGAGCGCGACAACGGGCGACGGGCCCGACGGTGAGACCACGAGAGGCGAGACGCTGGACTCGACGCGGGCTGCGATCTCTGCGACTCGCCGACTCCGCCTGGCCCTAAAGAGCGACGACAAACCGACGATCGGCGGTGAGCCACACTGAGCCAGCAGCACGAGTAGAGTAGATGGGTTAATTTTTTGAACTAATTGTTTCTGTAAACTTTAACATCATCAATGAATTTGCATCGAGGAATGTTAGAAGGAATTTTTAACGTATTTGTACATTTTATGAATTCTTGCATATGGATATTTCTTTTACATGCACAGTTAAATATTTATAAATAAATATATATATATACACATGTGTATTTACTGTGTTATAGTGCGTATGCACAGAGGGCCTCAGATTTTTGTTTCGCCCCAGGCCTCCAAAAACTCAGGGCCGGCACTGCCGGCTCCCTGCTCCATGGAGGCATGGAGCTCGCAGACAGTTCATCCGCGCATACTCTCCCTTCCTCACTGTTTTTGCAGCCTTGATTTTATGGTAGATTGATTTGCGGGATTTTTGTGCTACAGTTCATCAAGGAAGCATCGTGCATGAAGGAAAAGTTGGAGGTGAAGCCGAAGGGGTCGTTGCCCATGCTGTTGTATTTTCTACTACAGTACTATTCGACTCAAAAATAGTACTCCGTATATCCAACATTGGTCAGGGCTCTCCGGGGCAGGGATCCAGTTGCGACCGAAAAAAAATGAAATTGGAGAATCGGTGTACAGCAGAGGTGAAAGGAAATGTGAAACCTCTACATTGTCCGGTAATTCAATCAGTAACACTATTTTCCTTCCTTCATTCTTTTTTTAAGGCAAAAACTTGAATATTTACAAGTTGTTTTATGATAAAATTCCTGCAGGATTATATTATAGTGCCAACAAATATGATTATTTCTAATGTTCCATCCCTCACTTTCTTTGAATATGCTGAGAATATGCCTCATCTTTCCAACTTTCTATTCTTGGGACTCAGTTCAAGATCGACAAAAATTGCAGATCTCAGACTTGAGATGGACTAGGATTAAAAAGTTGCCACATTGTATTGTTCTCCTAATATATATATATATCTCCTAATTCTTTGTAATTAACATTCTAACCCATTTATATTCCTTCTTCATACCCGCGGCAACGCGCGGGGAATCCTCCTAGTTAAGTTAATAATATTGCACGTGTATTAGTGTAATAAAAATCTTAGGATTTTCTTTTCTCTGCCAACACTAGTACAATTTACTAAAATTCACGAAATTTCGTCAAATTTTGAACCTGCATTCTGCAGAAGACCGCTAGCCTTCCATGCAACATATATAGAGGAGAGCTAATTGGGTCCTAACCTGTAACCGCTGCAGCATAAACTCACACGTTTGTCGTGCAGAGACAAAGAGAGAAGGGAAGGGAAGCCATCCATTCGACGCTTGCTTTGCATGACCACCATCACCTCCACCATCACCACCACCATCACTAGCAGCATCTCTAAATGCCAGTGCTCTGCTCATAACCTCCTCTCCTCTCCTCTCGTCTCCTCTCCCTTGTCGAGCGCTAACCACCGTCTTTTCCTCTCCTCCATCTTCGTCGTCCAAGAACACACAGACAATCCATCCATATATACAAACAAGCAGGGCGGCAGGTCGGTGGATTAGTCGGTCACCGTCTTTGCGTGTCAACGGCGAGGCAGAGCAACGATGGGGCAGCAGGAGGAATTAGCGGCCGTGCTGAAGCCACCGGCCGGCATGGTCTTCTCGTGGGAGCTAGTCGCAGTCACCACCACCAACAAGCCAACCGCCGCAGAAGCCCGCCGGGACACCACCACCGTCATCAAGCCGCCGGGGAGCCCGAGCCCGACGAAGAAGGCGGCAGCTGAGGCACCGCCGGCGCGCCGACTCTCGGTGCCGCCGCCGCCGGGCCGTGCCGCGACGAGGAGCCTGTCGTCAAGGGCCGGCGGCGGCCGCGCCGTGCGGCCGGAGGACGACCCGTTCCTGGCCGCGTACCTGGCGTGCACCAAGAGCAGCAAAGGAGGCAAGAAGGACGCCGATTTTGCCGGTGGAACGCCGTGGGAGGAGGCCAGTAACAAGCAGGGCCGGAGCAGCCGGTTCACGTGGGCGCGGCTCGGGCTGTCCTGCAAGGGCTCCGCCGGCGTCGTCGAGCGGAGCATGGTGAAGGTGGCCAGACGGCCGGAGGTGGATCCCAGAGATGCCTGATCCGCCGGTCACCGGCCATGTCCAGTTCGTCTCCTCCTCCTCTGCTTCTTCTTCTAGTCAGTCTCATGCATGTTCAGTTCTAGCTCTTTCTTTGCTGTTCTTCTTTTCTTTCGGTGGCTGTGATAGTGTCAAGCTTGAATTAGGAAGGTTTATGCGTGCGTAGTGATGGAATCAAAGAATCACTTGTGAATGAATGAATGAAAAAGATACATATTTGCAATCTCTCAAGTTCCTTTTGGTTTGATTTGATCAGGCAGAATCTATGTGAGTCTGCATCAATGTCTGTTATGTGAAAAGAAAAGAAAAAATCCTCCTTTTTTCTTTTTGGTCATAGATAGATGGGTTACCTTCTGACAGCGAATGCATCCGTGTGTCCTCTGACTGAGGCCTTGTTTACATCCAAAAATTGGGAGTCCAAATTCAGGCGTTCCGTTCACACACCGTAGAAGACCGTAGAAGAATTTCGTTTGTATTTATGAAATATTGTCAAATATTGATAAATTATACTCAAAAGTTTCGTCTCACAAAGTACAACAAAACTGTGCAATTAGTTTTAATTTCATCTATATTTAAGATCTACACGTATTATCACAAGTTTGATGTGACGGGGAATCTTCTTTTTGTATAGTGCCAAAGTTAGGAGTTTGGAGTGGACTAAACCAGGCCTGAATGCCAACTTGATAAAGACGGACATTGACCTAGACTTTTAACCGTTGATCAATGTATTGTTCTGTTCTGACCATTTTCCCACATACGTGCATTTTCGTCCTCCAAATTATTTCTTTATCCGGCAACCTTGGAATGGAATGCTGATGCTTGGTAGAATAAGGTGAAATGGTCAGGGAGATGTGATACCTTGCAAGCTTGTTATTTCAGGTGTTGGGGACTGCTTCACAACTCTGAACTCAGAGTTCTGTGAGAGTGTTCCCTGTTTCTTGCAGGGGACTATCAGACATTCAGACTCAGCTTGCAATTCCTGCAGGGGACTATCAGACATTCAGACTCAGCTTGCAATTTGGCTCCTGAGTCCTGAACACCTGTAGCTTCTTCAGTTAGGTGCCAGAGTTCAGATTCACTGAACATTTGAGCAACCAGGTGATCCTGATTCCTGGTGTGTGGCTACCTCAAGTTGCAAGCAGCCATGGCTCGCTCCTGGGATGGAAATGGAACTGACATTGACAAGAGGCATGAATGCATGACGAATCCAGGACAAAATACGCATGCATGGTGTGACACTTTAACATTCCTGTTCTCTGACCGATCAGTCCAATGGCATGAAGAGAGTTGAGTGGGTGAGAGAATGACACATTAGGCTGGCACAGAGTTTTGGATTGCAAGCCACTGCAACTGAACCGTACTCCAAACGAACTGCACACGTCAGTCAGTCAGTCAGTGAGAAGAGCGTGAGGGGAAGCGTTTAGGATTAATAAGGTTTAAGGTAGCAGAGGGATTTGAGGTTTCAGGTTTAGGATTAGCTGTACCGGTTTTGGAAACCTTGTTGAATTGGGAAAGAACAGGACATCGCTACAGTAGAGTTGGTCGATCGGTTAAATCCGTGGCAACCTACTACAGTCGAGGACAAGGACGGCGCACTTGTTGCAGTGCCACGTTCCTTGTGGTCCATTTCCATGGGCCGGCCCTGCTTTGCTCCAAATTCCGTGGCATAGCGGCCCAATACGTTTGGTATGGAGAGCGGCCCAATACTGGATTTGTATGGAGAGCGGCCCATGACTGATGGATAGCTTCATTATTTTGTTACCATAAGTTTCAGCTCAAGCTTGAGTCACTGCTTCTCTGATGCAGCTACCAATCAGTCACCACCACCACTGTCAGACAGTCATCTCCACTGGCTCATTTCCTTATGCTTTTCTGCTTCTCTGACAGAAAAAATACCGTATGTACCCCCTCACAAAAAAACGCAATTCTAAATTTGAACCTGGATTTTTCGGATTTTTGGACACAGGGAGTAATACGTCTCATTGGGGGCTAATATGTCAGCATGTCTTCCCTGACATGCTCTGATTGGCACAACACTGGCTTCTGCTCATCTGCTCCAGCTGATATGGATCCAGAGGAGTTGACCACTTCCTCCCCATTTTCAAGCATGCAGAGATCAGAGATGGGAAGGATGGAAACAAAAAGAAAATGACAGTCGTGAACTGACGTGCTGATGCAGATACTCCGTTCTTCAAAAGATCAAGTCAATTGTTAATTAGGCCATTGCCTGGCGCCAGCCGCCAGGGTAAAAAAAAAACAGAGCCTGTCAGTGCATTATCAGACAATACTCTAGTAGAAGTAGTAGTCCTTTCTTCTCCTGAGATTCCATAGAAAGCATGAGGTGGAGGAAAGTTGAAACTGTGAACTGAGGAGGTAGCAGCAGGGCTGAGCATAGTATGATAGCTTGATAGGATCATCCAAATGTAAAGCCCAAAACATAAAAGGCACTGAACCTACTCGATCTGTGATTTACCTTTTGCTGCTACCATCTGAGCCAGTTACATTCAGTTATTCACCATTAGCAAAGTTCAGAGTTCAGACTGAACTCAAGTAACAGCAGCAGCAAAGTGTGGAAAAACTCCCAAGGATTCAGAACGAACTAGAGCACGCATGCTAGTCCAACAGATGGAGAAAAGAGTTCTTTCACTTTCTGCACCAGCACTATTACTACTCTAGCACAATAAATAAACAACGAAAAAGATGTCAGACTTGTTTTGAACGCTACGGTCATATCCAAATTTCCAATGATTTCGCTTGGCCAATTTTGACGCACTCCATGTCACAAAGGCTGGTGGGCCCAAACTGTCAGTGGCGAGATAACTGGTTGCGAATTTTTTAACAAAAAAAATTAACCGCAAACTGTCAAAGATATCGAACATACGAACTGTCAGTATTGTGGCGAGCAGAGCATGTCACGGACGGCCTCCCACCTGACCTCCTCGAAGATCATGGCCTCGATGCTCTGCGCAACCTGCCGGGCCTCATCTTCCCCTCCCCCAACGACGACGAGGCGGCGCCAGTCGTCGCGCGGCGACGCGGACAAGTCGAGCTCCACCAGGCTCGGGATGCGACAGATGTCCGCTGCCACGCTCTCCCAGCACTCCCAGTTCCAGGCAGACGCGACGCTCTTCCTCTGAAACTTCTCCGCCTCCATTGCGAGGGTCTTGCCGCGGAGGTCGTGGTCGTTGTCGTGGATGGATGGCGGCGACGGCGAGGCCCCTGTGCCTATCCCTGAGGTCGACGGCTTGCCATTGCCGTCATCGTCGCTGTGCTCATCATCCCCTGCGTTGTCATCGAGGAAGAAACAGAGTGGGTGGCTGGCTGGCTGTAACAGAGGAGGAGAAGGCGGAAACGGCAAGAAAACGCAGTGTTGCAGAGACGATTTAGGACTTAGTAGTGCTTACGGTGGCTAGGCACGGCCGACGATTCGTCGTCGGAGTGCAGCTCGAGGACCGACACGGGGCTGAGCTGCTGCTGCCTCCTACTCCCGCATTCGCCGGCGCCGTCGTGGCAGTCGGCGGCGGGAGCCACGACTTCTCCGTGCTCCGCGCGCGGCAGGCGGCGGAACCGGAACCTCTGGCGCGTGGCGGCGCCGCACGGGAAGGAGAAGCAGCCGGCGAGGAGGTCGTCCGCCCAGCGCAGAGCCAGCTTGGTGCTCCCGCGCAGCAGGTTTCTCGTTCTCGCTGACGAGGCTGCAGCGGCCGGCGTGGCGCTGTCGTCGTCGTGGTCTTGGAGGAGGAGGTGGAGGAGGAGGAACGGCTCCTCCTGCTGCTCATTCAGAAGGTCCGAGAGACGCCTGGCGCTGGTGGTGGCCATTGGAGGGCAGGCAGGCAACGGAATTGCAAGCGCAATGGCAGTGGCATCTAGGAGCTAGTGAACGAGGGCAGGGACAGCCATCTCATTGTCGTCTCTAGTGGTAGTGGGCTAGTCGCCATGAATGGATGACACAAATTACTACAGAAGTGCATGCGTGAGCTTGTCACGCTGTGGATGGCGATCTGTCGAGTGGCCACAGGACAGCGGCTGATGCGCTTAGAAAGGTCGACATGTCTTCTCCTTCCATTTTAGAACAGTCTACTACTACATGTAAAGGCAGCAAAGCAAAAGGGAGGAGGGCCTCCCCGTCCCAGGTCCCAGATGAGCTGCTCATGGACCTTCTAGACTGCATCATCAGTTCTTCACAGCATACTGCGTGCGTCTGATTGAATTGAGTGTGTGTGTGTGTGTGTGAATACTGAAGACTTTAAGAATAGAAATGAGAAGGAACAAAGCCCAATAATCTCTGATTGAATTGAGCAGTCTGCGTGCGGTGGAAAATTGGTAAGGCTCAATCCATCACCCATAGCAGTCATTTGGTGCATCATACTAAACTCTACATAGTCATCTACTAGAATTCAGGCCTAGGTAGCACTAAATACTTTGAAGTTTCCAACCCAGTTAAGCATTACTGCCCAGAATCTAGACTGAAATGTGCATATGCCTCTGTCCATTACTTCCAGTTCACTTAAACTTTAGTGTAGCTAAACTTTCCACCAGGTTATACAAGCAAGCAATAGTCCAGCATCATATCCATGGTCGGACTGGCCTGAGCCTGACCATCCTCTTTCTTTCGCTGTCTGCTGCATTGTCTCTGTAGCAGTACTGCCCAGAAAGAAATGCAGAGCAGAGCAGGCACGGTCCCGGGAATGCAGCTTTTGCTTTCCTTTCCCAGCTGCTCAGATGAGATCGCAGACCAGACGACACGACACCGTCAGCGTCAGGCAGACTTGTGGCCGGCCAATTGCCCACGCATGTTCGTTCGTTGCAGGCTAGGTAGGGCTATCATCGGTGATCACTGTCTGAATCACTGATCAGTGAAGTGAAAGCAGCAAGCAAGATTTGCTTTTCACTCCTTTTCTACTCTCTCTTCATCTCCACCGAAAGGATTAGGAATACCAAGCAACAAACCAAGCACGGCGCTCATAACATATTGGTTGTATCATTTGCATCGTGACGCCATTCTTGCAGTGTCAATACGATGCCCTAGCTTCTCTTTGTCTCCTAAATCCAACTTTACCACCATGCAATTATGCAAGGACAATTTTTCATATGAATCTGAGAGGGGAGAAAAAAACCTGCCGCACGCGTCCTCTTCTTGCTCCCTTGTTCTACTCTGCTTTTTCATGCCATTCCCTCCAGGCTCAGGGCGGTGCAAATGCAATGACCAAGACCCAAAATGCTGTAATTTACCGGTGTAATCTATAACTCTTATATAAACAAACCCCACTAACTAATTCTCTCAACATGCAACATGTCCACCTCAGCACTCCACTATCATCCATTCAATTTGACATTTATGCATACACCTCAGCAACGCGGGGAATCCTCCTAGTTTGCTAATTTTGGAGGCATCGGTTACGATAAAATTCACGTTAAACAGCTTACTGGATCACATTTTTTTTTTGAGAAACACTGGATCACAATTTATTAGTGTAGTGCTGCACTTGTGTGGCCGCCAGGGGTCTTTGAGGCCGGTGAGTGCTCCTGACGAAGGCACTAGCTGGGCCTTCAAACGATGCCCTCCCTAGGCTTCGCTAGCTACATGGGCTTGAGGCCCAGTACTTAAATCCCTCCTGGCCCTTGCTAATTCCTAAGAAATATTAATTAATCAGGGTCTATTACGAGCCCATAATCATTTTCACCAGATCCGGCGGACCCAAGATGCTCTATGGGCCTACAGAAGTGATGTTTCCTGCTTTTGTTGGCCTTGTCATGCATGCATGATGCCTGAGATTTTGCTAAAAAAAAAAGATGCACGATGCTAAAAAAAAAAAAGATGCACGATGCTTGAGACCAGAGCTGATAGATGTGAGAGGACATGCATTGAGTGACGGGATGTGATTCGCAAACCATTTGCTTCAGCTTAAACATTTTGGCCTCGTTTAGTTCCCGAGTTTGTCTAAATATTGATTAATTAGACTCTAAATGTTCGTCTCATGAAAGACAATAAAACTGTGCAATTAGTTTTTGATTTTATCTAAATTTAGTACTCCGTGCGTTTTGCGACATTTTGATGTGATGGGGAATAGGAATTCTGCATAGTGAAAATTTGAGGGGTGAATTCTGGAACTAAACAAGGCCTTTCTTAGCTGCTCTTTAATCGAACTGGTGCACTGCGAGAATTAAAGTTTGTTTTTACTTCAAGGACAGACTTCTCATCATACAAAATTTTAGAGAAATTCGGCCAGGCCTAAGAATCAAATTGGTATTAGACAGGCGGCTGATTTGTTCCAAAAGTTCATACGACGTGTAATGGCCAACGGTGATAGCCTTTCTTCTTCCTTTGGTCAGCTCAGCAACAAAAGTAGTAGATCGTGTCGCCTGAGAGCTCAGGCAACCTTAACTCTAGGAGATGTGGCTTAATAATTTTAAGAGTAAATTGCATCTGAGATACAACAACTTTACTTATCCGTGCAAATTACATCAACAACTTGTAATCCGATCTATTGAGCACAACAACTTGTTATCTTAGTGCATATACGGTACAAGAAACAATTTCTCACGTGCTTAGCAATATATAGCTACGGTCGGACTCATACGACTTGCAGCTCGACATACACGGCTCGTGCCATTGTCACGTATACGGCCCGTGCAGCCCGAAGCTCGACCTACGCGACTCGTGCCGCAGCTGTGCACTGCTCTTGCGATGGGGATGAGCTCGTCGACGTCGTCAACAACTTGCTTTCCAAAGGTCCCAGCATTGCAAGCACTGCTTTCTTAACAAAGATTCTAATGACTCTTTGTAACCTTGAGAGAGAGGGAGAAGCAAGTTAAATAGAAGATGCATGACGTGAGGGATGTTTGATATATTTCAGACTACTGCAAAGTTAAACATAAGATGCATGACGTGAGCCGTACGTATACAACTATACATACGTGACAATGAGTTCGACCGTAGCTATACTAAGCACGTGAGAAATTGTTTCTTGGACCGTATATGTACTAAGATAACAAGTTGTTGTGCCCAATAGATCATATTACAAGTTGTTGGGAGTAATTTGCATGGACAAGTATAGTTGTTGCATCTCATATGCAATTTACTCTAATTTTAACCTCCGTTAAACTTGAGGTACATGAGATTAACTGCAACTTTTACAAAGATGTCTAATAATGCAAGGCGAAACAACCAGCCATATTGCATCGGTATATACTACATTGGCACCTAGTGTTAGCTCCACTTATAGCAGATATCTCCGCTTCATACGACACCCCTTGCGTCATCAGAGTGTACAGATATGCTACTGATGGAGACCAATTACTTAACAATAACAATAATAGATCCAACTTTACTTGAGATGAAGACAAGGCGGTAGATTACAGGAAGAAAGCAACAAAGAATGCCTGAATGGCATCTGAATGAAGATGCACATCAAACTACTATAGCTAGCTAGTTCTCACTGCTTTTCTACACTAATATAATACTACTGTATATTTCAGCTAGATGAGGTCTCAGTATCTAGTGATCGATGAGTTTGTGCAGACGACGACCGGACGACGTATAGCATAGTCTCATCACAATGCGACATATTGGTCAGCTCAGCAACAAAGTAGTAGATCGTGTCCTGAACTCGTCGCCTGATAGCTCAGGCAACCTTAACTCTAGCTAGGAGATGTGGCTTAATAATTTTAACCTCCCTGTTAAAATTGAGGTACATGAGATTAATTGCAACTTTTACAAGATGTGTAATAATGCAAGGCGAAACAACAACCAGCCATATTGCGTTGGTATATACTACATTGGCACGTAGTGTTAGCTAGCTCCACTTAGCAGATATCTCTGCTTCATACGACACCCCTTGCGTCATCAGAGTATATAGATATGCAACAGATGGAGACCAATTAATTAATAAAAACAATAATAGATATCCAACTTTACTTGAGATGAAGACAGGAGGTAAGATTACAAGAGGAAAGCAACAAAGAATGCCTGAATGGCATCTGAATGAAGGTGCACCTCGAACTACTTTTACTAGCTCTCACTGCTTTTGTACACTAATATATTACTACTGTATACTTCAGTTGGATGAGGTCTCAGTATCTAGTGATCGATGAGTTTGTGCACACGACGACGTATAGTGTCTCACAAAGCGACATATATGGTGTCACTAGCTACTACGTAGTATACGTACTTGTATACACAAAGGTAAATAATGCATGTATGGATACTAGGCAACACTCCCAAAGTCTCAAAAGATTGAACATGCGTGCGTGCTGAGTGTGGGCCATGCATGTCAGACTCGCTGCTTAATTTATACGGTATGTCCTTGTCAAACGGCGGTACGGTTTAAGGAATCAAAGCTAGTAGATACGTATATCGGTGGAGACGTGGAGTACGTGGAGGTCCTGGAGGATGATCAATACCGTATCTCTCTCTTTAAAAATAAAATAAATAAAATAAAATATGAAGCTAGCAAAAGGTGGGTGGTGTCGTCGTCTAGAACACACAGTACCGGTACGCAATTAGCTAAGGCGAACCCCAATTAGCTTAGCTTAGGAGACGTAAACCACATCGCCTCTTTCCTCTCTTTGCGATGCCTTCCTTGCTTTGAACGTGGCGACGGCAACGAGCCACCTGCACCCAGCCATAGCTTCTTCGATTCAGTGACCGTGACAGGCCACAAATTATAATAGGAAGCAAACAAAGCCGCCACAGACGTCTCACTGCCTGTAAATATTGTTCGTTGGTTCAACACCTTGAGAACGACACGATCGATGTGTATATACTGATATCGAATCTTAAGGAATTTTGTTTTGGGCTAAGAAGCATCGCGGGACTTGCATATCTCGCTTTCGCGCCATCTCGATCAGGAGCGTGGGAAAAGAGAAGACGACGATGGCGGGAAAATATGCCTGCTGGCCGGGACGACAAGCTAAGCATATATGCAACTCGATGATCGGAGGGCCGCTAACCTAATCACGTCAGATCAGTGGTGCCGGAAATTCTCGCTTGAGTGTGACAAGTACCAAAACTGCCCCCCGGACGTCGTTGCCCGGCCCACAGAACAGAGAGAGACGGAGGAAAGTTTGGCAGCGCATAACATTCCAAGCACGTACAAGCAGAGTAGTGTATAGTAATAACCACAGATTACGTACGTGGTTTTTACTTTGACAGATGTAAACCCGGAAATTTACCGAGATGAAGAGGAATCGGGACACAGCGGTGCAAGTAAATTTTATTCGCCGGAGAAAACAAGGCAGTGTAAATTTGCGTGCAGATTCATGTTTGTCGTAACCATGCATTCTTGTAAGAACCGTCCGAACCGCCGGATGAGAGCGTCGTTCAAATCCAATTCCTTGTGCATATATATAAAATCATGCATGGTGCAGTTCATCATTTTTGCATCAAGGATTGCTTGCTTATGCTAGTGCTCTATATCTACAAGAAAATATATATCCTGCTGGCTCTTCAAATCGTGATCATCCATGGTTACGTTTAAAAGCCCTTAATTTCATTCTCTTTCTTACTTTCAGTTCGTTCTCGTTCGAGGTGAGGTGACCCAGTCAAAAAGACGATCCGCACGTCCGTCCACACGTGCAAGCACGCACGCATGCTTCCTCTTCCGATGCCCGGCCGGCTACGCGATCAGCGAGGCGATCGCCTGGAGCTCGAAGAAGCCGCCGGCACCGCTACCGCTGCCGGGGCCGCCGCCGGCACCACCGGACGACGCGGCATAGATCTGGCGCAGGGCCAGGGCGCGGCTGGCGGCGGCGAGGCGGCGCGCGAGGCCGGTGGCCTCGGCGCGGAGGCTGGCGTTGGTGAGGCGGACGAGCGCGGCGCGGGCCTGCACGCCTCGGAGCCGCGCGGCGAGGTCGCGGTTCCCAGCCCGCAGGCGGGCGGCGCGGCCCCGGAGCTCCTCCAGGTGCCGCTGCTTCCGCGCGCGGGACCGCCGCGCCGACTCGCGGTTCGAGATGCGGCGACGCAGCCGGCGCTCCGCCACCTCCTCGTGGGCGAGTCCTGCTGCGCACAGCGACGGCGCCGACGCCGACGTGTCGTCCTCCGGCGGAGTCGCGGCGTTGGCTGAGGTCGTCGTAGCAGTAGCCGTCGTCGTCGTTGTAGTCGTAGTCGTCGTCGTCATGTCCAGGGTCGTCGACGTCGGCGGCGACGGAGTGGTGGGCGACGTGGGCGTGGGGTCAGCTGGTCCGAGGAAGCCGAAGCCGATGTCGGAGAGGAAGGCCTCGACCTCGAGGTCCAGGGCGGCGGGGTCCCACTCCGACAGCATGGAGACCTGCTGGTGGGCCATGGCTGCAGAGACACGTACGCACAGCACTAGAGCGCCTAGTCCTAGGCTTCTCCTGGAAGCTGGGCAGGGGCAGAATGGTAATTAGCAGCGTATGAGAGGGGCTCAAGTGGCGAGAGAGGGAAAAGGGAGGGAACAAGAGAACGGAGGGCCCTATTTATAGCCGGGGCGGCGAGGCCGGGAGTGGCCTGTGCTCTGCCGGGTGGGTCCCGCTCCCTCCCTAGTGCTTGCTGACGTGGCAACTTTCTTCTCCTTCTTTCTTTTTATATTTTTTTTATTTTGATTAGAGAAAGAAACCAGCTTTATTTGCAACGATGACAGGTGGGTCGTTGTCGTGGCACACAACTTTGCGGCATACACAGATATATACCCTCATATCAAAACTATGAACTAAGGTTGCAAGAGTGATAGGCTCTCTAAACCAAGGGGGAGCAAGTCAAGGTTTTGTCAAAAATAAAAATGGATTTTTTTGGTGTGTAGTCAAATAAAGAGTTAATGTTTGAAGACGGACTGAAAGCTACACTGTCTCAAGACATGAATGAAATAAACTGGTTTCGATCACGTGCTTATTATTTGAGTCAAGCGATCGCCTGGTCATCAAACCGTCAAACACAATTCGATCAAATGGAGGTTTTGTTTCATCATAGGTCTAAAGAGAGAACATATACCGAACAATTCGCTTTTTTCCACAGTGGTTATCCCCAAATCAAAAGGTTCACTTTGAATCCAACAAAATCTACCATTAAAAGCTTAGCTGATGAGGAGTAATACATCTGAAATATATAATTAATAAAACTTGCATTTTGAATCGATGGCCTGGTCATTAAAGGCTCAAACTTAACATGATTCAAATGGAGGTTTTGTTTCTTCAGAGGTCTAAAGAGAGAGAGAAAATATACCGAACAAATCGCTTTTTCCACAGAGCTTATCCCCAAATTAAAAGGTTCACTTTGAATCCAACAAAATCTAGTAGTAAAAGCTTAGCTGAATGATGAGGAGTTATACATCAGAAATAAATAAATAAATAAACCTTGCATTTGGGAAAAGAAGGTGAAAGTTAGTAGTAGGTAGACTACCAAAGCAAGTAAAGCACACAGCTTTGGAAACATGCTGTGTCTAGTGACTAGTCTAGGGCCGGCCGAGAGAGCAGCAATGCAATGCAAGGTGTGGTGATGATTGAGAGGGACGTGCATGCCATTTGCCTTGCCATGGGTGGATCCATTTGGTTGGTTGCATCTATGTATCCCCAGTGCAAGGCAAGGCACAGCACCAAACTAACAGGAACTACTAGCTCCCTCCCCAATCAAGTGATGGATCCAGAACCTGGACAGCCTCTCTCTAAACCTTAGTCACTAAGGAAGATGAACGAGAGGTAGCTAACTGGCTGGACTGATTATACGTGTATCCTTCTTTTTATGAACTACTAGTAATCTGGTCGTCCGCCGGAATTTTGATCACATCAAGCCATATCCAAGATCTGATTCTCTTTCCGCGAGAAAGGAAAGACAAAACCCGCTGGACTCGAGAAGATACACAGAAGAAAGCAGAAGTTGCTAAATTGTATATGGCTTCTTAATCATGAACTGTATGCAAAATATGCAGTTTTTTTTGCAATAGCTTGAAGTCTTGAACAGTCCCCTGCTTCTAGGTTGTTTGCAAAAGGAACTCTTTGAGATAAATTTTAAAATACCTTACAAATTAATAAAGTCTATGTAGAAATGAAATAATCTATCTAGTAGGTTCTATCGCACAGTTCTATGGAACAGTTTCTATAGCCTAATTGCAAGCCATGCATATGCAACACTCAGTAAAAAGCTAATAAAGCCACATTGACCCCAGCGTGTTATGTTATGTTGCATACATATGCTCGATCGACCACCACCACTAGTCCACTACTTTTCACGCATTTGTGTGGACAGGCAGACAACAGCAAGTGATTATATCAGTGAGTGATGGAGGACATGGATCGACCTAGCGATGAAGCAAGCAATGACCTGTTTACCTTTCTAGATATTTCAGCCGAAGCAAGTGCAGCCTAGCGTGTATCGTCGACCGGTACTTTAGTTTCAGCCTGCTTTTCATCAGGTATTAACATACATAACTATATATATAATTAGGCCACTGAAAGCTACAGGTAGGTAGCAGGTTACATGTTATTCAAAGACGCATGGCGGGTGGGCGGGCAGCAGTATATATTCTGCCTCGTCATGCTGCACAGTAGAAATATCTGTTCAGGAACACGCTCAGCCACTAGAAGATGGAAGAGCATATCATATATGCGTCTATAGGTCATCATTGGGTCACTGTCTTCATAATGTAGTCTAAGGTCGAATGAAAATGGAATATGCCGGCCGTCCGTGTGTTGGTTAGCTATCTCATCGCAAGTAAGTAATCTTATTATTGTTACTTTCCATTAGTTCGTAGACAGAGAGACGTATTGCTAGCTAGCTAGCTAGCTGCTAATATATGTAGAAAAATGATAAAGGCATAGATAACAATACATAAGAATGAATCGAAGAACAAAGCTGATGGTTGGTCGTTGTGGACCTGTAGTTGCATTGCGTTCATGCTTGCATATGATGCAGCAGAAGAAAACTTTTTTTTTTTTGAAAGATCCAGGAACAGACTGTTCTGGCATATATTAATAAGAAGAAGATTGACCTAGTTTATAAGGAAAACCGGGCCCGAAAACCATACACCCCACGCTACACAACCGAGAGAAACGACAACCCCGAAGAAGATACAAGACCGGAGTTCCTGAAAAACCAAGAAGGTCATCGTTGCCCAGCACGAGCAAAACGCAAGTGCAGCTCCGACTTCCAACCACGGCCATTCGAACACTACCGAGCCGAAAAACGATCCACAACAACGCCTTCAGGAAGGTTACGACGTTCGAAGCGCCGCCGTCGATTGTCCATACGGGACCGGGTTTTCACCCGTGGAAAAAACTGGGAGACGACGCCCTCAACAGGGAAACGACGCCCGCGGCGGCGCCGTCGCGAGGCTTTCGCCCAAACACCCTGGCCGCATCTCGGCCCATATCCAGTCCGGCAAGTCGCCACCGTTGTCGCCGCCGCCGTCTTGCGAAACCTTTTTGGAGGGGCAGCGACGCGCCGGCCGCGTCTGCGGCCGCAAAGCTGCGTCGGTCACCCCCACCGGCAAGGCGACGTGCCGGAAAACCAGCCTTCGCTCCGCCCGCACGCGTGTCCGCCGCCGCGCCAACGCCGACATCTTCATCTTGACCACGGCCGCCCCGCGACCGCCGCCGCGGCTAAGGCCATCGGGAGGGACGGCAAGAAAAAACCGAACCCCAACGCCTCGCTCGACCCGGCCCCGACGCTCGAGCTGCCCGCCGCCACCGCCCGCCGCCGACCGCTACATTTGCCGTCGGCGCGAGGCCTCAACCACCGGTCTCGACCTAGCCACGGCCGACCCGCACACGCACGAGCCGCCGGCCGCCAAACACCGGTCTTGAAGAAGAACACCTGCTGCCAGGCGCCTGAAGGACGCCCTCAAGAAGAAGATCATCGGCGGCGCCGCCCCAGCCCCGGGCCCTGGATCCCCCACCATGCCGAGCTCACAGCGCCGCCCCCAACCTAGAGCCGCCGAATCCGGTCGTCCGGGCTAGGGAGAGGGAGGTCGTCTCCAGCGCCGCCCGCCCCCCCCGACCTGGGCCGCCGGATCCGACCGATTGGCCGCCGGATCCGGCCGCCCGGAGCCCGGTAGAGGGAGGACGGCGCGCCGCCTCGCGTGGGGGACCGACGGAGGGCCGGCGGAGGGGGCTCGCCACCACCGCCAACACCTCGCCGCCGGGCCCGCGCGGCGCGCCGCGGTCCTGCGCGGCGGCGGCCGCGCCGAGCCCCACGCGGCCGGGAGCGGCGGCGCCCACCTCGGCCCGCGACGCCCTGCGCCGCCACATCTCGACGGAGGAGAGCCCCGCCGCCGCCATCCCGGGCCGGCCGCGCGGCCTTGCCGGCGGCCTGCTCCGGCGGCGGCGCGGCGGGAGAGGGAGGAAGGCTGGAGCTCGCGGCGGCTAGGGTTTCCTCCTAGTCGCCTGCGTGGGGCGACCGGGAGGCGGAAGAAGAGAGAATGCCCGTAAGATCACTGTTGGTGCGATTTCACTTGCAGAAGAAAACCTTCAGGGAGAAGGAAACGGCCTTTGCCTGCACTGCATTTGGAAATTAGAAACAAGCCAGTATATCTATCAGCCCTGAAATCTAGTCTATACGACTGTCTACCAAATGCATCTCATGCAGTCCCGCCAAAAGCTAGCTAGCAACACTGACTGACGAATCGCTGTTCACCACACATGCACTACTAGGAGTTAGTACTTAGCTAGATCTGCTGTCTGCTGGCCATGCAGCAATAAAGCAGCCTACTTCTGCTTCAGCGAGTGGGGAGCACGATACGAGCGAGAGACATTCAGACATCGTCGTCGTCGTCGAGCAAACTGAACGCACTCATCAGACATTTTTAAAGGGCCTCTGCAGGATTGCTTTGTCCAATTATACTAAATGGGAGATGATTAGTGGTAGGCAATGCAATAATCTGTTATGTTAGTTACTATAGGTATGGGGCTAGCTGCCGCTGTCGGACAGGTGTCACAAGCATGTGTACCTGCTAGCTGCAAAGCCTGCGAGCTCGTGTCTGTATCTGAAATTCTGAATGATGCAGTGCATCAGATCACGCACTGGAGAGTGGAGACTGATGGATTATCAGATTATGGGATCATGGGGTGCACTGCACGGCCGGCGATGAGGGATGGGATGGGATCTAGCGATGTCTGGAGGTGGAGGCCACATGGTGTGCCTCAGGATTTTGGGGATAAAGCAGTCTTTTTCAGCTGCTGGAATCTAGGCGATCGAGGAGATCTAAAATCCGAGATCCTTATAACTGCCTGTTTCTGTTAGACAGGGGGGACGAACTGATCGGTCAAGAGGCGAGGCTGGGCCAGGTGTCCAAACAGCAGCTAGCAGCTCCTGCACTTGGTGGTTGGTGCTTGCATGCATGCAGCTTTAATCTAATTCATATACTGTTGGAGATTAGACTTGTTTATAGTTACACACGTATTCAGACTGAATAATTCAGATTGTCGTCGACCATCTTTTATATCTCTCCTCTTTTTTTTTTTTTTTTTTTGAAACGAATCTTTTATATATCTCTCCTTGCATTGCAAATTCTTGTTCACATCATAAACGACATGGATGGATGAACTTATACTTACCCTATATTTGGACTGCAATATCTCTCTCTGGAGTCTGGACTGGTTGCGGTAGGCTAGCTAATTCTCTTGTTTTGCCAATTCTTTTTTAAGACTGTATAAGTCTGGATGATTGAAGTGTGCAAAGAATTTCAGAAAGATGCGCGTGGGTAACGAACAAGCAATCAGCTTTACTTTGTTGGAATGGACGACCGTGTGTGGGGTGTTGAAATCGGGGTCATGTAGCCGGGTTCCCATTGGTTCTTCACAAAAGCTAGCTAGCAAGGCTAAGCAGATTAGATGAGATGAAATGAAATGATGGGAGGGGGAACAAGGATCAAAGTTCGGCCGGTAAACAGTGGAAAATCACATGGAGGGAGCTGGCTGCTAGTCCTTGTTTAACTAGAAATGGGCAAGTCATGGGCTAAAGGATATATTCCCAGCAGAGACCTCAGAGAACAAATTAAAGCCCAGCCCTTCAATTCAGACTTGCAGAAAATGATCTCACCCCACCCCCCCCCCCCCCCCCCCCCCCCCCCCCACACACACACACACATTTGTATCTGTCATAATTTTCCTTTTACGAAAACACACTACAGTTGACGGCACTCGCAATCGCGTACGTACATAAGCACACATGTATAGATGTCTGCCGAAGTGCGCAACCCCTGCTACGAGACTGAATTAAGAGTTCATCCGATTGATGAGGTCACTGCTAATGCCTGTTATCAAGATTTCCTTTCTATCAATTTTCTTTTGTCTATGCTTTTGGTCCCTTCCACATGAAAAAGCAAAAATTTTAAAAAATGGATGGCGCAGATAGGAAGAGAATAAGCAAAGGACAGTCAGCTATAGCTCTCTCTCGCTCTCTCCTTTGTTCTCTCTCTCTCTCTCTAAATTATTAGAAGTAGCTTCTGTATATATACAAGCATAGACCTATGCAGTTTCTTATTGACAACAGCAGAGAATCAATTGTTTTTTAGAGTTCAATGCAAGAGGAGAATCGACTGTGTTTCTAGAAGCAACAGGGAGGACAAAACTTTGTTATCGTAGTACCATCAAAAGCTTCATTCTTCCACCCTAAAAATAATGCAGGAATCATATTATTATTGGATGTACAGTTGAGGACAAATTAAAGTGGCAGCGCCCAATACATTTTGCTTATCGAGGAATACGTAGTGCCGAAGCAATTGCACTTGCACCATACCAAGAAAGCTGTAGCATACATCATCATGTCTGCTATATAATGCTCTGGGAATCGAACCATTCATCATATATATGCAGAGAAAGTTAAAAGAGGGATATGGATGGAATAAATTGAAGTGTGTCAAACATGAGAATATATGTCACCGTGGCGAATACTCCCGATGCCAGACGGCCGGCCAAACATGGAATATATGTCTAGTATATCTGCTAAGTACTTTCTATACAATTTAGAAGTTGTTTAGGATAACGACACGATGTACAAAACACAAACTTCGATCTCTTATTTTTATAAAAATATTTAAATAAAAATAATATATGTATATTTTTATGAAAATATTTTTTTAAGATAAATCTAATCATATAACTTTCACATTTGTAAACTTAATAATATATAAAAGTTATTGATGATTATATTCCCAATCTTTGACTTAAACTCTGTCCAAAACGACTTCTAAATCCTATACAGAGGGAGTATAATCTCTTTAGTGTCGTGGGCATATATACACACTTGGAAAAGTTATTGTGTGGAGGTACCACTATATATATACACGTAAAAAAAATCTTGTAAGTAATCTCTTTACTAGCTATAAATTCATATATTTGGATGGATGGATCTTGTACCTAAATATATATCTAGCAGGATTTTTAGTAAAATTTATATATTCATAAAGAAGAAGAGTTTATTCAGAATTATGTGCATTGTGTACAGAGATGTTCACAATCAATATATTGTGCATCTGCATTTCCAGCAGGAATTAATTAATAAGGTCTGTATGTTTTTATTTTGCCATTTCATATATAACCTAATTAATTCGTGAACGCAAGAGTAGTTTATTATTAGTTAGCGAGACTAAGCAAAAAAAGTAAAATGCGACCACAGATTGATCTGATTCATCTAGGCACACCTCCATATGTATTTAGTACAAGGTAGCTAGCTCTCGAATGCCAGCTGGAATAAATGAAGCCAGTACACAGACACCACAGTGTGCTGCAGTGCACACTTAATTAGTTAGTCACTGAATATACTGTCATCAGCAACTGATGGAGAAATGAATGGAAACACACAGCAGCTAGCTAGCTAGCTTGGGTTACTGGCTTGTTGGCCGGATTGACAGCGAGCTTAGTAACAACGAACGCACTGATTAATATGCTTGATGACGAGGATCGAGCGAGGATGCATTCATATGGTTAGTTGACACTAGTGCTGTTGGCCGTGCAGCAGCCGAGCCCACGCCGCGGCTTGCCACCGCCGGCGGACGCCCTCCTCCTGGAGCCACTACTACGCGTGTCGTCGTGGGGAGGCGGTGACGGTGAAGGCAGCGGCGACGACATCAGGGGCGCGGCCTCCGACTCCGATGATTCCCTGAAGGAGTCGGTGCGGACCTTGACGCAGGAGCAGACGTCCAGGGACGTGAAGAAGGCGCTCTGGATGCCCTGGCCGAGGGCCTCGGCGGGGCGGCACAGCGGCCTGCCGCAGCTGCAGGCTGGTGGGGCGCCGCCGTGGGCCACCGCCGTGCGGGCGCCTGCTGAGGCCGGCAGATGACGACCCCGCGAGCTGCCGCGGCGGAAGGCGAAGGGGACGCACCTCGGCGAGGAGGTGGAGGAAGAGGAGGAGGCGGTGCTGCCGGTGGCGACGGTTGACATGCTCAGCTCAGGGAGTCAGAGGTCAGGGCGCGTCGCCGTCTCGAGCTGCTTCCTCTCCTAGCTCTTGGTTGCAGCAGCTTGCTGGCTACTATAGCTAGCTAGCTGAAGCTCCGTGAGTGGAGTGATGAGTAGCGACTAGCGAGTGATTCGCCACGACGCCGCGCGCCGCTGCTTATAAAAAGCAGGAAAAGAAACGAATCCTTTTTCTTTTTTCGGCGGCAACTAATAAAGTTTTTTTTTTTTATGCCTCAACTCTTCCGGTATAAGTTATAGTATCTGAACTCACGCACTAATTCACATCACCGCACGCACGTAAACTCACACACACCCCTAAGACGCAAGCTAGACCTACACCAATCCGAAGAGACTTGCACGTGGCTAAGGGATATCCGAAGAGGCTTCCTACACGACGGGCACGTCGTCCAGGCGGCAACTAATAAAGTTAGCTAAAGCCGTTGCGTCTCTATCTTCCTTCGTTCAATCGCCTCGGTATCGGGCCGTAACGGGCCTGATGTTTATCAGAGCCCAAATACGGTTTCCTGTGGCCTGGTTTAACGGCTTGGGCCGGTTTTGACTGGACCTTGTACTGGGCTATTTCAGGCCCAACCGAGCAATACCTGCCCCAATCCCCCCAATTCCTACGCCTATCCGGCGACCGGCGGCCAACCTCCGGCGGCGGGGCAGTGAGCTCAACTGCAGAGAGGATCGGCCGGAGACAACGAAAGCCGTAATCGGCCCACTATTGCCGGGCGCAAGCAGTGAACAGGTCAGTTCATCCCCTTATTTTCCCGAATCCGGCAATAACCATGTGCCACTCGTGCCGTGTGCCGTGCAGTCGGGGTGTCCTGGTGGCTGGCAACCGACGTTGGAAGGAGGTTCTTGTTTATGCGTCCTACTCCATGTTTCTGATTTCCCCAATCTCCGTCAGGGCATTCACCCGTATTGATTTCTTTGACTGCTACTGCAGATAGTAATTGGGTCGTTACTGATGTCTGATCATAGGAAGGATGATTCCTTTATATAGTGTTCCTATTGCTGTCTGTTGATCTCATGAATCTGCATTATATGCCAATGCCTGTATACAAGATGATATGGAGTAGAAATGAACTTGATTTCTTAACTAGTATGGTACTAAAATGCAGTATGTGCAGTCAGTTCTCCTTGCTGTATGTCAGTACATATATTATGTTTGCTCAAGTTATTTGATCTGGCACAATGGGCATAAGCCCGAATGCACTTTGCTTGTTAGTGTTTCTTGGATTATCCATTCCTCAGCTATGTTGATGGCCACTGGGAAGATCAGATTCTTACAATATAATTAAGAATTTGAGATTTTGGCATTTCTTGAGACAGGATTACCAATGCAAGATTTCAGACAGAGATCCATTCGCAAGGATACTAAATTATCTATTAATGGTTAGCTGTTATTTTCACGCAGGGATGAATTTCTATTTGCATCCCTAATTATTTGGAATGCCCAACTTGTATGCGGAGGTTTAGGTTCATGTGCTATATGAGAAGCCCAGCATGAACGAAACCGGCATTAATTGGGGTGTTTTAGCTCTAACATGTAGCCTAGTGCTAGTATGAACTGGAATTGGATTCCAATTTTGTTATTTTGACACTTCACTGTCACAAAAAAAAAGACAAGGTTACAATCTTTGTGCTGTCACTTAATTATCTTCTTCCTGATCTTCAGAAGATGTGAATATTAGGAAAGCCCATGTTTCCTATAGCAAAGCCAAGGGTAATACTAGTAACTTAGGATAAGCTGTACTACAGTCTGCAGACACCCCTCATTGTCTGAATCATAAACTTCTCTTCAGCAGCAAAGCGGCTGCAGTATATGAATCCCATTTTCCTTATATATTGTTGATCTTGTTATTGAGCAAGGTCAAACAATTAAATATGGCTCATATACTGAAATTTTGAGGGAGGAGGTTGTGTGCTAGCCTCTTATCATCTTGAGCCTCTGATAATCTTGCGTACACATTTTATAAGTTTTGATCTAGTGGTGGTGCTATTTATCCATTATGTTCTATTCCACATATTTCAGAATAGCACTGTGCAGTATGTACTATGTAATTAATTTATATATATGTCTTTGTACTAATGACTGTTGTTGTACTAAAATGACAGAACATTTTACTCGAAAGTTCTGTCTTTCTCAGCACACCACCTGACCCAGCCTAGGAGCCGGTGCAGATTATTTTCCCCAAATATTGGGAGTTTCAATTGTAGCACAGCCCTGCTGCAGCGATGAAGATGTTAGTAGTGCCTATCTCTTACCAATCTATTACAGCTTCGTTTTTCTTTGTTGCTTACAGAGGGCTATATCACGGCCTCATAGGTCTCGAATGTCCTACTCTGCCGATCAATAATTGTGTGGTTTGAAGCTTGGGATAACCACTGCACATTGTTGTTCTGCAGAGAGAAAGCAAATGCGGGGGTCCTTACAAACTTTGAAGTTCTAGACTTTTTGCGGTCTAGAGGTGCCAAAACTGACCCCATGGGATGTTTGGGGGCTGTCACTGCATCAGAGTGTAAGGTGACCAATTTTTTCCCTGCTCTTGTATGCAGTGTTTTATCCTCTCAACTTATTTGTTTTATTCCTAAACTGGTCTAATATGCACCATTGTCACACTAGGTGTATGAGTACCTCTTAAATACCCCTGCTTGTAACCAGACAAGGGAATCAATTTTTGAATTTGTAAAGAGAAGTGAGGGTTTCAGGGTTGCAAATGCTGATAAGCTAAATGTGATAAACTGGAGGCCATCCTCAGCTGCTGATGCTTATGCGGTACTTTCATGTTTGTCTTGCTGATAATGAGCTTGAATTTCTTTTCCATCCTTGCTATATTACTTTGTTAATGCAGAATAAGATACCGTCTCTCATGCTACAGTGTTTTTTAATTGTCGTTGAAAACAGTATTGTGTTTGAAATTCAGGTCTTCAGGGTGCTGTGGGGATAACTGGGCATTTGTTCAAATCAGGGACCAAGGCCTATTTCTAAACATAGAAGCAAATATTCTTAACTGTTTGTAGTGGTGCATGTTTAAGAAATTTTGCATTCCTGCATGACATGGGCTTGAAAGAGGTTTCACAATCAGTTTTCTTGTTATAAGGGCTAACAACGAACCAATATTTTTTTTTTTTGGGGTGGGGTGGGGGGGGGGGTTGTCCTCATAATGTATAAATCTATTATGGTAATTATACTTGTTTCATGTTCATAAGAACTTCAACTTTTTCATAGCTTAATTTCTATATGTTTCTCCATGATTGTATCTTAAGGATATTTTGGATTTTCCTTGCAACAACTTACAGATAAAATTAGTCAACTCAAATATTATGTTTATTCATGAATGTATCTTAGGGATATATTGTATTTTCCTTGCAACAAAATTGTAAAGTAAGATAATGTTAGTTGTCTGCTTGAGCATGTATACCCAATGTGCATCTTGAATATTTTGTGCAAGTCTATCAGGTAGTAAGGTTCCTTTTTATTGGTGAATGATATTGGGTTTCATCTCTAGCCTACCCCAACTTGCTTTTGGCGTTGCTGCTGCTGCTGTTAAGCTTTATGGCACCAGGGATCAAATTGATTAGGACGATCAAAAAATTTGATAGTTATTGTTCTCCGTTAGAACTAACACATTGAAGTTAGATATTTTGGTTTACAACATGGAAGTGTCTTTTTTTTTGTGCCTGCTGCCATCTGTATGTTACTAGCGTCGTTGTAAAACTGTGTGTATTTGAAGTTGGGCTTGCTGTGAGGATAACTACTTAACTAGGTATCATCCAGTTCAGAAATCAGAACTCAAGCTTATTTCTAAATATAGTAGCAAATGTGAATGTTTGCGACAGTGCATGTTTCAAGGAATCTCTGTTTTCTGAATTCTTGTGTCAGGAGCTTGAAAGAGGTTCAAAGTCTGTTTTCTTTTTGTAAGGGCTAAAACTGAAGCACTAAGTTTTTTTTGTTCATTCTAGTATAGTATCATGATAACACGGTTCACATTTCCAGAACTTTAACTGATCAATAGATTGAATTTCTTTACCTTTCTTATGCTTAATGAATGGATCTCAAGGATATTTTGAAAATTTCTCGCAATAAGAGGAAGATAAAACTAGTGCAGATTAGGTGCACACTTATTATGCAGATGCTAAATGTCATGGGCAGCCAGCAGGCTGCCACCGGCCCAATAGGCCCAAGCATCAGTAGCGGCACAATAGGCCCAAGAATCATTAGCTTAGCTGCTAAGTTAGGTTTAGGGTTAATTCCCTCTCTATATAAAGAGAGGCAGGTCTGTCATTTAGAATTAAGCAATCAACTATAAAGAAACAACAATTCTAGTCTCCCCCAATCTCTCAAGCTCTTGGCAAACCATAAGGCCTAATTATCCACCAAATATCCGTGTACATTGCACTAAACGACACTTCCAAGAACTGTTCAATTATTGCTTATTTATTAGCGTAATATCATCAGGGATCAAATTGATTGGTATGTCCTTAAAAATTTGGTTGTGTTGTTATCTGTTAGAACATGCTATTTGCAAATAAGCATAGAAACCTGCTTAATTGTTTAGTCTTCATTTTAATGTTTCCTTATGATCCTCCACTACTCAGATGATAGAAGAATGTGGGAGACGATTTTCTAGGGATGAGCGGGGAGATGCACATGAAGAAGATGAACGGGTCCAGGAATTTTTGGAGATAGTGAAGGAAGCTTTGCCACCACCCCCTCCGAAGGCAGAGGCTGTGCAGAAGTGATTGTGGTGTAACATATTTATATTCTGATTGTCATTTCAAATTCATCCCGTAGTGCACTTGTTGGGTTTAAGATTATTCAGATTGTCATGTCAAATTCATCACGTAGTGCACTTCATACAAAAATAACAAATTTTATATGCATCTGCACAAAAAACAAAATTCCTGAGATTTTATCTTTTAGTGCACATGCATATGAAATTTGCCATTTACGTATGAATTTTCAAAAGTGACTTTTCATCTCAACTTTTGCATGTGAGTAAATATTTCTCAGTTTCAAAAAAAAAAAAAGAGTACATAGTTGTCTCTATGATTTGTCAAATTTCAGATTTTTTTTGAACAGTCGAAATACATTTGTTGAATTGGTTTCCTTGTTCTGCACAGTAGGTGGTTTGTAGTACATATTTTGCCATTTAAACAACAGATCTTCCTCTTCATGAGTATATTTAGAATGGTCGTCTATATGCTCTCACACATCATTCAAAGAGCACATTCTCTTAAAAAATAAACGCGCAAAACCATCTTCAGGAGCATATTTATTTATGTTTATTTAACTATCATGAAATCCAGTTTTAGGTTTTCGCAGAAAAAGAAAAAAAATCCAGTTTCAGGCTTTAATGTGTCAACAAACAGGACTACTTATAAACTAACTCAACTCTGTATGCCATTGGAGTATTTCACAAAGGCATTTTTTATGCACCCAGGCATGGGAAATTGGATGCCTAAGATTCTACACAGCACCAGAAAAAGTTGCCTGGGAACCAACTAAACAGTCCATATATATTGGATAATCTGCTGCCCAATCTCTTACATCATAGGAACATGTGTATAATGATCGTTCCCTCCCCTTCTTTGTCAATAGGACAATAGTACTGTTGGGAGTATGGTATTGTACTATGTAGTAGGTACAATAGTATACTGTATGTAGTAGTGGGCAACATGGCCTCATTTGTACACAACTGTATTCTTGCTCCTATATGAAGTCATCAGCATGGTGCAGCCGAATGTAGTTGTAGCTCATTTCCTTGTGTGATTGCTTCTCATTTTCAACCTCCAGCACGCACGTGTGTGTCTGTGTGTGTAAGAGTGACGTGTGTGGTACACTCCTACTATGTGACATAGCTAGATCTAACACTATATGGAAATTGCTAAATTGTGCATAGTACATAGATATGGTTTGACATTTTCAAACACATTGATGCCTCATTCCCAAAAAAAAAAACACAATGATGCCCGAAATAAATAGTTGTCCATTCATGTAGCACAGGGTTGACAAAGATTCATCCACATAAATAGTTGCTGAATATAGTCTTTGGTGCCAAGGACGATATTAGTACAACACCGGTAAGGAGAAGGTATTTAGCTAGCATGCATTTTATGTCTCATTATATTTTTCTTAGTGACAACAATGCAAGTCGAACTTATTAAACCTAAGCATCTTTTGGCATGCTCAGCTAGTGTTCTACTCTTTGCATTTCAAACTACTAGTATACGCCTGTGCTAACGCCACGGCTTTATCATAGGGCTGCTGACCAAAAAATACCACCCACATACATTTGAGGACCCGAATTTAGCCAGAGCAGCTTCTGAAGGGAAACAAGTCTGAAGGTGAAGGTGGACAGGGGAGTTGGTCTACCAGACAGCCACATCTGCAGGTCACGCGCACCACCACCTCTCGCTCTTTAACATTGAACTTTCATTAGAACACTACCTTAAATGAACATCGACAATAACAATTAGCTGGACTAAGATCAAATTTCTCGACAACAATAAGTAGGATCCATAAGTAAGGATTATACCAGGACAGCCATTTTATCTCTCCAAATGTAAGAAGTCCCAATTTACTTGACGTTCTGGCAGCTGATTTGGAGGTCCAAATTCACACAAAGTTCCATGCACGTGAACACACTTTATGTCTAGGTTCAAAGAATCTTTGATGTATTTGAGAAAGAGCTAAAACGTTATTTTTAATGGGATAGAGGGAGTACAAGCTTTACCATGACCTGAGAAAAGAAATATAATATTTAGATCTTGAAATAAGATGATAGGAAAGGATGCTTGCAGTTTGAGCAGTTTTGTGCAAAGGCACCTCATACCAACCTCTTCCAAATTCTTGGACCAAAGTTATTTCTTTTTTCAAACTTTTTGTTGTGATCCGAAGATCAACAACGATAACTGGAAGTTAGAGGTGAGATTGGGAGGAGCAAGCAGGGGATTGGGACGAGAGGAAGAGAGTTTAGACGGGAATAGATTAGTTTAGAGTTTCCGTATTGGATGATCCTCCACTAGAGCGGTTACGCGACATACATGCCAGACACAAGCCTTTCCGGCGACGTCACCGACATAACACGCATGCCAAACACTGCCCGTCGGCCCCACAATATCAGATTACATCTAGAACACCCAGAACGCAGGAGCCAACTCAGCAATCTCCACCCGATCTCTTCAACCACGTGTTGTTGGACGGTGAACAGTTCCTAGACGCTTGCCCCTGGCCATGACACTTTTAACGTGCTTACTCTAAACCTTCACTTCCTGCTTCAATATATCCAAACTGTCTCCTGCAAAGGATTCACAGGTTTGGCTCTAATTCATTAAAAGTTCAAACTAACTCTATTCGCTGAATGGGATGAGACATGTAGAAGTAAATGTCAATGTGTATCATTTAGAGAAGTAAATGCAGAAGTAAATTTGGAGAGGGAGCACGCACGTGTGTGTGAGAGTGATGTGTGTGATATACTCCCTCTGTCCCATTATATTTTACGTTTTACTCCGTATCAAATACATCAAAGAATCATTGAATTTGATCATGGTTTGTGTCTATGTGCATGCAGCTTTGAATGAATGTAGACCATTGAATGAGGCGCCAGAACATCAATAAATAGGACAAAGGGAGTAGCTAGTAACACTCTATGGAAATTGCTAATTGTGCATAGTCCATAAATATGGTTCGACATTTTCAAACACAATAATGCCCAAAATAAGTAGTAGTCCATCCATGTAGCAAAGGGTTGTCAGAATCGGTGACAGGGCTGAGGAGGCACGGGGCTGGGCCCTACGCCGGTGGCGAAGAAGGCACCGCCCGAGTCGCCCTGAGGGAGCGACACAGGGGCCGAGTGACTGGACCGTTCTATTGTGGTTACGCGAAATCAAAACTGGCATGTAAAACCAAACCATTCTCTTAGCACCCAGTTTGTTATGGAGCCAGCACACGCTACAACTGTTTATTCTTGCTCTTTCCCCTTGTTTTGGCATGTAAAACCAAACCATCTTCATAGCACCTAATTTGGTGTGGAGCCAGCACACACTACAGCCTTGGTCTTTTCCCCAGTTTGCATGGGATGAGTAACTGATCGCCTAACCCGTACATCCCGGCATACAGGATACAGCTCATCCTACCCACTGTTTCAGTTTTCTAACTTACTCTCTCCATCTCCATTTATATGTTGTTTCGGCCTTCTACTAGATATATGAAGGTTCTTTGAATTTCGATATACATGACGTCCAGTACATAGAAGACACTTTGAATCTAGACACTAAGAAACATAGCCAGAATGTCACGTAACCCACATATTTAAAAAAGGCCCTCACCGGGATAATATTCATATACTATAAATGTTGGTAAAGCTAGGGACTGCGAGGAATATATAAGTAAAGAGTGATATTATGTGGGAATTTCTTTTATAATAAATACTAATTAACTTAGGGACCACAATAGTATTTGTGTGGTGCCTATAGAGTGACACAACATCCATCACTAAAACATGAGTAATTCACATTTGTCATATTAGAGTAGCTACAAGAAGTGCTGCTCTTTAGTAAGAAAAAGGTGGCGGCTAGGTTTCGACAAGGAGTTCTCCATTGTTAAGTAAGGAGATCTATTCCCCGGTGGCCTTAGAAGGGGGTGTGGTGGCGGCGGCTATGACATGGAGGTGGAGGCGAGCGAGACGACAGTGGGAGAATAAGGTGGTTGGGCGGGGCTAGCGGCGGAGCGTTGTGATGGAGGTCATCGGCGATCTGCCCTAGATTTTATTCTTGTTTTGCTATGGGCCAAAATATAGTTTGTTGATTCTTCTATTCTTTTTCTCTACTTTTGGTCCACTTTATATGTATTTTCATATAAGCCTACAAAACATCAAAACTTGTGGAAATGATTAGTCGAAAGCCCTATCTAAGTTTTGTGTTTATTTTATTTATAGGGTTGGTGGATAAAAATAGGAGTTACCGCAACAGGACCCCATTGTTTTTTTTGACCGAAACAGGACCCCATGGTGGAGGCACTTGTTGTAGAGAGCATCATGCTGTAGGTGCTACTGTATGTGGAGTTTCAGCGCCTCGAAAGTGTGCCTCCTGCTCTTGCTTTTTTTTTTTTTTTTGATTGCCTCAACTTTAGATACAAATTGTAGTATCTGAACACATGTTTGGTTCTTCTGATACCTCCTGCTCTTGCTCTTTCTACGGGACATAAGAATATAAAACATGATTAGATATATGATGGTTAAGTTAAGGCGAGCTAGGATTTGGAGGGAGGGGGATTTCAGGAGAGGTGACGGTGACGGCGACGACAGCAGTGTGGTTTCCATTTATATTACGAGCATAGTGGGTAGGTCAGTGGAGACAACACACGATTCAAGTCAATCTTGTAACACTCATATAAGTCATGGCATAAATGATTGAGAAATACAATTTGCTCAGCAAAATAAGAAACACACAATTCAAGTCAATCTTATCACACTCACCGGCATGCTGCTTGCCGACATATACATAATAAAAAACGACACTTTATTGCACAACTGTTGCAAAGTTCTTGACCATGCTCGTTCTAGCCTAAACCATGCATAGCAAAGTTTACCGGTATTGGGCTCTGACCAATTTTCCCTGCTCGTTCTAGCCTAAATCATGCATAGCAAGAGTACGTGCATACATTACGAAAATGGCAATAATCAAACACATAGCATATTTTTCTGGGTTTTGAAATAATACCGGGAATTGAGCGTTCGGAAGCATATCGTCGTCTTGAGCTTCATTGTGGTTGTTGAAGCCGAGGTTTTCTTGAGCGTTCGGTAGTCGTGCACGTCTACCGTAGCTCCCAGATCCGTCAGTCGTGCTAGATGCTGATCCACGCGAACCGCGCACGCCAGTGGGGACAAGAGGCAAGGGTGGGCCTCGGCCACCACCAGAGGATGACGACAAGGCGCAAGCGGCCATGGCACCTCCTCTAGACCGCTACTACGAGGCATGCGTAAACCGAGGGTATGACTTCCACTACGGGAACAAATGGGAGGGGCCTCCAAGCTGCGTGAAGGAAGCCTTGATAGCCCACAAATCTGGGCCATCCTTCACCATGGGAGTTGAGGTCAAGCGCTGCCATGCCCACCCGTGGAGCACTGATGTTGGCTGAGTCCGAATAGGGATATACCGCCTGGTTGGAGAGATGTTGTAGTCATCGACGGGGGAATAAGGCTATGACAGTCATTGATGTCGACGTTGCCGTAGTTTTCACCGTTGAAGTCGTCCATCTGTGACGTGCAGATTTGGATCTGGCAACCGGGGAGGAGAAAATGGATTTGAGGGCTTGGGAGGAGGAGTCGGATGCGCTCAGCCGCGAGAGCTAAGAGCGAGAGCAGTGGCGGCGGTCGAGAACGAGAGCGGCGTCAGCAACTGAGAATGAGAGCGGTGACGGCAGCCGAGAAGAACGAGAGCGGTGGCGGTGGGCGGAGCTTGGGTTGGAGTGGAGGGAGAAAGCGAGAGAGGTGGGGAGTACGGAATTTATAGGCTACAAATGCGGGGTGGGTGGGTGCGGGGGTAGTGTCTGTCCGGCTCGGCTCCCCACGTTATTTTTTGCCTCTTTTGGGCCTCCAGAGTTCCCAATGCCAAAAGTTTACAAACTCAAAGTTTGTTGTTTTTTCACCATGGGTTTAGATCCATTTTGCCAAAAGATGGGCCGAAACAACAAAACTTTTGGCAAAATTAGAGAACTAAACAGGCCCACACACATGTGGACGCACATACGCATACAATATAGACAAAAGAAAAATTAATTTTAGATATCGTAACTTAAATGGGCAGAGTGGTACAGAACTATAAAAGTGCAACCGTTTAGTGTTGTATCTCCAAAGATGTGATCTTTCAGTGGTGCACCATCGTCAATTTATATGGACGGTTTGGGCCGTCCATTTACACGTAGTGACAACCAGCGGCTAGGCGCTAGTCGCCTCTACAAATTGAGCTTGTAGTAGTGCAGTCACTACTCACCTCACTAGGCGAAACTAGACTTTAGTACTCCTTACAAGACGTATTGGATCGAACTTAAACAAGGAATTGAAGCAGAGAACTTTTTCCTTTACCAAAGCCAGTAGGGGAAACTCCAACCTTTTTTTTTTGTTTTGCAGACATTTTTAATACGCTCTTATGGGAAGTCGAATCCAGGCCTACTAGCGCTTCAACTACTAGGCTAGAGGTCATTTTGCTTGAAGCAGTGAGCTAGTCATATGTACATTACATATAGAGTTCTAACGTGAACTTTGAGTTTCTTAAACCTCGATCTCACTGTTGATCTTAGTTTTGTTTCTTCTAACTTTCTTTGTGAACTGTGATGGAAGGAAAGGAAAAAAGAGCGAGTGTGTTGAACAATTAAACTAAATCAAATCATGCATCTTACTGTTGCGCACACCGTGATGCAACAACAAAGCATTGATTCACGAAGTCCACAATGTGTAAATGGCCGGCGCCATCTTCCTATTTTTTCAGGGTCAGGTAATGGTCACTCTCACACTGACACGTCTCGCCAAGTCGACATGCATCAAGAAGTGAGGAACCAGGGTAATGTCGCTGTCGTCGTCGGCAAGTCCACCGACACCGTCTGTCACTGGCCTATCCATCTAATGGATGACTATCATAGAGTGGAGGTCTGCTTTTTTGTTTCATCGTCCAGAGTCAAATACAATACAGTGGCAGAGCGAGCATGGCAGCAGTTGCCAAGATGCAAGAATCATTGTAGTTGGAGCCAGAGAAGGAAGCACACTTGGGCAGCTAGCAAGCACCTTCACTCCTTCACTAGTGAGAACTCAGCAGGATGGTACCAGTGTGAAAATGGCACATCAGGCTTTGCTACATACTTGCAGCTGTTGCTTGTGTGTTCCTGGCGACCGGCGGGCCTTCGTCCATCTTTTCCGCCGATGCATGCAGTCCTGAATTCACGACTTCTGATGATGCTGATGCTGGTCAGCTGGTGACAACTTCAGTTGGCCTTCATATGCAGAGCCGGTGCCGGAGAGCTACACAACACAGCTGACTGACACCTGTGCTTAGCCACCGCGTCCGCGTCGCCATCGCACTTGCGCCAAGCAAGTGTCAAGGCAAATGTGCATATATACACGCAGAAGACACAAGACGTAGTAAAGGCTTCGTTTCAATTCATCATCACATCATGGCCACCGCCATGGCGCCCGCGCATCACTACCACCGCGCCGGAGCCCCGCTCCTCCTCGCCATCCTCTTGGCGGCCGCCACCGGCGCCTCCATGTCCACCGCCGCGCGCGACCTCGACGCCGCCAACCCGCTCGCGGCGCCGGCTACTGCCGCGGGGCGAAACAGTAATCCCGATCCCAAGTACTACGGCGCCGTCCCTGTCCCGGGCGTCGGCAGCGGATACTACGGTGGGCCGGGCTACGGACCAGGCGTCGGCTTTGGCGGCGGCGGGTGGGGCGCGGGGTACGGCGGAAGCCCCGGCGGCGGCGGGTACGCGCACGGCGGCGTGGAGGTGCCGACGGTGCTGTGCCAGGAGAAGGGGCCTTGTTACGGCAAGAAGGTGACGTGCCCCAAGACGTGCTTCTGGTCCTACAGCCGCTCCGGCAACGGCTACGGCGCTGGAGGCGGTGGCGGGTCCTGCACCGTCGACTGCAAGGCCAAGTGCACCGCCACCTGCTGATCGATCGATCCAGTGCTATCTAGCTACCAGCTGCTCATGGCTAGACTAGATCTCCTCGATGCATGCATGAAACATAGTATATATGTACAGTGTGTGTACTAGAGATCGAGCCCCTTGTATCAGGTTAGTTTCAGGTATGTTTATGAACTACTACTACTGGTAAATATTGCTTGTTTGTAACAACGTACTCCTAATCCTAATGAATAAATAAGGCGATCATGTATGCATGATTGATGTTTTGTGCGCCAAATTAACTTCGTTTGAATGCACTTTTGATGGAATTCATTACATTTCGAATTGAAGCTTTTTCAATATATCCACCTGGAGCTGGAAGGCTCTCTCTCTCCCGGTGTGTACAGCATTGATTCAGTTGAAGACATTCGCGCCAAGAAGTATCTACCTTTATTTTTTTTCCAGGAACCGGGCTTCATTTCACATGTCACAAACCGGGTTTTCCACTTTTCCTTCACAAGTCACATCTCCTTTTCTCCGAGGAAGCCGAGCAGCTTTGTTTAGAGGTCGAGCAACGTCACCTGGACAGTAAGTATATATGTACAAGATTGGCACGCTGCTACATACCTTTGCTGGCACACAAGAGCCAAATTGGCTCATCGGGTCGAGCAAGGAAGGGATTGCCCATGCATGCCGGGCCGAGCAAATCTACCAAGCACACCCTTTTTCATCCTTTTGAAGAGTAGTTTGGCCGGGGCCGTGGAAAACTAGGAACAATTGATTTTTCTCTAACATTGTGTCCAAAATCCCTAAACATAGCTAGTCCCTCCAGTTCAAATTTTAAGTCATTTGGGTTTTTATAGCTAGACACTAGATCTTCCTATGCACCTAGATATATGTTATGTCTATACACACTACTGCACAGCGAGACGTTGCCGTGTGCAAAAGCACACGGCAAAGTACACAAATACACACGGCAAACATTTTGCCGTGTGTTTTTTCCCGAAACACACGGCAAAGTGCACACGGGAAACTTCTGCACGGCAAAGAAACTTTGCCGTGTGCTTTTTATCGGGGCACACGGCAAAATATTTATATATTTTGCCGTGTGCTATGGCCGGCACATGGCAAAGTTTTTACGCCGTCAGGCCGTCAGCCGTTGACGCAAATTTTGCCGTGCGCAAAAAACACACGGCAAATTTATATTTATTTTTTTTAAAATATTTACTTTGCCGTGTGCTAAGGTGTTGCACATGGCAAAGTTTATTTTATTTTTTTTAAAAAAAAAAATTCTTTGTCGTGTGCCTAAGCCAGAGACACAAGGCAAAGTTTTTGTTTTTTTTTTAAAACTTTGTCGAGTGCCTAGTCCAGGTCATTACAAACCATAATTACAAGCTATAATTTAAAAGTTTCACAAGCCATAATTTAAAAGTTTCACAAATCCATCATTACACATTTGAGTTTAGAATGCTCGATAGATAACAGAACAAAGCAATCTCAAATTGACATACTTTACATACACTGAGTTGCAATAGACCTAAGCAAATACAAAAACTTTGCCATGTGCTAGGCCATTGCACACGGAAAAATTTTCTTTTTTTTTAAAAAAAAAAAAAACTTTGCCGTGTGCTAGGGCATTGCACACGGCAAAGTATCACGGCGACGGGATGAGATTGACGGTGCCCCAAACTTTGTCGTGTGCTAGGCCATTGCACACGGCAAATATTACTTTGCCGTGTGCCCCAAAGTATCGCTCGATATTTTGCCGTGTGCATTACACACGGCAAATATTACTTTGCCGTGTGCCCGATAAATTGCACACGGCAAAGTTAAAACACACGGCAACGTTTGCCTGTGCGGTAATGACACACATTAAAGACAATGTATCTAGAAAATCTAAAATGACTTATAACTTGGAACAAAGAGGGTACATAGTTCACAAGATTGTTGGCTTTCTTGAGCAATGAAAGCGGATGACATGAAAGGAGGAGGAGAAGATGGATGATCTTATGAGGAAAGATGAAGGGAGGATTGCGACAATATGTTGCGGTCATGGTTGTTTGTGTGGTACTGCACGCATCTGAATGGAAGCCAGAAACAACTCTGTATATATGCTCTTGTCAACCATGGATTAAGGCATGGTAACAATGGCAATACATATATAGCAAACATAAGTTGCAGATCTGCAAAGAGGTGGCCACATAGTATCTATGATTTATTTAGGCTTAGGCATTTCCTCAGACACCACAAGGAGTACATAGCAAGGTAATAATATTCTTTGTTAACTTAATTAGACAAACATATTGACTCAATTCAAACCTATAATTGTATCATTCTTTGTAGGATGAGGTGGTTATTATGAGCCTATTCAGCATGCTCTCGCACGGTTATAAGCTTAGGAGACATAATTGTCACATGTGCCTTCGTCCTGCGGCATGGACAATATCGATGAATCCTCCCTCCACTCCAATGACTTAGGGGAGGGAGGACGAAGTAGACTCCTATATGGTTCCCTATTCCGCGAGGCATTGCTTGAGGACTCCGAGGAGGCCTACTGTCTATATAATGTTTTGAGCCTTTTGAGATGATGGATGTCAGAAAATAATCATCCCCTTTTCATCACTAAGGCCGTCTCCAATAGGAGACCCAAACTCAAAATGGGTCCATAACCCAAATCTAGATATTCTCTCTCCTGCCTCCTACAGAGTACCTATATGAAAGACTCATTTTGGGTGTCAGGAGAGGCATAACCCAAATCTAACTACTCTCTCCTGTGACCCATTTGCAGAAAGGTTTGTCATCTAGACCTTGTTGTTGGAGAAGATAAAAAAAGGAGTATTGAACCGTTTACATGTAGCGCTACCTAAAGGATAAATAGGTCTTATATTTTGGGTCATGGTTGTTGGAGACAAGGGAGCAAAAACGAATTTTTCGGTCCCCATTTCGTTGGTTGGAGACTATTAGGGATGAGTGGAGATGCGGCCTTAGAAATGCTGCCGGCCAGCTCCTCCATATGGAGCCTTACGACTACCCCATCAGTGATTCTTCTGCTTTTTCACTCGGCGTGGATGCAACGCAGAGCATCATGTAATATTTGCTCGCTTCTCTGGATTCTGGAACCTGCTGCTGCAACTCCACTATCTAAGAGAGAGCACACAGCAGCTGCAGGCGGCGCGCGCGAGCGAGAGCACGACGCATGGCCGTTGATACTAGATACGCACACGAAAGAATCAAAGAGAAATAATCCGCAAGCGCACGGATATCGGTGAGCACTTCACCCGGGAGATATTCCAGAGTATCGTTATTTATTTATCCGCTAGGAGAAAACGTGCATCCGACTAACCCAAGTCTATACTTAACCCCCGAGCTACGCATACAAGGTAATGAGCGATATAGAGAGGATTACTACCACAGTCTCCTTCCAACCTATGGCAAGCTTTGCAACTACTACTCTATGGGAGCACCTAAGAAAAGACACCACAGAGGATGCTTAACCTAGCACTTTTGGACCTACCTTACCTACGACGGAAGTGGATTACAAAGGTAACAAAGGGATTGTCACTTCCCTCGATACTACCACGGTTCCGGCCATATAGGGAGCATCTACGAGTGAACCTAGCCCAAGCACCACGCTTACGCTATGAACGATTACTCTATTCCCAACCGGAAGCGAATAAAGTAAACTCGTAAACCAAAGAGCAATAATAACAAGAACTTACTAGTATTAGAAGTTGAATTGCGTAATGATCCTAGAACCAAGCCTCGGGTTAGGAGACTTGATCCCGCGATACAACCGGAGAGGAGACACCGACATGCCGGGCTTCCTCCAACTCTACCTCCACCCTATACTCTCTCTATCTATCTTGAATGCTAGGCTCTAGGGAGGAGATCCATTCAAGGGACCTCTCTCACACGATCCTCTCGGAAATAATGAATTAGGGTTTCAAGGGATGCCTCCTCCAGGCCAGGGCCCCGTTTATATAGCCCCCTAGGATGCACCGCAGCCCTTGGATCAAACCGACCTAAACGGACGATTATTATTCATCCTCAAAGGCGGTGGAACAGGATCCGCGAGGCCGATTCGATTGGTTGAACCGCGCCGGCCGCCCCCAGGGGGAGTCGGCCGACTCTCCACCGAGCCCGTTCGGGCTCCCGTTTGGTCCGAGCCTTCTCGAACCTTCCGTTACATGAGAATTTTCACCGGTTCCCGATTATCTCTATGTAAACTGTCATGTGGGCCTTCCTTGGGTATTTTCAGGCGACACCCCGCGTAAAACGGACATTCACCAAAACTCGTGGAATTCCGTTAATGTAAGCCCTATATCTAGATGGTAATTATATTTAGGTCCTTTTTTATGTCTAGTTGACGGTAAAAATTGGCACTTAACGACCGTCAACAACTCCCCAAGCTTACCCTTTGCTCGTCTCGAGCAAAGATAAACTCAGTGATGGATCAGGAGTTGCTACAATGCTTTCACACCTCAAAAGTACACATGCGTTCAAACAAGAACTCTCCTCCGGATTAGAGTGAACTATTCTGTCTCAAAACTTACTCATATTACCTTTCACCATGGGGCTTGTAGCCGTCACTTGGGTCTTGAGTAGTTGAAAGACAGAACGGTCAAGTCGAGCGCTATGTTTCTCGCTCTTTGATCAACTATTATTCCAGAGTTTTTGCAAGATTTTCAAATAAAACTCAGAGTTCCTTGTATGAAACTTTCGTGTCTCTCATTTGTGGTATTTCTCGGATCCTCTCCAAGGCATGAGTAGTGTATGCCTTCTCTCTTCTCTCGAATATGTGGTATTTGTGGAACTAAGGCATAGTGAAAAGAGCCTTCTCTCTCTCACCCTACTTTCTAATAGGCTTATGTGGAGCTTATAGGTGGGGAGACACTCGAACTCACTTGCATATATTGCACGCTTAAACCATGGATCCAAGTAGGAACTAAAATAATAATAAAGTCATATGTGCATGTGAATGAGGAAATGGAATGGATGATAAGATGATGATAAGATGACGATGGGATGATGATGATAAGAAAATGATTATGAGGGTACTCAACCGGTGAACATCTACTTCTACACTTGCTCATTTGGGGATAACATGACTCCCTTTATTCGGAAACCTTGAAACTTCTTGGAAGGACTTGGCTACTCTTTCTTTCCTTTTTTTTTTCTTTCTCTTTTTTTTTTCCTTTCTTCTTTTTTTCTTTTTTTTAGAGCAACCAATCCTCTGAAAACGAAACTTTAGCAACGGGGAGTGTATAACTTGAAATGATAATGACTGGAGCTTTTATGTAGGCAAATGGAACGGCGATTATTATTTCTAGATGTTCACTCCCGGATAGGAGTAGAACCTTTTGGATGAAGTGAAATGAGTGGCGTATGTATTTTGTGGATGGATGGATGGATGGATGCGTACTCCCGGGGTAGGAGCAGCATAAGCGCGTATCTCCGGGTAGAGACAAAGACAATATGTGGGGGAATGCGTACTCCCGGGGTAGGAGCAGCATAGGTGCGTATCTCCGGGGTAGAGATAGCACAATATGTGGTGGATGTGGATCTATATGTAGGTGGTACTTCTAGGGACGAGAAGTAGCACAGAATGAATGTAGTATTTATAAAATGGGTGCATGCTTCGAGGACGTAAGTAGCATAGATCAATGGATGGAGAGCACATAGTATTGACTTTAACCGTATGACTGATTCCTTATGGGTCCACAAAGATAACCACACTCAATGCCTAAAAAGACTACACTCAAGCCTACAATATGATCTATATAAATAGATGGGTTTTCCTAATCTAGCAAGCATGAATGTATGGCTGTGGTAGGAATTTTGAACTCTCGTCATACAGGAACTCATCATGTAGAAATTTTAAGATTTTAAAAGATAAACTCTCCAGAACTCTAGCATCTCTAGGAACAAGATGGACAGCAGCTCAAAACTTTCCCATATCATATCCGTCAACTACCTAGACTTTGATCAAGCATTCGCTACCCACAAGTTTCAGGTTCAGAGTAAATCTCAAATCTAAACAGTTGTGTCCAATACTCGGGAGAGTGCAAGGTTGAAAACTAGGTACTTGAAAGGAATTACGACAGCAACTATTCATCATTTCCATATAAGAGCTTATTCCAGGATTACTTAAAGACAAATTAATAAGAGCTCTCCAAAAGTAGAAAAGATAGATAAGGAAATCTTTCGATTTCTAAGGTTATGCATTTTTTTTAGTTGTTTTAACAAAGCAAGCTCTATAAATAAATAGACAAGTTGGAACACTTAGCTTGATACACGGGGTGCTCTCCCCAAGCCGGATGTTGACATAGTATGTTGATGTTGCCGACCGGCAAAGTGAAGGCGTCGCCCCTCTTAGAGTGTCGGGGATAATGGTCAGTAGAGACAAAGACCGCGATCGTTGAAGACAAAGACTTCGACAAGGGACAGGACGTCCTTTCCGCCTATTAGCTCTTCTTGATCCTTTAAATTCCGTGAAGCTCAAATAGACAACAAAGCTTGTGGAACTGATTAAGCATTAGTGATAACACTTTAAGCCTTGGATGTCTAGAACCTTCTTAACATAAAATCTTTTCGGGGAGGATCTTAATATTTTTTGCAATTTTATATTTTATGGTATGTAGACTGAAAAATGCAACTAAGATGAAAACTTATTTTTATGCCACCACGGTGGATATCTTTGTGGGCCGTCGCACCACAAAATTATTCACATGGGGCTTAGCATTTTCTAGATGCAATGCAAGACAAAATTATTTTCTTTTCTAATGCGGATGCAAAGAAAGTAAATATGTAACAAGAATTGATTATGCGTAAAGTAAATATGCTAAAGGAAAAACTTATGCAATGTTGAAGTGGAAATATGGATAACTACCAAGTTACCTCCTTGGCAAGGGTTTGGTGTTTTAAGTCCTCCGAATAGGACTTCTTGTCATGTTCAATCCTTTGGTGCATCATTTGATCCCAAAGGTAGAGACCTTGAGAACTGCACCTCTTGAGTGATATCTTTTGAGGAAGGGGTCATCCATGTTCTTTCCTTCTCCAACGGTTTGAAGTGAACCTTTAATTGTGATGCTAGCAAGATCTTGTTTAGTGTGCATGTTGCGGTTCGAACTTTATCACCGGAGCACCCTGGGATGAAGAGTAGATGCTTCTAGTGGGCCTCTCCCTTGACCTTGTGCTCTACTTATTGTTTCTTCTCTCAGAGGATTAGTGGACAACACATACCCGAAGGAATATACAAATAATAACAAGGGTAGAGATGTCATTAAGCTAAAGGTCATATTCTATGCTACAGAAAAGATTGGGTTGAAAATTTTAATTAGCGTAGAACATTTACTCAACATTACTTCTTCTCTTAAAGATTGATTTTATTTTGTCTAAAGCTTGATTGGTGTATGAAATCTATAGAAAACACTCAAACTTATAGAGAGGGAGTAATTGCGAATGGAGGGATTGCAAACCAGCGTGCCAGAGCAACGGGGGCTTGATAAGAGGAAGAGCATTGCTGGATCATTATTAGAGGAGTCAGCGACCTTCCTCCCCCAAGCTTGTTGTTGCTCGTCACTGGAAACCAAGTGTGTGTGTTGAATCATCCCTCAAAGTGTGTTGTAATAACTCCATGTTCTTAGATATTGTCTGTCCTCTGTTCTTAAGTCTGTCGGAGAGGGCTCTTGATTCTAAGTCCGTTGAGCAAAGATCTCTCCTTTGCATTCTTCTTTTCTTTGGACTATCCAATCGAGGATATAAGGATGCAGACAGTTGCATGATCTTCTTCTGTCAACCATTCTTGATTTTTGTTGACGAATTGATGTTTGTAGACTCAAGTTCTTCCTTCATGGTCTTTGTCTTCTAGCAGCATGGCGAAGAGTTGCAGTTAATGATACGCCATCCATATTAATGATCAAGGAAGGGACATCATTAATTATATGCAGGCTTCATCTCCAATGGCATAGGGACATCATCTTGCAAATGTAGTTGTTCATGCTCTTCTTGGGCTTGGTCGGTAGTCAACCCTTGATGATGATTGGTTGACACAAGGATGCATGCTATCGGGACATGCTTGTCCTTACCGCCGACGTGCAAGATGGTGTCTTCAAGAATAATAAGAGCGTGTCTTTGATTGGCCAAAATGAGGTGAGTTTCTCCCGGCTTCTCATTGGCGTCCTAGCTTGAGTTTTGAGCTCAATGCTATGATGTCTTCAAGGTTGCTCATAGCTTGTTGCATTGTTCATCCATTTCCTTTGGGTGAGTGCTATTGATGTAGATCCTTCTGTGGCACTCTTGTCTCTTTCTTTGTTCCGTCACCGAAGTGGTGATTTGGTAGTTTCACCATGAATAGGTACACCATAAATTCTTTCAACTCTTCCTTGGACAATGAATGAGCTATGTCTTCTATGCGAAGTTGTTGGAGTTCATCATATGCCTTGCTTCATCTCCTATGTGAGTTCATCTCTTGACTTACCCAAATTTGAATTTGGAAGTTTTTCTCGGGGTTAGTCCAACAAAATATACCAATGTCTTCTACGTAGTTTTTAGTTCAATAACCAAACTAGACTCCATGTCTAATCAGATTAAGGAAGGCAATTTAACCTAAGCACCACGCTTAATTTAAAAGCCTTTAGAAGTACCCATGGAGCACCTCTAAACCAAAGCATACTATAGCAAACAAAGGCAGCATGAGAGCACTACAGAGATTTACTCAAACAGTGATGGCAGAGCATGATTAATGTTTAGCATGCCTTAAAGGTAAGGGCAACCAAGATAATGTAGCAACATGGCAAGGAATCTATTCATGGAAGTATATCCCCCAAGCTTGTATTCGGCAGAAATCAAGATTGGATGAATGCAATTCAATGTTGCATAGTGATTGGTTGGACATACCTTGCATTTGTTGTTCCTTTGATCTTTTTGCTTCGATCCTGGAAAGGTTAGTGGCAAGAATACCCGAACGAATATTTTCACAATTATAACTCTATGCTCAATTAACAAGGACAGCACAGTAGAAAGGTGAACACTCATGTCATGGTCTAAACAGTGCTTGTTTTAGGACACTAAGCTTGTCCTTGGGAAACCTTCAAGATGTGAATTGGTGAAGTGGTTCCCCCTCCAACACCAGTCTATGTGCACTAATCTCAGGATTCAACACAATGAGATCTACAATATTTATGATAAGTATATATGTCTACAACCACCCTCTTAATATCTTTAGGAACAGGGAGCATGAGGGGGTTGAAGATCTCGTGTGGGGCAATGTTAGAGAGACTAAGTGAATCGGAGATTTTTCATATGAGCAAGGTCTTGATGGGGTGTTTAAGAAGTAACTACTTTGCTCATTGAAGCCTCCATCATCTTCCACTTCCAAGGGTGACTCGACATAAATGTCCAAAATTCCCCGGATCGTCTATCGAAATGATCTCATCTAAGGCCTTATCCATCCATTCGGTGGCCATAGCACATAGGTTTTTAATGCTCAGAGCCATGGATGTTGATCTTCGTGGTCCTCTATATGTTCTCGATGATTCCTATGTATGGGATATCTAGATGGACTTCTAGGATCATCAGGAGGTTTAGGAGAAAGGGCATAGAATGAGTCATAAGAGTCAAGGATGGGTTTAAAGATGGGTTCGTAATCTATATCTGATGTGAGCATAGAAGGGGAGAACATAAGTGTGGATTCTAGATGGCTTCGCTCTCCTTCTATGGCATCACTTGACATGCCATCCTTGAGTCTTTCTAAACGTCTTTCAAAGGGATTGGGTGTGAGACACTTTCTAAGAGATCTCTTCTTGAGAAGATTGTCAATGTATGCACTAAAAGATCTCTTATGAAGTGGGAAGTTTATGTTCCTCCCAAAACTGCCATCTAAAATAATTTCTAAGGATAGAATTACTTCTTTCCATAGAGAATTTTGGAGTACTACTGGTTTGGGATGGATAGCCAAATCATGGGATTGGAATGTTTGCAAAGTGGCTATTAAAACTTCCTCTTCTAGTTTGGGGGATGATTCCTTCCCTACCTCTACGATGTTATCATGAAGTCTAGAGCAAGGAGTGTGTCCACTAATAAGGACAAACCTCACTTTACTAATGGGTAAAGAAAGGAAAACTCCTCCAAAGGTGATATTGTCAAGACCCGTATAAAAATGATGAAGAAGAACATGGTCTTGTAAGGCTAGGTCTAGGCCTAAATTTATAGGAAGATTAAAAGATTCCCTAAGTGTAGCAAGAAGTTCATTACCTACTTGATCGTAGGATAGGATTTTGGGTTCATTACCCTCTTGATTAGAAGATAGGACTCTAGCAGTCGAAAAGGGTTGGCTTTGACCTATTGCAACCACAGTTGGTGTAGCTCAAAGCTAGATGTGAAAATCATGGGTTCTAGAGGCTCTAAGCATGTGCTCATGGGTGCAAGATATTGGTGGATAGGCGTGGAATTTGGGTTATCTATAACAATAGAAAATAAAATGCAAAAGAAAACAAGAAAAAAGATAAAAGAACAATACATGGTTAAGCGACTTAGGTTATCTCACAGACCGTCTTTCTCCCCAAGCAACGGCGCGAAATGCTTGTTGATACTAGATACGCACACGAAAGAATCAAAGAGAAATAATCCGCAAGCGCACGGATATCGGTGAGCACTTCACCCGGGAGATATTCCGAGTATCGTTATTTATTTATCCGCTAGGAGAAAACGTGCATCCGACTAACCCAAGTCTATACTTAACCCCCGAGCTACGTACAAGGTAATGAGCGATATAGAGAGGATTACTACCACAGTCTCCTTCCAACCTATGGCAAGCTTTGCAACTACTACTCTATGGGAGCACCTAAGAAAAGACACCACAGAGGATGCTTAACCTAGCACTTTTGGACCTACCTTACCTACTGACGGGAAGTGGATTACAAAGGTAACAAAGGGATTGTCACTTCCCTCGATACTACCACGGTTCCGGCCATATAGGGAGCATCTACGAGTGAACCTAGCCCAAGCACCACGCTTACGCTATGAACGATTACTCTATTCCCAACCGGAAGCGAATAAAGTAAACTCGTAAACCAAAGAGCAATAATAACAAGAACTTACTAGTATTAGAAGTTGAATTGCGTAATGATCCTAGAACCAAGCCTCGGGTTAGGAGACTTGATCCCGCGATACAACCGGAGAGGAGACAGCGACATGCCGGGCTTCCTCCAACTCTACCTCCACCCTATACTCTCTCTATCTATCTTGAATGCTAGGCTCTAGGGAGGAGATCCATTCAAGGGACCTCTCTCACTGATCCTCTCGGAAATAATGAATTAGGGTTTCAAGGGATGCCTCCTCCGGGGGCCGGGGGCCTGTTTATATAGCCCCTAGGATGCACCGCAGCCCTTGGATCAAACCGACCTAAACGGACGATTATTATTCATCCTCAAAGGCGGTGGAACAGGGGATCCGCGAGGCCGAATCTGATTGGTTGAACCGGCCGATCGGCCGCCCAAAGGGAGTCGGCCGACTCTCCCACCGAGCCCGTTCGGGCTCCCGTTTGGTCTAGAGCCTTCTCGAACCTTCCGGACACAGAATTTTCACCGGTTCCCGATTATCTCTATGTAAACCCGTCATGTGGGCCTTCCTTGGGTATTTTCAGGTGACACCTGCGAAAAGACATTCACCAAAACTCGTGGAATTCCGTTAATGTAAGCCCTATATCTAGATGGTAATTATATTTAGGTCCTTTTTTATGTCTAGTTGACGGTAAAATTGGCACTTAACGACCGTCAACAATGGCCAGTCCGGTGAGCATCGTGCAGGCGATCATAGACTTGGCGCTCAAGATCAAGAAGGAGGTTGATACTGACTCAGATCGGAACATCAACATGAATGACGCTTTTATGGAGGAACAACAACCATCATCCATGCCACGATATTCGGTTCAGATCAGCGATTACAGCATACTATCGCTCGACATCCACCAAACCCAAACCTACGATGGCTACCAAATAAGCCAACACCAATATACTGTCCCCGGCAACCAACAACATACAACGCTATGGTGCTGCTGGCTCCTTGGGTGACTTTTGTTTAGGCTGAAGGGAGTTGGAGAGGAGGAGCCTTTGCGGGGGTGTACCTGGACAGAGGCGCACCTAGACCTCAGTACCGCCCACATGGTATCTCACCCAGCCTTCTGGTGCCCGGAGGGCCTGGGGGAAGAGTCTGGGAGGACTCGACAGGAACGGGCTGGGAAAGAAGGTATATGGACTCGACAGAACATGTCCATGTCTTATGTGCCCAAGCGCTGATGTTGACAAGTTCGGTTGACTTTCAACATTAGCGCTAATGTTGTTTTTTTAAAATGCACTAACGTTGACAGTATAGTTGGCCTTCAACGACCGACTGATTGACCAGTTGGCCTTCAACATTAGCGCCTCTAGTCTACCAGGTCCTCCCGAGATGATCCTGTCTTGATACTCTTGTACTTGGGTGGTCTGTTGTATTGAAGAGGCAACAAAGCATAATCATGTGTTTAAATATATATAATAAGGCAATGTAACTGAACTGTATTTTTTTTCCTGTTTAGCTTAGTAACATTGGGATGCACATCATCGTCGAAGAAGAAGCTAATTTATTTCGAGAAGGTTAGATTGTCTATAGTAACCCTCGCTCGTTTTCTATTGGTCTCTATGGGAAAATAAAGATTTTATGTAAAAAGACTACGTTTGACCATAGCTTGTTTAATGCATTAAGGGAGAATTAGTTTTTAAGACAACTACAACTTTTGGCAACATCGGTACTTGTACTTGTCACGCCTCGTCGTTTACACGCCACGTACAAAAGTCGATTCACTAGTGAATTGAGCATGTTGAGTTTTCCAGTGATTTGATGGATGGTCATATTGGTCACAGCAAGGAATTGGGGTGTGGGCTTTGGAAGGTGCAAGGAACAAGAAATAGCAAGCAAGGCACATACAAGACGTAATGGGCTGTTCGTTCATTGCGGTAAACAAACAGTGGAGTCAGGCCCGTTCGTGATAAGGGCCGCGGCTTTTCTCTGCTGGATTGAATACTGTGTTGGGTTAGGGTGCGCGTTGCGATTCAGAGTTGATGGTATGTATAATAAAATGCCTAAATATAATCATCAGGGGATGTAGCTCAAATGGTAGAGCGCTCGCTTTGCATGCGAGAGGCACGGGGTTCGATCCCCCGCATCTCCATTTTTGTTAGCATTTTTTGTTTTCTGCTTACATTTTTTCCATACTAACTTTTTGTGCATACATTTTTTTTGAATTAAAGTTTTCTGCTTACATATTTTTTCCATACTAACTTTTTGTGCATACATTTTTTTTTTGAATTAAAGGGTGATTTTTCCATACTAACTTTTTGTGCATACATTTTTTTTGAATTAAAGGGCATCGCCCGGACTTATATTGAACAAGACCAACATTTACAGTTTAAGCTCAGAATTTTAGCCAAAGGTGTCCATCCCAGACATTATGTCATAACCAACGAACTGCACCACAGGCCGAAACTACTGCTTAGCAAATAACACGAAACATAGTAAAGTTCTCATGTGATCTTCGCGCTCTTCAGCTTAACTCCAGGTCAAGCTCATTCCACCACGCCTGAGCTTCCATCTTCAGATCTTCACCTCCATAGCCTGACAGGCCCTCTTGCTCCGATCTTTTCTTCCTGTTTTCCTCAGCATCCATCAGCGTGGTCTTAGGCTCTCTAAAGGTAGCCATAAGACTTCTCTTCTAGATTCCTTGATCTTGGTGATACCATCCTCGAGTCTCTCTCTTGTCGATGGGGCATAAGATCATCCAGTTTTGAAGGAGCCCAGTTATCCTGTAGAAAAACATTTCCATGCCTTTTCCATGCCTTTCCACCCACAGTTCTGAAAACAAAGTTCATTTCTTAGCTTCCAAACAGTCCAAATAATTACCGATATTACCATGATCAACACACAAAAATTCTTATTACTAAGCCAAAAAGTACCAATATTAGTCATGTCACCTCCTACTTCACACCCAAAACACTTAGAAACAACAGCCCAGCATTGTTTCACCACAACACAACCAAAAAACAAGTGCTGAATGGATTCTACCTCTGCACAAAAGAGACATGTCTCATCGTCAATCTCTTTCCTTTTTGCTAGATTATCTATAGTCAAAGCTTTGTTATTAATCACTAACACATAACCATAGAAAGCATTGCACTCTATAGGGTATTTTAAGCCCCCTCACAGCAGAGACATGTATAGTTTGTATTCCTCTAACATTAATAATCTTGTACAAAGATTGAGAAGAATAAATCCCAGAAGATGTATACTGCCAGACCATCTCATCCTCATTATCAGTAAAACTAACAACAGCTACCAATTCTACTACTTCTAACCAGATTTGATACAACTCCTGGGAGACATTCCTTCTAAAAGTGCACTTCAGATTTGTACCATTTCCAAAGCTCTGCTAAAGTCTTCCCTTGTTCATTAACTATCATGTACAAGGGATAAAACGGAATAGCTAGGCTGGTAGAACCTAACCAGTTACCCTCCCACATCCTAATCTTTCTTCCATTACCCACCTTCCACCTATAACCCATTCTAGATACATGGGCAGCCCACATAAAGCCTCTAAAGAAGCTAGATACCCCAACTGTACTTGTTAAAAAGATGTTAGGGTTTGAAGTTCTATACTTGTAATCCACTAGCTCTTCCGAGAGCTTCTTTTTATCAGAATTGTATCTCTTCAACAAAGATGCTAATAAACTCATATTCAAATCTCTCAAATTGGTTAAGCCCAAACCCCCATACTCTTTTCTCATAGCAACCAACTCTCAATTAGCCAAGTGATATTTGTGATTATCAGCAGAATCATTCCACAGGCAGTTACTTAAATGTGAGTTAAGAGTTCTAATAGCCCACTTAGGAAACTTAATAAAGAACAAAAGATAGACTGGAATGCTAGCCAAACAGAATTTAATCAGCATCACTCTAGCTGCAAGAGATAGTAATTTTCCTCTCCAACCACCTATCCTCTTCATAATTTTGTCAATTAAAGGCTGAATATCCTCTCTAGACAGTCTCATTGTGCATACATACAGTGAATAAACATACTTTGTGCATGGACCAGCACTCTGTATTTTAATTTTACGGGCGACGTAATCTTAATACATGTGTGAATGCTTGCAGGCCAAGGACCAAAGTTTATTTTGCACGTCCGACTCCGACCCGTCGGAGGCGATGCGCGTGGTCAGTCAGCAACGTGTTCTGACCCTAGCTAGCTAGGACCAACGGACGGGGTCGATCAGTCAACGCCTTTGAATTGAATCATCATTCGTCACTGATTCCATTCCATTCCGTGTTGGGACCCCTCCCCTACTACTAGGGAATAATCTGAGTTCAGCAGCGGCCAGCAGCTTCAGCTTGTTTGACCAGCCATTGCAGTTGCAATTGCATTGCACCCAATACAAAGGCACTGCTGCATGCAGTCAGCCATGACGCCACGCCGACGCCGGAGCTAGCTATTCCTGCAGACCGACACCCGTTTCCTTTCCGACCACGCGCATAGGAGTACACGACTGAAAACTCATCCATGAGCTCATTACACGTGTAGAGAGAGTATCATATTGTGACATTGAGTACCTACCAAACACAAGATTAATTAGATGTATGCATGGGACCGATAGAGCAGACCAATTTCTTTTTTGGAATCCAATCAAGGACGGGAATCGGAGTTGTAATTATCACAGGAACACCATACAACGAATTTACCAGGAGTACTGCATTAAACATCCATCTTTTTCTACAGTATACCATCTATATCTATCTGTCGACTGTCACTAGCGCTAATCAAGTACATGCGATGCTGCGATACATATGATTCAGTAATAAAAAGGCGAAAACTAGCTCCATCTGATGCTTAATTAGGTTTCCTCCTCCTTTCCTTCTTTTCTGATTTTTTATTACAAAAAAGGTCTTTTTAGAAAACAAAAAACAGAGGACTTGCTCTGTTTGTTACTCCTCTTTCTGACGATGCACCATGCAGAGGCAGCAGGGCAGCTAGAGGAAAGCACCGTGCTGGGCCTGCGTCGTCTCCACGCCGCCGGCCATCGGGAACGAGAACCACGGCGCTGCAGGGGCGCCGTACGCCTGCTGCTGACCGCCGGGGCGCACGGGCTGCGGCTGCACCACCGGCGCCGCCACGCCCACGCGCTGATGTTGGTGGTTCTGGTGCTGCGGGCGACGAAGGGCCGTGGGCGGCGCGCCCGTGAGCCTCTGCACCAGGTCCCGGAACTCCCGGGGCTCCACGCGGTACACCTTGGGCGGCGGAGGCGGGGGAGCCGCGGAGGAAGATGCTCCCGCGCCGCGTGGCCACGGCCGGGCGTTGGCCGGCGGCTTGTTCTGCGCCGCGGACGACCTCAGCGCCGCCTCGTGGCCCTGCGCCGGCATCTCCATTCCGTAGGTTTTGCTTGCTTGGTTGCTGCTTGGGTTTAGTTTGTTGGATTGGAAGAACCAAGGAACTGGATCCTAGCTGAAGGAGAGACCGAGACTGTTGAGAACGAAAGAGAGGATGAGAGCCTGTGGATCGAGTAGCATAGATATATATTTATATACAATTCCAAGGCTAGTCGTCGTGGTCGTCGTCGTTTGTAGGAGTAGGAGTACGTGTGGCGTGGAAGCCTGGAAGTGGAAGGTGGTGGCCGACGAGCACGAGCTGACACCAGGCGCCACGTGGTTGGAATAAGTGGGACGGTCAATGCTGGAAGGCGCCCGCCATGCATGCCTCTCTGTCTCCCTAGTCTCTCGATCAGCTCAGGGTGGATGCTCATGAGTTGGCCGCTGGAGTGGAGTAGATTATTGCATTGAGGTACTTTCTCAGATGCATCGCCGCCATACTATATTCGATCCTCGGTGTTACCGACCACCTAGCTCAGCTAAGCAAGCTAAGCTCAGCTATAGGCTAGGGGTCATCAGCTTCGATGTGATGGATGCTTCATCACTTCTCCTACCATACCCCAGGCTTATCCTCTTCTGCTGTCTGCCTACGTGGACAATGCATGGATGCTTCCTTCTCTTTTAAATTTCCATCAAAATATAGAACCTGGTAGATGGAGCAGCTCCAACAACGTCCAAGAATTTAAATACTAAAACTTGGTCTTTTCTTGGAAAGTCCAAACAACAAAGCTTTTGGGTACTCCAATAATAATTTCTTTTTATTGGTTTCTAAAAACACACGTGCCGTTGTCGACGTAATACATGCAGAGCCGACACAACTCAGACATTCCTCGATTGAAGGACCGGTACAGATCCGCTACGGTCTGACCTCGGACAAGAGCTTCTACGGTGTTCCTTTCTGATCTGTGGACTGATCCGCTTCCCCGAGGTCAAAAACTGAAAAACACACCGTTACTCCAGAATCTGGAGAGGAATAAAAAGTTCAACCGCGGACGAGTCCGGGAAATGAGCGCGGACGATCCGAAAGTCAAAATACGAAAACACACCGTTAAATCGATGAACCGACGACGACGAGCAAGAAAATCAACTGCGGACCCGGAAAAAAGCGCGGACAGTCCGAGGTTCAAAAGTGAAAAACCACTCCGAAAACTCGAGAATCGGCCGAGACGATCCCGGCGTCCGGACTGTCCGCACGGAGCGGACAGTCCGCGACCCACTTTAAAAACAGATCGCCCGAAAATCGCCTCCAACAAATTTCGTTCCAAACATTTTCAAATCGAAACCTCTTGCAACCAAATTTAGGAATGTTGTTGCTTATGCAGAGGAGAGCCTATCTACCAAGAATCATCGGCCAATTTGAAGTAGAGAGGGAGAAATCAAAAGAGGGGCGGAAAAGGTCGTTCTTGGACAACCGGAGAGGAAATTACGTGGATCTTTGATCTCAAGAGGAATCAACGGATTTCCTTGGGTGGAATCATCACTCTTGTGTCATAGATCAATCCAACGCAAAAAGAACGAATCAAAACGGTCTAGAAACGAAGAAATCGCACCGAGAACTAGAGGGGAAGAGGGAGCACGAAAATTCCATCTCAAGAACACGAGACAAAAGCACAAGTGATTTAATCACGGAGGAAAGCAGTTGAGACTCGGCGCTCGCTTGCCATACACGCTGTTCGAGTACAAATCACGATTTGCGGACCTCTCTCTCACATCTAGAGGAAGGGAAAAACCTAAGGGAAAATGGAAATCGGCGAGGTAAGGGGAAGGGAGACCCTCATCCTTTATTTATAGGGGCAAGTCTATTTTACATTCCTTCTTTGCCCTTGGATACATGAAGAGCCACACCACTTAGCCGGGGGCATAAGGGTCCAACTCGAGCTTCACTTGATCCGACGGCCACCGCGCCTCCTCACCGGTAGCCTTGCTTCCAAGCAATCTCCCCCGATGCCGCCACGTGTCGTCCGTCCGCTTTGGACCTCCGCCCCGGGTTTTGAGGCGCAAACCGGGAAACCCGCCGCCGATGGTTTTGAGGCGAAACCACCAAACCCTCCGCGAGTAGCGTAGCCCATACGCATCCCCCGCCGTGTACACTTGCGCTCGTCGATGTCCCATCGGCCACCACGGCTGGCCACCCGGTCCTCGGGTCCCTCGATCCAAGCCTCACGTCCGCCCTTCACCGCACCCGGTCCGTCGGCACGGCACGCCCTACTTGATCTTCACCGACCGTCGACCACCGTCTCCGAGCTCGACACCGCAAACAACATGAGCCAAGAGACACCATTGTTTGACACGTATCCGCGTGCCATCGGTTAGTAATAACACACACACGCCTTGAGTTGGCATGTTGACAATCACTCATCACACAAAGGTCCACACAATGGTTATGGTAAAAACCATGTGTCCTCGTCGATGCATTCGGAGCTAGTGTAAATAGTTGTCTTTCTTTTCCCTCCATCATACACAAAAAAAACAAGATTGATAATGGGTTTACCCTACTGACGTCAAAGGTGCTCTAATAAATTCACTACTAATTAAGTAGTGTAATGGCTTAAATCTGATACGGTATCTACATTTCCATCTCACCAAAGCCAGCGTCCAAAGATTCCCTACATACATCTATTAATAAATAAATACATAAATAAATAAATTGAAAATTCAGATATGGTCGGACGACTGCTGGATTGTTGAGCACGCCTGGCCGCCAAAGAATAACTGTAGAATGACTAGAACCTTGGACATTTCGATCGGTTGCATCGTCGTCTCACCATCATATATCACCCGGTCAAATAGAGGTGGCTAAATGTAGTTATTAGGCCATGCCTTTTGATGGACACTCGTGTACGTGTAGGAGTATATAGCATCAACTAAACCTTTTATATAAACCCCGGCAAAAGCTGAGGGACCCATGTAATCTTTTTATATATATAAGCTAGATGTTTCAAATAGACTATAAGCTGAAGTCACACAAAAATAAGCTGCACTATTTTACATCAGTTAAACCTTTTTAACGGCCAACAAATTGTTTTAGTCCATCCAAATGTTGCTTCATTCACTCTAACAATGTACTGTACGGATTAGTAACTAGTAATATCTCGAAACCACCTTTTCCTCTCTCTTTTTTTTCGCGAGAAGGCCATTGCCTGTATTTCATTAAGAGGAAAAGGAGGTCAAAAGACCTTACAAAGTTCGACCCATCGAAGGCGAGACGCCTTTAACGGCACGAAGAACCTAAGCTACTGGATTCTAAACAAATTGTTACATGCTTGCTAGATTTTGCGACCAAAGCTGACAACAAACTCCAAGGGTGGTGTAACCCGCTAACAACCAATCTTCGGCTTCGCGCACAGCTGCTCTCACCATGAGCTGCACTGAAGACGACTTGCCCTGGAAGACCCTTGCATTCCGTTCCTTCCACACGGTCCAAATTATCGCGAACACCGTGTCGAAGGACGGCCTCCCGTAAGTGGACAAACGTTGCCTTTGCGCTAGCCACCAGACGGCCAAGTCCTCGCTACCATTTGGCACCAGCGACTGGAGACCGAGGGGTGAAAGAAGCGCCCACCAAACCTCTCTGGTGACGACACAACCAACGAAGAGATGCATGACGACCTCCGGTTCCTGCGAACATAGGTTGCACGCATCGTCGTCCTGTAGGCCGTGTCGCTTCCTCCGTTCCGCGGTCCACACCCGACGATGGAGCGCGGTCCAGATGAAGAACTTCACCTTAGGAGGAGCCTTCGTCCTCCAAAGCTCCCTGGCCCCGAGCAGCGACGTGGATCCTTCGAAGAAAGCACGATACGTAGACGATGTCCTGTACTTCCCGTCCGGCGACCACTTCCAAACAAAGCGGTCCGCCACAGCCTGGTCAAGACGCACAGCCGCAAGAATGTTCCAGACTTGCAGGTACTGGAGGATCACCTGGACTGTCAAGGCACCCCGGATGTGCCAAGTCCAACGATTCTGGAAGAGGCCATCCTTCAGCATGCATTTCCGTCCAGACGCCGAGACGACCCTGAATAGCGGAGGCGCAAATTCGCACAAAGGCCCGACCGACGCCCAGTTGTCCAACCAAAGATTGGTAGAAGCCCCATCCCCAGGGACGACCTGCATACCCGAGCCATCTTTCCCTCTCTCTGTTTTTTTTCCTCTCTCTGTTTTTTTTTATTAACAAGACCACTTTTTTCTACTTATAGAAAGTAACTATAAACTACTTGTAAGTAAAAATAAAGAGAAGAGCCCCTCAAAAAAAAAAAAAAAAAGGAAGACACAATGAAAGGAAGTGATGGGGAATAATCAGGACCTGATCGAATTATTGGTCTGTGGGCCTTCAGCCTGTCCTAGTAATTCAATCAATCGATCGACACTACTAATAATGCAGTTCATTCCTTTTGTTTCCCGCGTGCATGCATTATTAGTAGTGTCGCCACATGTGCCTGAAATTAAATTAAATTAAATGAAACAGATAAAATACAATTGCTGAATGAACAATACTACTAAACAATGCATGTAATAGGTGCAGCGCCATGCATGTACCACGTGTTCAAGCAAGGACACTACAGGCGGCCGCGAAAAAATTCTGGTCTCGTCATTGTAGTGTAGCCACTTCAAAAAGGCTCCCTAAAAGCAATCTAGTATAATCCATTCCATGTCAAAATATATTACTAATGATATGTATTAAATTGAGCTAATGTCAAAGTAGAACACTTGCATGTCTTGCTTCTCTATCTTTTGTACTAACCTTTGTTTTCCTTAAGATATTTAAGTTGTGAGACACAAATGGTGAACGATGCAGTCAGAGAGTTATGTTATTTATCTTATCTTACTACTAAAAAGAGGCAAATGTCATCACCTGCTCGCTTCACCTCTCCGCTAATGACCCCGTCGCTCCGTAACCTCCCCTCACCCCCGTCTCCTGAAAACTTCCTAACCGTGTGAAACTGCCCCACGCGTGAAAAGCTCGACCCCCGTATGATGGCTTATTCTGGCTAAAAATAGGCAACATGCATGGCCTTCTCTCTCCCTAAAGACAATCAATGACATGCACTATGCGGTTTTCTATGTAACTTACCATGTTAGATGGCTTAAAAATTAGACTTACTCAACTTGGCAACAACTTGCTTAGAAAAGTGTGGTAGAACAAAGACGTCAAATTGGATGTATAAAACGCTTGAGAAAGTGAAGAGTTGTATAACCTTGCCTAGAAAATGTTAAGAATACATGTTTGTTAAAATGTAAATAAAATTTAGAATATACATATGAACTAAGAAAGAAGGGATATTTAGAGAAAGATTTTGCCATAGACTCAGCCCTCTCATAACAAATTTATAGAAACTTGCAGAAAAAATTGTAGTTTTTCTGTTGTATTCTCACATACCAAAATATCATATTTTATATGGGTTTTTGTATTTTTCTATAGGTTTTTATACAAACACACGGAAAATAAATTTCTATAGGTTTTTATACTAGGGAATAATTTTTTAGTGTTTATCAAAAATACAATAGAAAAAATCGACACACAAAGCAATATTCAACTTTCCAGAAGTGTGTTATGCAATGATGTCCTCTGCCGAGGGTTCTTGGTGGAAGTGAGGAAGCCAATGTCCTCTCCTGGCAGTCCTTGGTACCATTGATCCCGAGGGCGTGTAGTCAGAGTTGATGGTGTTCATATTAGCAGGACAAGGGGGTCGCGAGCACACTGCACCTGTGAGACGGACACAAGAAGACCATGTGCTGCATGGTATTGTTTTTCCCCCGTTGCGATGTATAATGGTATTTCATTTGTAACCATAATGAATTTTTATTAGTTTTGTTCAATTTTTTATTAAATTTATATTTTTCTTTATTTTACAATATGAACTAAATTGTTTTACTTTTGAGTGATATCTTATTATCTGTCATTCATCAAGACTCGTGGATACAGATGTTCCAAATATCACAGTCATAATATTTTTTTAGTAATAATATAGCACACACTCATATATATTATAGTGCTATTATGTTTTTCCGTTACAACGCACGGGTATTTATCTAGGATAGAGCTAAAGAATGAACTACTAGGCTAGCTAGCTATGTTGAATGATGGAACGAACGCATTGGGCCAGTGTGTGTGTTGATAGCAGAGTAGACCGGATTCGTCACACGAGTCAAGGCCCCAACATACGCGGGGCGATCCACGACGACGCGGCGTCGCTTGCAGTTGGGTCAGCTCCGTTTGTATTACTCGTATTCTGCAGTCAAACAAAGACGCACGCCCGTCAGGCGGTTAGCTTTGTCCTTTTTCTAGCTTTTGGGTTGGGTTTGGTTTCAGCAGCCACGGCTTCACTCTACGTATGCAAGCTGCTGAGGAGGTGAGGTCTGAGTCTGAGGTCCTGATAAGTTCATTTTCAATAGTCCATTTGCCCCTTTCAAAACAAATAGTCCATTTTTTTAGAAACAAACAAATAGTCCATTTGCCATGTGTCGAGATTGGAATGGATGAGATCACCGAGGGGTTTCTTTCTTTTCGAATGCTAAACTGGTTTTGGGCCACGGCGGTAAGGCGCGGTGGGTGTCGGTGCGTCGAATCATGCTGCTTACCGCCGTGGGAGGGCAGGCCTTCGTACATTCCACGGCAGGGTCCGGTGGGCCGGCCTAGCTACGTTGTCCGATGTCGCCCAAGGCCCATCACATACTTCAAATTCGAGTTACTTTTTCTTTTTTGACAACAAAAATCGAGATACTTTGATTTGAGATGTCTGACTTTTGGTACCCAAGGACAACAGCGTGATGGCCATGGTGGATTATACAAATTAAAAAGAAAAAACAGATATAGCTGGTCTGCTGGACTTGTTGAGCACGCCCGGCGGCGGCCACAGCAGCCAAAGAGAGAGAATGACTAGATCGGTTTGTGTCGTCGTCTCACCATCATATCACCCGGAGGTCAAACAGAGCTGGCTACGGTCGGGTATGGCTACCTATACGTTCCATTCATGGACACTAGTGTAGTTATGAGGCCTTGCCTGATTGATGGACACTCGTGTGTAGGAATAGAATCAACTAAAGCTTTTACATAAACCGCGATAGATAACTGAGCGAGCCAACTAAATTTTTCCATCAGTTTTAGACCTTTCTAATGGTTCACAACTTATTCTAGTCAGCCCAAATGCTGCCTTACTTGCTGCATTCACTGATTCGTAAAAAAATGCTTCATTCATTCTAACAATGTACTATACACTGCATAAAAAGCAACACTGCATAAAAAACAATGTAGTGTGCACGGAGTACTAAGAACTTTTTTCTACTTAGGTAAATGCATGTGCGTTGCAATAATAAAACATTAATACCACAATGACATTCTTTCATACCGTAATGAGCTCTCCTCCTGCGCTGGCACGACAAGCTATGGAGCCACAGTAGGCTTGCCGCTCTTAGTGTCTTAGACCCACGTATGTGTCGTCCACCCATGTACCCTTTCATCCGTCTTACTTTTTCCATTTCCTTTTTATATTAGCTAGCTTAGTCAATTTTAGACTGTGTATTAGATGCACTCTAATCATCTGTCTGAAAAATATGTTAGGGAGTACACTCGTTGGTAAGTGGCTCTTTGTCACACGTTAGCTCCAGTAAAATTAGTTGCTGATGTTGCCTAAAAGATATAGATATCAGAGTCACACAAATAATATAAACCCATATGCATAATGTATATTACACATAGGGCCTATTCGATTGCTCAATAGATCTTTTACAACTAACCTTAGACATTTATCTCACTAAATCTAAAATGTCCAAGGTTAGGTAGCAACAACTTAAATGATAGACGCATCATGGATATTTTCATGCATCAAGTCAGCAAGAAGGGAGATTTGTTTTATTTTTGGCCTCGATTTGAGGTGTGAATGGAGAGATTTTACTTTCTATTCTTAGCGGTGCTCCTTGATTTACAGGTGGGAGCGGCAGTTGTATGTCTTTTTTTTTTTTTTTTTTTTTTTTTTTTTTGATGCTCCTTGATTTGAGGCCGGAGCGGCAGTTGCATGTTTAGCGCGGGACGAAGCCTGCGAGCGAGGGTGTTTAGCGCCCGACGGGCCAATAGCGAGACGAAAATGATATCATCCGAGTCTTTTTAGTAGTAAGAAGAAAGTAACTGCTAGTAACTACTTACTCTACTCGTAAGTAATAAAAATATAAGAGAAGACAAAGGAAAAAAGGAAGTGGCTGGGAATAAACAGGACCTGAATTATTGGGTTGTGGCTGTGGGCCTACAATATGTCCTAATTGAATCAAATCGATTGTGCACGTGCGCGGTGGTGGCGGATCGGAACCTGCATATGCTAGCATCAGACATTGGAGTAGGAGGGTAAGCACACATGCATATGCCTCAACAAACAAAATAAATTAAACACTGAATGAACAATTCTAAACAATGCATACGCGCGCAGTAGGTGCAGCACAGTGCATGTTTGACGTGCTCAAACAAGTACAGCACGGGCCGCGAATTTTTTTAGTTCTCGTGGTTGTAGTGTGTGTACGTAGCCAATTCAAAAGGCTTCATAAAGTTCTTTGCAATGCATTCCATATCAAGACTCAAAGGGTATAACAATATACAGTACGTATCTAAACTGAGCTAATTAATCTCAAAGCAGAACGCTACTAAATGAGAGGCCGCATATATATTAAGAGGAAGCCGGCGTTCTTCTTTACAAGATAAGTGACACTTGCGACAAACATATATATTTTGATCATGAAATAAAAAATAATTCTTTTCTCTTAATATACATTGCCATCTGCTAAATATTCAATATCATCTCAGGGGGGAAACTTCCAATATATGAACCACGTACATCAAACGACAGTTATTTAAAAAAAAAATTAATTGAATTCGCAATAGAAGAGGAACTCGATATTTCTATATATATGCACAAATCGAGGATTCCACTTCGTCAACGTCCTGTCAGGATCAACAGCTCCTTGCAATGCATCCTTGGCAGAAATTCCTGGCTTGAGCCCCAACCATTACAGATCGAAGATTCCACATTGTCAACGGCTTTGTTTATAGATCCCCAATTTGGGTCTAAAAAACACCAAATTGCACTATGCAAAAAGAAGATTTCCTGTCACATCAAAATACCGGCAACTGTATAGAGTACTAAATGTAGACGAAATTAAAAACTAATTGAACAGTTTGGTTGTAATTTGCGAAAATCTTTTGAGCCTAATTAGTCGGTGTTTAGATAATAATTCACAAATACAAACAAAATACTACAGTGACATATTTATGGCAAAATACAAAGTTTATCATCCCCAATTTGGGATCTAAACAAGGCCAACGTCTTGTCAAGATCAACAGCTCCTCGCAATGCATCCTTGGCAGAAATTCCTGGCTTGAGCCCCTACCTTCACTAGATCCAAGGAACAATGGAGACGACATGGACCAGCACGTTCACCATCTGGTTGGCAGATATGTGCATGTGTGAAGGACCGGAAAGAGCGACCAGAGGGGGGGTGAATGGGAGCTTCAAAAATTTCCTTCCGAAATTCAGAGCCTATATCCCAGATTCACACACCAAGAACCGAAACACAACGCAAGAGTGATCACGACCACGAGACGGGTGGATGTTCCCTAGGAACACAAATGGATCACTACTTGATCGAATCGATGCAAACGCAAATCTCGACTTCTATCGAGGAGAAGTGAGACAAAGAAAGCTCCGGAGTGCGGTCGGCGGAAAACAAGACCGCACCGAAACGACCTACACGAAAACAGGACAACCGTGAGAGCCAAACAAAGTGCGCAAAACGGAGACCGGATGACCAAAACGCAACCAAAACAGCCCTGAGGGCACTCAAGTCGGCTTGGCCGGCTTGAAACTCGACCTGGCCGACTCTGGCCAGCTCGTGGTCGACATGGGAGTTTGAAGTGGCTTGGCATCACCCATGTCGAAGCGCTTCGGAAGATCCTTCGTGTACTTGCCTTGATGTACAAATGTCCCTTCTCGAGTTTGCTTGATTTGCAAACCGAGAAAGAACGTCGCTCACCCATCATGCTCATCTCGAACTCCCCGCTCATCATATCTGAAAACTTTGCAACAAGAGCATGTGACGAACCACCAAAAATGATGTCATCGACATAAATGCTGCACCAAGAGAGTGTCACCGCCATGCTTGAGGAGAAACAAGGTTTTGTCAACCGACCCCATGGTAAAACCCTTGCCCAAAAAAGGACTTCGAGACGCTCATACCACGCTCTTGGGGCTTGTTTGAGACCATATAGGGCTTTGTGGAGTTTAAAAACATGGTCGGGATGCTTGGGATTTTCAAAGCACGGGGTTGCCTCACATACACTTCCTCATCTATGTACCCATTCGAAAAGCACTCTTTACATCCATTTGATACAGCTTGAAACCTTTCGAAGCCGCATAGGCTAGGAAGATCCTAATGGCTTCTAAACAGACAAAGTGCAAAGGTTTCCTCATAATCTATCCCCTCTTTCGACGGTACCCCGAGCAACCAACCTAGCCTTGTTTCTCACCACAACCCCATCCTCACTCGCTTGTTCTTGAACACCCACTTGGTTCCTATGGGATGACACCGAGGTGGAGGTGGCACTAAAACCCACACTTGGTTTCTCTCAAAGTTCTCAAGCTCCTCATGCATGGCATTCACCCAATCTAGATCAGTTAATGCCTCAACCACTTCTTTGGGTTCGAAATTTGCAACAAAAGCGGGAATGTGCAAAGTGCAAAATCTCATAAGATCTCGTTGCGAGTGACCCGCTCATTTATGTTACCGATCATGGTTGAAGGAGGATGGCGATCTTTGGATGTGTCGCGGTGCTTCCCTTGATGAAGACGCCTCCCCTCAACGGCCAGTGGAGCTCCTCGGTGCGGTGGAACAAGCCGAGGAGCCTCGTCGTACGGTCCCCATGTGGTAGAAGATGTGGGAGTGGGACCATCAATGGAAGTAGTCGTCGCGAGGGTCAATCAAGGGCGGCCGGTGGAGTCGGCTCGGGATCACCCCAATCAGCATCGTCCTGCTCCTCCTCCACAAAAATGCTCTTGTTCATCTCCTCATCACCTGCACTCTCAAAGACAAAAGAAGAAGAAGGTGCGGTCTCATCGAAGGTGACTTCACAAGTCTCCATGACACGGTTAGTCTCAAGATTAAGTACTCGATAAGCATGCGAATGAGATGCATAACCAAGAAAAATCCCGTCGAAAGATCTCGATTCAAATTTGTCTAAGTTTCCCTTCTTCAAGATAAAGCACTTGCGACCAAACACCCGAAAATGGCTCACTTTTGGCAAACGGTCAAACCGCAACTCATAAGAGGTCTTCTTCGTAAAAAGCTCGAAGGAAAATGCGATTTGAAACATAACAAGCCGTGTTGATTGCTTCAGCCCAATAGCGCCTAGGAGTCCTATGCTCATCAAGCATCGTCCCGGCCATCTCAACAAGGGTCCGATTCTTGCGTTCAACAATCCCATTTCTTTGTGGGACATACGGCGAGGAAAACTGATGTTCAAGACCTATAGATGAGCAAAAGGTCTCAAAATGAGTATTCTTGAATTCGGTGCCATTGTCACGCGAATAGCTCGCATGGCATGCTTTGGTAACTCATTTTGCAACCTTAAGATCAAGTCATGAACATGAGTAAAAGCCTCATCTTTGCTCTCCATGAAAAAGACCCACGAATAGCGAGAAAAGTCATCAACCACGACCAACACGTACCACTTTCCACCATCGACCGGACCCGAGCTGGACCTACGGTGTCCATATGTAAAAGCTCGCCGGGCCCCTTGGTCATCACTTGGTTCACGGGAGGATGAGAAGCTGCAATCATCTTCCGTGACGACACGGATGACAAACAAGATCCTTCTCAAACTTGAGCTTGGGCAAACCCCGAATTAGATCAAGTGAGCTCAATCTTGCAAGCAAGTCGAAACTCAAGTGACCAAGTCTGCGGTGCCACTTCCGAGCTCGAGGAGGAGTTTGCCATCAAACAACGGAAAGACCAAATGAGCGAGAAAACTCGGCCTGAAACACTTTCCCAAAAGGCACAATCTTGCAAACGAGGTTCTCCCCGAGCATCAAGAACACGACAAAGTCTTGGCTTAAATCGAACCTCAAAACCGTCATCAAGAAGCCGAGAAACGACGGATTGAAGTGCAAATTTGAAACCAAGGCCACATCCTTAAGCACAAAGTTCTCATTCGAACGGATGGACCCACGTGAAAGCACTTTACCCTTGCTTTGTTATCCCCAAATGTAATGTATTCACTACACTTCATTTGGGTGAGGCTGGAGAACCATTTTGAGTTCCCGGTCATGTGTCGAGAGCAACCGAAACCAACTAGCCACGTGTTCTCCGCCCTTCATCCTGCATCAATAGCGAGACATGGGATGAGCAAATGATCCAACACCGGGTTAGTAAGCGAGGAGAAAACCGGTGTTGGCTCATTCGCCCACGAGAAGTGTTAACAAAAGCATCATGCATGCCATGTCCCATTTGAGTAGAGCGATCACCACGACGAGAAAAACGTGGTCCGCTCATCTGTAAGACCGAAAGCCACGGTCACGAGATCCAAGGTCATAATAAAAGCCCGAACCCCGCGGCACGACCACCTCGTGGTCTCACACCTTGAGGCCTAGGTCCTTGAGGTGTTGCACCTCTTGGCCTAGCACCGTGCCTCTGGAAACGTGGAGCAAACACACCATGAGTAGAGTTATGGAAAAGCTCATACTCATGCCGCTCATCTCTTCCTCCGAAAGCAAAACTCAAACAAGTGACCATCATGGTGACAATAATCACGGTGATACACCTCTCTCTTGGGTGGTGGTTGACTCACTCTCTCATGGGTATGGATCACTCTTTGGGTTTGCTTGTTCTTTGGAGGGTTTAATAGAGATGTCGGGAAGTGTGTCAAGTGGGTTCCTTAGGTGGTTTGGTTTTGGAGTCCACACTTGCTTTGGAGGTGAAGCTTTGGGAGGTTCCTCAAACACACCATCTTTCACATTGGGCTTGTTAGGCTGAGGTGGAGTGATTTTGATCAACTTGGGAGTAGTGGAAGGCTTGGTGGATTTCTCAGATGCACTTATACCACTGTGTTCACCAACTTTACCAAAAACATTTTCACCCTACCCACCTGTAGCAAAGCCTAATCCCGTTGTGTCAGTTCCCCTCTTGAACTGACTCATCATCATGCCAAGCTGTGGTTCACTCCAAGACAACCAACTGAGCATGGACCGAAGATTTGTGATTTCTTCTTCGGCCCTTTTCTTGTCATGCCTACAAGAGTCTAGTTCTAGTTCCAAAGCTTCACAACAAGCACATCTAGAAACTTGACTAGTTTTCTCTAGCATGGCAATCCTAGTCATTTTCTCACCTAGCTCGGACTTGACTCATCACAAGATTTGCAAGGACTCACGAAACAGAGACCTAGCCTTAACCTCATCAAGCTCATCTACCAAAGCCACATACTTGGACTGCACATCAGCTAGGTTCGCCATATGAATGGCACAAGCATCACACTCGGACTCATCGAGATGTGCACGAGACTCCCTAACCGAGACTCTAGCTCTTTGACAAGAAGCTCCCACTTAGCCTTGAAATCTTTTCTCTCACGAGCGGCACGCTTAAGCAAAGCATCTTGACTAAGCAAAGTGGTAGTCAAGTTATCAACCTCGGCGCAAGGGACTCGAGATTTTGTTCTACCTCGGGTTCGGTGTCGTCGTTCTTCTCAATGCTTGGGGTAGACTCGTCGAGTGCCATGGTGCGATAGCCTCCAAGCTTGGAGTCGGCGAAGAAGCACGGACCGTTGAACTTGTTCTCGACCTTTTGCTCGGCCTCATCATCACTTGGGGGTGAGCCGTTGTCGGAGTCGTCGTCGAGATCGGCGAGGGATGCGAGGAAGGCTCGGCGCCGCCTCTTGCTTCTCCGGGAACTTCTTCTTGACCGCCTCCTTGTCGAATCTTCCCTTGTACTTGTACTTGTACTTGGGTGTGGAAGACTCGTGCTTGTCCTTGCGCTTGCTGTGTAGTCGTTCTTGTTGTTGTAGTGGTTCTTGTCGGCCTTGGGACAATTGGCGGCGTAGTGGTCGGATCTCCACACCCGAAGCATCCTTGCTTGGTGATGCCACGCCGGCGATTCAAACGGTTGTTGTGAAACCGTGAGAACCGGCTAATCACCAAGGCGAGCTCGTCGTCCCCAAGAGCCTCCATCTGCTCCTCTGTAGGCCGAGACCCGGAGAAGACAAGGCAAAAGACACTGTGAAGGGTTAGTCAAAGAACTTGAACCTCCCCCGCACGAGACCAAAGCCATGGTAGGGGCGAGACGGATTTCGATCCTCGCCCGTCGGTGGTCAATCTCGGTGGACTTGAGCTTCCTGAACAGCTCATCCATAGTGAGAGTCTCATAGCCGGGAGATTCGATGATCGCCGAGACTTTTACTTCCCAAACCCTCCGATCTAGAGCATATAGAAGCTTAAGCGCTCTCTGATGATCGTCATAGGGCATCTGAGGGTTGTTTGCCCTCATCTTGTTCACGATGGTTTGAAAGCGAGTGAACAAAGAATCAATAGATTCACCGTCGATTTGAACAAAGTTCTCATACTCTCTCTTGTGTGTCTCATAGAGTCTGGTCTTGACATGGGCGTACCCTCATGGTATTTCTGCGTCTAGACCGGATCTCTCGAGCAAAGTGGTACAATCGAAACACGCTCAAATTCCTCCATAGAAAGAGCGAGAAAACAAGACGTTCGCGGTGTTGTTCGCCTTGTGTTGGTCGATCGTGCTTGGTCAACACGGGCAGCAAGTACCACGTAATCCGCATTCTCACAGATCTTCCAAACACGCGAATCAATCCCTTGGAGATGCGCCGACATGCGGATCTTCCAATAGGGATAGTTTTTGCCATCGAAGTGCGGTGGCTTTCCAAGCCCACGGTTCTCCATGATGTCGCCTTCGGGGATCACGGACCGATTAAGGTGAAGTGATCCAAAACCGACTCTGATACCAATTGAAGGACCGGAAAGAGCGACCAGAGGGGGGTGAATGGGAGCTTCAAAAATTTCCTTCCGAAATTCAGAGCCTATATCCCAGATTCACACACCAAGAACCGAAACACAACGCAGTAGTGATCACGACCCTGAGACGGGTGGATGTTCCCTAGGAACACGGATCACTACTTGATCGAATCGATGCAAACGCAAATCTTGACTTCTATCGAGGAGAAGTGAGACAGCAAAGCTCCGAGTGCGGTCGGCGGAAAACAAGACCGCACCGAAGCGATCTACACGAAAACAGGACAACCGTGAGAGCCAAACGGTGCGCAAAACAGACCGGATGACCAAAACGCAACCAAAACAGCCCTGAGGGCACTCAAGTCGGCTTGGCCGGCTTGAAACTCGACCTGGCCGACTCTGGCCAGCTCCGGCCAACCTGGCTGGCTATCTGGCCAGCAGAGCCGGTTTTTGGCCTGGCCGGCTTGGCCGACTGCTGGCCGGCTTGGCCGGGTTTGGCCGGGGAGAGTCCAGAGGGCCGGTTTTCCTTGGACCCAAGTCGGCTTGGCCGGCTAAAGTCGGCTTGGCCGGTTTTGCAAGTCGGCCTAGCCGGTTCTTGCGGAACAAGACACGGGAAAAGTCCCCAAAACTTGATTTCTCCTCCAAATCAAAACCAACTGGAACCAAATTTCACGGGCATGTTCCGATGCGGTTGGGGAGCTATCTCCGGAGATCATCGCTCAATTCGATGAGAGGAGGAAGAAATCACAAAAATCCCCAAAAGTGGATCTTGAGCACACCTAGAGGAAAAACTCCATGGATCTCCGATCTCGTGAGGAGTTAGACAAATTCCTTCGGTGGAATCACTTCACTCACGTCCTAGATCAATCCATAGCAAGAAAAATCATCTCAAACGGCCTCAAATCAAAGAAATCGAGTTGGGAACACAAGAGGCAAAAAGGGATCTCGGGAAAATCACAAATTCAACTCAAGAATCACGAGACACATGATTTAATCCCGGAGGAAACAAAACGAGAGACTAGGCGCTCGCTTGCCACACTGTTGGTTCGAGTACAAATCAAGAGATTTGCGAGACCTCTCTCTCACACAAGAACTAGAGGAACGGAAATCCTAAAAGGAGGAAATGGAAATGGAAGAGGTGAGGGGATGGGAGACCCTCATCCTTTATTTATAGGGGCAAGTCTATTTTACATTCCTTCTTTGCCCTTGGATACATGAAGAGCCACACCACTTAGCCGGGGCATAAGGGTCCAACTCGGGCTTCACTTGATCCGACGGCCACCGCGCCTCCTCACCGGTAGCCTTGCTTCCAAGCAATCTCCCCGATGCCGCCACGTGTCGTCCGTCCGCATCGGGACCTCCGCCCCGGTTTTGAGGCGCAAACCGGGAAACCCGCCGCCGATGGTTTTGAGGCGAAACCACCAAACCCTCCGCGAGTAGCGTAGCCCATACGCATGCCCCGCCGTATACGGTTGCGCTCGACGATGTCCCACTGCCGCGGCCACCACGGCCGGCCACCCGGTCCTCGGGTCCTCGATCCAAGCCTCACGTCCGCCCTTCACCGCACCCGGTCCGTCGGCCACGGCACGCCCTACTTGATCTTCACCGACCGTCGACCACCGTCTCCGAGCTCGACACCTGCAGACAACATGAGCCAAGAGACACCATTGTTTGACACGAAGCCGCGTGCCACGGTTAGTAAGACTCACACACACACGCCTTGTCTTGGCATGTTGACAATCACTCATCACACAAAGGTCCACACAATGGTTATGGTAAAAACCATGTGTCCTCAATGTGCTTGGCGTATTTAGGACTGTTTGATGATTTTTTATTTAAAAAATCATGTGACAAGATGAATATGAGAAATATATTTATTCGGGGCTTATTATTGACACATCTATTGGTGCACAGGATTTGTCATGGTTGAGCCTATGACGCATGGGCCCCACCTCTGAAATATTTCTAGAAGGTTAAAGCTCTCTTGAGGAGAGTTGTATTTGATGCTGGAGTTTATACTCGGTTCAGAGATATTATTTAAGGTACATATTATAAAATATGTACACAAAAGATGTTTGATCTCTATGCCTACGTGTATATGTATACACAATATATTTTCCCGGTTAGCTTGCATGGGATATTCATTGATTTCAGATCTTGTATGGAAAGTAACCAAGAAGCTAACTACTAATATCTGAGTCCTGGATAGATACGTATATATTGGGAGATGACCGAATCTAATCTAATCCAGGATCGTGTCTGTTTGCTTGGCCAAGGAGTTGATCCCGTCCTCCTCGGTCCCTATATAAAGCAGCACCTGTGGGACTAGGGATGAAAACGGTCGGAAACGATCGGAAAGAGGCTAAATTATTTTCATTTTCATAAAAACGAAATCAATACGGTATTGTCGGAAATGAATACGGCGCCGGTATTACGGTAATTTCGAAAACGATATTGTCGATCGGAAAAACACATCGATAACGGTAGGAATTGACAAAAACGATATATTAAAAAACGATAAACATACTAAACCTTAGAGCTAAAGCCACACAGTTCACACCAATCTTAGTCTCAAAAGGTGGCAAACCACGCAAGAGCACAATAGTTCTTAGACTATGACACAAATAAATGATCAAGTTCTAAGTGGACTTGATATATCATATTGATAGAACACATGAATTATTAGATCGAGTTCCTTCTCTAGTGGGCTTGGCATCAATACTTACCTAATAGTTAGTTCCTTTCCAATAATAATTATGTGCTTGTCAATGGGCTTGGCTGCTTGGGCATGCTTATTTTTTTGAGTGGGCTAATTGGACCAAAATTATGTGTTGTATCGGTAGTTACCAATGGTAAATTACCGGTTAAATACGGAATTCTTCGAAAACGGTCGGAAGAGGGCTAAATCATTTCCACTTTCAGTTCCAATTATTTTTACCATTATCATTTTTGTTTTCTCGATTACCGCTTCCATTACCATTTATGTCCAAAAATCAGAAAAAACTCAAAAACGATTTTCAAAAATCGGAGATTACCATTTTCGTTTTCATCCCTATCTGGGACATACGCGGAGAGGACAGGCAGAGGCACGCATAATATTACACGTCGGCGCCTAGCTTAGCTTGCTGCTCGGAGGCCGTATCAAGAATAGATGGCGGCGGCTGCTAGCTGCTCCACGCTAAGCATCCCATGACCGTGCCTGCTGCTATCTCGACGAGAAGTTCCATACATATACTAGTGATTTGCGCGCGCCCATGCGCGCGAGTCATGGCCACAACTCTATTTAGAAAATGAAACAATGTTACCAAAGAATTGCATGACATGCTGCCAAGATAACAAAAACATGTTATACATAATGGTACACTGTTCTTAATAAAATTCTCGTTGCAAATTTCAATTGTAGACTCATCATGTGTAGTTCACACTAAAAACAAGCAAGAGATGCTTATTGGTTCATGAACAGAAAAGCTCTGATGACAGATACAACATTAGTGCTACGCCCAAGTAGGCCTTCAACTGCTGCAGTCCAGTAACAATGGCAGCTCCTCCGATGAATCCCGTAATTGTGGAGAGAGAAAATCAACAAGCCCAATCTCAAAAAGGATTGATGCACAAAAGACTAATCAGTGAAAGCATGTAGGCTCATTATAATCACAAGATTGCAAAGGCTCTACCGAAAAAATCAAATGCAGGTTGGAAGATACCTGAATAGATTGTGGGAGCTCCTCAACGCAACTGCCGAGATTCCATCACATCATATTGGCGCTTAAGATTTGACACCTAATATATTTGGCAAAGATTGTAAATATTAGTGCAGCATCACATATCAGTTACCAAAAAACTCATCTCAAACATAGAACTACTCGGTACTCAAAAACATAATGGATTTTTATGCACAACTCGCATAAAGATTCAGATCAAATGGGTGTGGCAGCTGACCAAAATTATTTCTCAATCATACTCATATCATGCACAAGAATCTCAAATCTCAAACACAAGAAACATGCACTGGAGACCAGCAGTTCCCTGGCAAGCATAGGTTACCAGGAGAAAATTTTGTCTGAAAGAAAATAAAACAGGAGAAAAAGAATGCTTGGAAAAAAAATGTTAACCTGCAAAAGGTCTGATCTGGTAAATGGGATGATGAGAAAATAGGACAAGCACACTTTATATTTGGATCTAATATACTCAGCTCTGCTTGCTGAGATGCTTATCATCTTCGATTGGAGCCGTGTCTCCACACCTAAAGGCTTTGCCCACTGCTTTCCATAACACTTAAAACCATATTTTAGATCCAAATATATTAGTGACAAATCTGCTAATCACAATCCAATATGATGTGAAGTCGAGGAGAATTGAATTTACCAACAAATCAAGAACTCCAAAAATAGAAGCACGCAGACAAGAAGATATGAGACAAGGAGACTTACCAGGATGGATGGATCTGGCTATGGAGGCACCGGGTCCGGCTGTGGACTCGCCCGAGCAGCTGCCTGTGAGCAGCCCATGATCCATCCATAGATCCCACAACCCCAACACCTCAGTAAATAACATGCATAATGAATTAGTCATCACTGTACAATGAAGGCTAGATATAAACAGAAAAGTTCAGCAGGCCAGCACAAGCACATTTTCAATAAAGCTGGGGTCCCTGAAACATAGTGCAGGAGTAGGAAAAATAGCCCCTGCTTCCTGCAACCAATATTGTAGCACAAACTCTTCCCGAAAAGCAACATTTGTTATAATACCACCAAACAAACACATAAAACTATCAAATGTCAAATGTGCATGTAAAGGGACACAATCATCATAGCATTTATGGATGTGCTAAAATAAAGGATCAATTGATGCTATAAAGATGGAATCGCATCCATCAAGGTAAACAAAGATCAAGCAGCAACATGCTAGAAAAGGATCCACTAAATTAATATATAGCTAAAGCAAGATGCTTATTCTAATAATTACTTTGGAGAAACTATATATGTTTTCTCTTTACTGTATAGAGTATCTATATTCCAAGGTGCAAATGGGAGTAGATACAAGAAGAAAAAAATGTGTAGCATCCTCTCCTGTGCGGCTATTGTGGGCATTCTATCAAACACATCATATGCAATTGAAAAAAAAAACTTTATTTGTTCATGAATTCAATCAAGAACTGCTGCAAAGAAACGGTTAGACTGCTGTGTTGCAGCTAGCATCAATATCTTCCGGTGCTAGATCTTGTAGCGAGGTCTAGGTATGGCATGGCTGCAATTGCTCTACGCCTGAGTAGACGACGGCGGCAGCCTGGAGCTGTTGCAGCTTTACGCCCATGCTAATCAGTGGGCAACACACAGCCATAGACATGTATTCGTTCACACAACATGCTAGAGAAAGGCCGTGCAGGCCTCCATTGCAGCACGCACACACAGAGGGAAGGAAAAGGTGGGAAAGGGGAGGCAACGCACGGCAGAGCGTGGCAAGGTGAGGAGCTACGGCGCCGCAGCACGTCCCCATGCGGCATCCATCGATGCCGGAAGCTGTGAGAGGACGCCACCAGGCCAGAATGCCAGATCGGGTGGGGGACGAATGGATCCAAGCCATGGAGGTCTTGGAGCCGATTTTGGAAGCCCCAAAAATACCCAGCAAAGAACAGTGACAAGCACATACCGACACCGGATCCGGCGCCGGCGAGCTCCACACACCATCAGGCTAGGTCGCGCTCACCCCGTAGCGCGCCGCTACGCCGCCCGTACCACCGCGCCGGCGGAGGGGGCCTACGTGGCCGCCCGCCGGGCGCGCGCCCTAGCGCCGCCGCGCCGGTGGGAGGGGCGTTCATCCCACGCCTAGTGCCTCCCTCGCCCGTGGACTGCAGCGCCGTGCCTGGAGGCGAGATGCCGCACCGTGGGGCTGCCTTGCCACCGCACCACCGCGCCTAGGGGTTGGCCCCTCACCGCCATGGCTGGGGTCACGCGAAACGACCACGAGGAGAGGGAGAGAGAAGGAAGGAACGAGCACCGTGGGCGCCGTGCCTCCGCGTCGAGGGGTTGCGCCGCCACCACGAAAGAGAAGGGAACGAGCACACGCTTCCTCTCTTTATCCACGCACGGGCCGCCACGCCGCGCCGGATCCACCCGCACTGGAGCTCGCCGCAACGCCGCGTCGAGGCCCGCGTTCGCTCTGCGCAGTCGCGCAGCAACGCAGGGGTGCGCGCCTGTTGGACCGACGCACCGGCTCCCTCGCGCCGCCGCGACCGAGCGCCCTAGCCGAGGACCAGGCCTCCACGCCGGGCCGCCGCGCAGCAACACATGGAGGAGCGCAGGAGCACCGGATCCGCCGGATCCGGCATGGATCCGCCGCGTGGAGACTGCGCCGCCGCCGCCGCCCCGCCGTGCCGCCTAGCCGTGCCGCCCCGACGCGCCGGGGTAGGGCGGTCGCCCGCGCCGCCGCAGCGCCCGCACAGCTCCACGCCGGGGGTGGGGCGCTCGCCTGCGCAGCCGGCCCCGCAACGCCGGGGCGGGGCGCTCGCCCGCGCTGCCGCCGTGCCCGCCATTGCGGGGCCGGCGCGCTCGCCCGCGCCGCCGCCGCGCCCGCGCAGCACCACGCCGGGGGTTCGCCGGCCCAGCCGTCGGTCCGCGCCTAGGAGAGAGGAGGGAGCAGGAGGAGAGGCGGCTGCGTATGGGAGAGGGAGGGGTAGGGCTAGGGTTGAAGCTGATATATATATGATGCAAAGGAGGCAGGAGAACCGTTGGATCGAGGATCTGACGGTCCAAAGTAATTCGGATGACGTGGACGTCTTGGTTGAGCGTTTTGGCCACACGCTTGCTTGTTCTTAGATACGCATCTAAGCGGGCCATTCTCCACTAGAAGCAAGTCGCCGAGAAACCAAGCAAGTCGCCGAGAAGCAAGCCGAGCAAGCAACTCGATGGTCCTTGCAACTGCATCATCATATATACATCATACCGGCTGTTTCAATTCATGGTGAGCAATCAGTCATCCATTGATTTATTATGAGAAGAAGGCTAGCAGCTTGACAACGTTAGAACCCTTGCCGTGCAAGGTCGTTGTCGAGTTGCTAATGATCAATCTGTTCCATGCAATGAGCAAGACACACACCGACGACCGAGCATCATGTTCTTTACCAATACCAGCAACTTGGTAACGTCAGAACCCTCGCCGCGCGAGGTCGTTACCGAGTAATTTATGATGAGCTCAAGCCAATTAATCAAGATGCGCGAGACGGACATACCGCTGCTCGTCGCGATGACAAAATTCAAGACCGCGCGAGACGGACATACCCAGGCTCGTCGCGATGAAAAAATTCAAGACCGCGCGAGACGGACATACCCCGGCTCGTCGCGATGACAACAAAACAAGGCCGAACGAGACGGACATACCCCGACTCGTCGCGATGCTTTTTTCGATAACGAAGAGGGTCGCATTGGCCTACTCGTTTCCCGATGGCGGAAAGGTCGCATTGACCTGTCCCCCACAATAATGGAAAGGTCGTATTGGCCTACTCGTTCCCCGATGACGGAAAGGTCGCATTGGCCTGTCCCCCACAATAATGGAAAGGTCGTATTGGCCTACTTGTTCTACTGGCAAAGAGGTCGTATTGGCCGGCGTTTGCCATACAAACAAAAGTCGTTACCGATTCGGTATGACGCCGGGAGGTTGTCAATTTGATCATTGTGAGAAAGCATTGTCCAAACCAAGCTTCCGCTTGTTGTCGCGGATTTTCTACGAAATTCTGGCCAAATGCCGATGAGGCAAAGTCGTCATTCCATCGACACGTCCTAATTAACGGAATCGGACACACTGTTGCTGGGCACCGACGAGGCGAAAACAACTCACACATGTCCGTGTTAATGAAGGTTGGCGTACATGACTGGGCACCGACGAGGCGAAAGTCATCCCCTTCATTATCATCTTTTCTGTTTACTTCAACGTGGCGCTGGCGATGTCACGACTGCGTTTCAGCGACATGAAGCCACCCATATTGTTACTACGCCATATATCGTATATGGCTCATGACGATGAACAAATACTTGACGACCATGGAGCGCAGCTTAATCGGAGGTTTTCCGCGAGCTCTTCTTGCGGATGTAATTAACTGGCCGCGCCCAACAGGCCCCGGGAATCGGCGAACTACACAATCTCTTACCAGTCAGACCTCTCCTTAAGCATGACGCTGAAGACGGAAGAAGACTACTTTTTCATGAATATGTATTTTGTATATTCAAGAAAGAATTAATGAAATATATGGTTCTCGAATATGTGCATGTGTCTCCTTGCATATGTTATTTTTATTTATGTCTTCGTTCAGTTTTCGACCAAACAAGGACCATAACCACTTGGCTGCACACATTGAGTGCGTATGTCGATAGTGTATGTGATCTCATGGCCCTGATCATCGGTGAATGCACCCACTTCTTCATCCTATGTTCTGCTAGACTTCAATAGCTATGCACATTTTCAAGAATTGTGTTGCCTACCACCGATCATCATACGACGACATCACACAATGCAGGATCACTTGCGTCAACTTGTCTTATAGCGCAGCCAAGCTATGTCAGCAAAACGTACTCTACATAGATGAGAGAGAGAAGTGACCAAAAAAACCTGTCGTGGGTATTGCCGAATTATGGGTGGTCGAGCTCTGTTGGTCCTGTGGAGATAGGGGGCACGAGCCCCCTATTGCTACCCCCACAAGATCCATCCTTGTGTCCCTCCCTTAACTAATTAACATCAGCAGGATATGCATGCAACACCATATAAGTAATATATGGTCACCTTTATCTGCTACCTCAAGCAAGAAGTTGACATACTAGAAGAGTTAGGCGGTATGGCTGAGCATTAGGTGCTATTGCTAGTTGATCAAATAATTTAGCACCCTTGATTTTTAAAATACTCTCTCCATTTTCAAAATATAAGACATTTTTTTATTTCTCTACATCGAGAGTACAACATTCCTTGAGGAGCTGACAATAGATGGATTTTTGGGAGGACTGTGGGGTGGTTTGTGAACAGTCTGGGCTACCAATATTTTTCATAACTCCCGGGATGAGGAGAATGAAACAGATTTTGTGGAGTGTCTATGCCATCTCCATAAGCTCCACAATCTAACAATTAAGGGTGGTTATTTAGGTACTAAGGTACCCCCGTGGCAAGCAACGTCACCTAACCTTCATGTGGTCGAGTTTCGTTAGTCCAACGAGATAGAGGGGACATAAGCCCCCTATTGTTGGCACAAGATCCGTCCTTGTGCCCCTCCACTAACGAATAATTAACATCACCAAGATAGAGACGCATGCGGCACCACAAGTAATACGTGGTCACCTTTGTCCGCTACATCTCAAGCAAGAAGTTGATTACAGATTACTTGTGTTGAGTTAGGTGGTACTAATGGTTGAGCGTTAGGTGCTATTGCTAGTTGGTCAAGTAATCTGGCATCCTCGATGTTTTTAAAATGTTCTCTCGATTTCAAAATATAAGACATATTTCGATTTTTCTGAATGCAACTTTTTAATTATGCATCTACATATAGTGTATACCTAAGTGCATACCAAAATGTACTTATCTAGAAAAGACAAATACATGTCTTATAATTTGGAATGGAGAGGGTATTATTTTAATGAATAGTTGTAGATTTTGGTATTTAAAACTGATACCATAATGTTGGTTATTTTTTACAATTAATGACATATATGGACAATATAAATAAACTTTATGCTACCTTTAGTAACAACAACAAATGAAAGAAAGGTATAATATGATAATAATAATTATTGTATACAATAATTATTGTATAAATACACATATACAAACCCTATCTTTTTTTCTCGAACACGACTTCACGTGTCATTTTTATTAAGAAGAAGGTGGCCGAAAGCACGGCAAGTACAACACACACGACACGGACCACAGAGACAGTGGTCTAAACAAACATAACAAAACAGAGAAAGAGAAAATGCCCTCTACCACGCTTAACAACCCAAGTCTCAAGAATTCTGGCAGGGGCAGGCTCGGCGTCGGAGGAGCATCAGGGCGCGCCAACGGAGCCTTCAGGAAGGGGATGACGCCCGCGGACGCCAACTCCGTTGGGCAGGCACCCAGGGGATCTTTCATTCCCGGATTGCTCCGGCAGCATATCTTTACGAACACTTCCGAAGAAATTGAGTCAAACTTAGCTTAATAGTGACGATTCATCATATTCATGGCATGGATGAAACAGTTTAAACAGATTATATGCGTTGATCAAACCGTCAAGGTAAACGATGAGGTTGACCAGACAAGTCATACGATAGAAGCAGGAATATACTCTACCGACAAGTAAGTGGTGAACGAATCAGTCAGAGAGTTGATCAGAATGAGAATATCTACGACCCGAAAGACAGGATTGAACGCGTTAACGTTATACGTGTGTGTGTACGTGCAGTGGTGTGCAGTGGTGTACGTACGTGTACGTGTGTGGGTGAAGTGTGGATCCTAGACTGGACTCGTCACCCGAGTGGGGTCCCGTCAAGGCCCCCAACGTACGCCGGACGACGACGCGGCTTCGCTTTGCATCTGGGGCCGATCCAATCCGGTCTGTCGGCCAGCTGCATGCTTATTCTGCAGTCAAACAAAGACGCGCGCCCGTTAGGTAGTTAGCTTTGGCCTACTAGTAGCTTTTTTGGGATCAGCAGCCACGTGGCTTCTCTCTACGTCGTATATACGTATAAGCAAGCTGCTGGAGGTATACGTCTCTAGAGAATACGAGAACGTACGACGACATGCATGTAGCATGTACAATGAGGCCCTTAAACCCTTCAGTTTCAGAAATCCATTGCATGAATGAGAATGAGATCATCGGTAATTTTGAACCAAAAATGAGATCATACTTGTGGGTCGTCGTTGGTGTGCCACGGTTTGGGGCCACACACGTAGGGCATAGGGCAGCAGAACACAGCCCTTGTTCCATTCCACAGCAGGGTCCGCTGGGCCGGCCTTAGCTAAGTTATCGGATGTCGCCCAAGGCCCATCGCATACATCACATACTACAAATTTTCGATATACTAATGATGATTTGAGATGTCGACTTTATTATTATACTTTGGTAGCCAAGGAGAAGAGAAGGTACACACAGCTATGGCGGTGTCCCTTTCTTCCTTTGTTTGGTTTCCAGCCACGTACGCACGGCACGGCAGCGTGATGACTAAAATGACCCTGCTTAATTACCTGCTGTACACCTACGAGAAGAGAGCTACCGTTTGCACGTGTGTACGTGTATGTAGTATATACGTTGCATGTACGTTACGGGCCGGCCGGCCAAGACGTACAGTCCTAGACCGCATTCTGTGGAGCATCCCGCTTCTCGGCCCATGCTAAGGCTGGGCCTATACCTAGACAGGCCGCCCACACAATTTATATATAGTGTATAAATAACTAAAATAAATAGTGCTAAAAAACAAAAACAAAAAATCAATGTTGCTAAACTGGTAAAATAAACACAGTAGTTGAGTTCTCCATGTCCATCTCAACAAATACAGAAGTTAACCTTTGTTTTTTTTTATTTCTAGTCCATATACATGTACATATAATTGGATATGCTGGCAAATTTTCCCATATATTATAGTGAGCAGTGGCCAAGCCAAAAAAAAACTTTTGGGAACCCGCACGATTCTTTATGTAGGAATATTTTAACTTAAAATGTTGCGATTTTCTTTGACATATATCAACAAAAAAATCTCTTTGATGAGCTCGAGCAGCTGCCTAGGGATGCCGAGCATAGATAGATAGATAGATATGTTATAGATAAGATCAAAGTAACATTGCATCTAGTATATACAATATTAATTCTCGTGGGAGGGTTCTTCCTCCTGCTTCTCAAATCTCAATGTGCTGTAAGAACAGTAGTCATCTATCCATGCATGTCTGTACGTGGGTCCCTCCACGGCAACTTGGACGTGGGAGACATGACAAACGCTTTCAGTTCACGAGCTCAGCTGCCTCGTCCTGATGTTACGCATAACTGAAAGCATTCCTATTTTGTTCGAAAAAAAAGAACATTCCTATTTGTTGAGATTTTAAACTTGCATGGTATCGGATTCGGATGTCACATTTTACTATATTTATTTTAAATTAGATATTAATATTTTTTAATACAAATACAAATGTCTCATGTATATTTACTCAATTTAACTTAATCCAGAGTGTATGTTGTTAAATTCAACATAAATGAGTAGAATTTTACAAGTAAGTTCATTGATAACCAAAGTGAAATAAAATAAAACTACGCTTCCAATAATCTCCAATCTCAAAGTATACTAAATTATAATAGCTAATATTTAATAAATGATATGTAATCGAAAGTCCCAATTTGGAAACAAATTAAAATGACTGTCGAAAGCAACTAAATCCAAAGAATAATAGTCTACAATCAAATTAGAAGGGAAGAAATAAAATCCAAAAGACCAACTCTATAGCTCGGTCTTGCGAGCTCCACACTCTCTCAAAACGGGGGTGGTCAAGGCAAAGTGGAGGGAATGTGCAATGTTATGGGTGCCAGCGACAGCGTATCTCCATTGTATCTGTAGGTCTAAACCTAATATATCTCTACGATAATATACTTATATATCTCTAACCATATATATCTATAGGTTAAAAAAAACCATATATATCTATACTTGAACATATTGCTCACAATCTCATTAGAAGTGAAAAGTAAACAATTTAACTAGATTAGAAGTTGTCTATTTGCCTCCACAACCATCTCTAGCTCTCAATTGTGTGTCTCTTATGAACGGTTTGACACCTAACGCTAGTTCTTCCATCCTTTTTGGTGTCGCCCCTATCTCTATCTACTAGGTTTAAATATATTAGTGTACCCCTAATAAGGATACAATCTTTATCTCTAGCTAGCTATACACTTGTAACACAATCCATCAATATATTATATAGATGTAACTGATGCTTGCCAGTGTACCCTTAGGATACTATCTCTATCTCTAGCTAACCATACGCTTGTCACACAATCCATCAGCAGATTAGATATAGATGTAATTGATGCTTTCCTTTTATTGTGATGTAAAGAATATTGGTTGTTAATTAATTCTTCTAAGCACTAGCACAAATTGAAATGGTAGAGGCAATTAGATTGAATTAATGATGAGGGAGGTAGGTTAGATTACTACGTTAGAAACGGTAACGACTGTGGACGGACATATTTTAAATGCTAAAATGTGTATATTTATAGCATAGGGGAGTTTTATACAAAGACAATATTGATTTAATATTATAGAGCTTCTAAAAACTATTGTAAACTAGTATGCGTATATATGATTGTATATAAGTGTATATTTAACCTCCTTATTAGGCCTTGTCCAAAAAAAAAGAACCCCTCCATATTAGGCTACTATGCTACTAGTGACCTACTCCCTCCGTCCTGAATTAAAAAGCATTCTAGCCATTCTAAGACAAAATAAGAGAGAAGGCAATAGACATATATACCCCTCATTTACCTTCCTAATGTATTGAAATCTATTTCTATTTTGCATGATTAAAGGGTGAACTATTAGTTCTTATACAAAATATGGGCAAGTCTTTCCCAGTTACCTTCCTCAGTAAAAAACAATCACATACTCTTATTTAAGTAAATATTATCTTTTTATTCTCTAAACGCTTTTGGCGACACCTCCCAACGCCTAGAATCTTTCTTTATATCGGGATGGAGGGAGTAGTTTTAAAGCTCCATCTTGTTCTTTTTTTGGCAAGGAGGAGGCCTTCTGGTCATAATACATGGAAAATGGAGGGGCTTCTTCGAAAAAAGAAGAAATAAAGAGATTGACTAATAACCACTGTTTGCTGAAAACTGAAAAGTCCGTGATCGCTGATTCTGATTTGGACTGCACCGGTGCACCCTCGGCTGCCTGGCAACGCACACCGGAGAGCCGCGACCTTTCCAGCGCCCTCTCCCAACTCCTCTGCCCTGCCCCTGCGTTGTCTTCTCCGTCTCTCTCTTGTCGCCGCTGGCTGGATTAATCGGTCGCTCGCGCCCGCCGATGAGCTGATCGAGCTGAGGCCGGCCACGCGCCGCCCACCGCCCTCGGAGAAGACGACTTCTACCAGGCCCTCCTCTTTCTCCAATTGAAGCAGCACGTCCCATGGTACGGTTCCATCCCTTCCCAGCCAGTACTCTGCTTCTTAGCAGTAACCGCTTTCTTTCCCCTGCTGCGGCGTGGTGGTGGTGATCTCATCGTCTTCTCCGGCGGTGCGACGCCACCGCGTGAAGCTGCGTGCGTTCGTCATCTTTATGCGTTTCTTGCCGCGTCGCCAACCAATCCAGGATTCCTCCGATCCTCCTCCCTTTCCCTGCGGCTGCGGCGCACAAAGAAAATTGTTTTTTTTTTCCTCCACAAAGAAAACCGCTGCTCCATTCACTGCCAAGCTTCAGTTGAGAAATAACCGCTGCTCTGCTGTTACCACCACCATCCTTCACGATCCACCAATCCAAAGCTCCCATACGAATTCTTGTCTGAAAAAAGAATTCTCTGCTTTCAGCTCATCGGCATGGCGCAGGGAGCAGCAGCAGCAGCAGGCGTGGACGGCAACGGCAAGGACGGCGGCGGCACCACCCCCATCCCCGGCCGGCCGGCGGCGGTGAAGCTGCCGCTGAAGCTCCTCCTCGTGGCGGTGCTGGGCACAGGGCTCCTGGCCGTCATGGTGCTGCTCCTCGGCGGCCCGGCCTCCTACTCGTCCATGCTCCCGCGCCTGCGCCCCGCCGTCCCTGACGCCGCCCTGCTGCTGCCCGCGCCGTCGCTGCCGCCGCCATCGCCACTCGAGCGGTGGACGCGCGCGCCGGCGTCCGCGTGGCACGAGATGACGGACGAGGAGCTGCTGTGGGCGGCGTCGTGGCGGCCCGGCGTGCGGCGGTACCCGTACCGGCGCACGCCCAAGGTGGCCTTCATGTTCCTCACCCGCGGCCCGCTGCCGCTCGCCCCGCTCTGGGAGCGGTTCTTCGCCGGCGCCGGGGACACGGGCCTCTTCTCCGTGTACGTGCACGCCACGCCGGGGTACCGCCCCGACTTCCCGCCGGCGTCCGCCTTCTACCGCCGCCTCGTGCCCAGCCAGGTGCGTACGCCACGCCGCCTCCTTGGATCGTTGACGTGGAACGTGCGCTCAGCGCTCGCAAGTTTCGGTTTCGCTTTGACGATGCGGCCAACCATGTCCGTCCATGTTGCACGGCGACCGCGACGACGAAAATTATGCAGGGACGTCGCACGGTCTGGGTCGTGGAATGTGGATGGATGCCGGAGAGGCTAGGGAGAAAATTTTAGTCAGAGCTGAAAATGACGGCCATTTATAAATTTAAAAACTTCTAGTCCATCTCCGTCCTGTCGTCCTGCACATCACAAATTCCACCTGCCGGTCAATTTGATGCATCGCAACAAGATGGCATGGCATTACCATGGAATCTTCACCCTTTTTTGACATGATCATTATACAACCCCCATCAACATAATCTCACTTTCACTTTCTACTGCTTGCCATCTTTGATCACTACTAAAAATTCTATGCTTTTTTATTTCCAAAAAAACACAAACTATACTGTTATTAGTAGAACAGTGAGCTGCCACTGACTGACCACTGCACTTCATAAAAACACAGGTGGCGGCGTGGGGCGAGGCGAGCATGCTGGACGCAGAACGTCGTCTCCTAGCGAACGCGCTGCTCGACCCATCGAACGAGCGCTTCGTCCTCCTCTCCGAGTCCTGCGTCCCACTCTACGGCTTCCCGGCGGTGTACAGCTACCTGACGCGCTCACGTTCCAGCTTCGTGGGCGCGTTCGACGACCCACGCCCGTCCGGCCGAGGACGGTACCGCGACGGCCTGGCGCCGGAGGTCCGGCGGGAGCAGTTCCGGAAGGGCGCGCAGTGGTTCGAGCTGGCCCGAGCGCTCGCCGTCGACGTGGTCGCCGACGGCATGTACTACCCCAAGTTCCGGGAGCACTGCCGCCCGCCGTGCTACGTGGACGAGCACTACCTGCCGACGGCGCTCTCCATCGAGGCGCCAGAGCGGATCGCGAACCGGAGCGTGACGTGGGTCGACTGGTCCCGCGGCGGCGCGCACCCGGCCACGTTCGGGGAGAAGGACGTCGACGAGGCGTTCCTGAGGCGGCTCACGGCGGCGAACGGCAAGGACCAGGGGAATTGCACGTATAATGGACAGCCGGCCGAGGTGTGCTTCTTGTTCGCGAGGAAGTTCGCGCCCAGCACGCTCCGGCCGCTGCTCAGGCTCGCGCCCAAGCTGCTCGGATACAGCTGATGACTCTGACTGTGCTCTGTTCTCGAGATATGTCCAGTGACAACAGAAGGAAACCATACATACTCTGCTTTTGACAACTTTGTTACAGTACAATCTAAGTAGACTAATCACAGCATGTTGTTACAGTTGATTGGTATGAAAATGTACTCTAGACTCGATGATCGTCGTCCATCATCGATGTATAGATATGCTAGCTCCATCACTTACACCAATTACTGAATTACACCACCTGAGCATCATTTTTTTTCCGGCTCAATGAGATTAGAGGAAGATCTATTGAGACGAGCAAATCGAGTGTTTCCACACACATCAAGAACTGATTTTTAAACCGATCAGGTCAACGAACAGACACAGTATATTAATAGAGAAGAGTGCAACCTATTCAGAACATAACCAACGCCAACATAAACGTTGTAGTCCCATAAAAAGTAATACTTCATGTAAGCTCCAGCGTTTTATGACCACTATACCCACAGTGCAAGCCACACTCATTAGTCTCCTCATCTCTCTACCCTATATCTCAGTTGCTTCCATCTCAGCTTTTTTTTTTCTCTCACTCACATGACAATCAAGGCTTGCTTTTAGAAACAGGGTTACTGGCTTACTGCACCCTATGGATGTGATTTTGACGATCTGCAACAGAATCCAGCTGGGTTGTATCACTTAGTTGTGTTGTGAGTTGTATCACTACTCTGTTTCATTTTGGTGTTTTATTAAATATTCGTTGGTTTTCAAATATTCTGGCACATACTATGTTAGGTTTTTCTTTTCAAATGAATTCAGTTTAGAAAGTGCAGCTTGATCTTTATAAATCTTACTATTCTGTACTGAATACTGATGAATTGCGTGTTGGGTTTATGTTCCCAACCATCAGAAAGCTTTTTCACCCATCTGTATTTAGTTCTTTTATTTTATAGCCATATGTTTGATTGCACACATTTTATTAGTAGACCAACACGTGCAGTATTTTTTACTATCTACTTGTTTACGGAAACCTTTGTTACAGAGTATAGTGCACTCTATTTGTCCGCTCATCAGGCAAGTCGCAACATATTTCATGGGTTGCCGATTTCTCTTTCTGCAGTTATCAGCAATAGAAAGGACGCAGTTATCCCAAGTTGCTTTGCTCTAAATATGAATCTGAACCATACTCTGCTTTGACAGCTTCGTTACAATCTACTAGTACTAAACACATGTAAAGCTGGGCTGAGCCTCATTGATCCAAAAAAATGACTAAACACATGTCGTCTACCCTCTTCGCGCTAGTCTTTCTGAAGTCCAGACTCTGTTATGCAAGTGCATACTCGTTATGCAAAATGAGCCAGAGACAGAGGTACTCCATCAGCAGATTTTCATTGCAGGATCGTGGCTGGCTGGCTAGAACATCATCGACGATCTGTGAGAATCCCATCGTGTCACCGCTTAACATTAGGCAGCCAATCGATTAATCTGCAGCTGATCGCATGGAAATGAATCTGACAGCGCATATTTCTTTTCTCGAGCCTCAGCATCCAAATTCTCAGCAAGTGCCACTTCAGCTTCAGCTCATAATTAACATCAGGCGCTACGAGACGCAACGTACCCAACCCAGCATTTTTACCATATACATCGCGAAAAAAATATCAGCTCAGAACGATCACGCATTCACAGAACAATAGGAGCAAAAACCATGCATTTTTTTCGTCGGTTGGGCGCGTTACTGGGCGGATCCTTACACAGTTACACTGGCGTTGTTGTTTCTAAAAAAGATAAAAACAGAAGCTTCACTGTTGTTACACGAGGGATAGTCCCAACAAATATATTCTAAAAAAGCACATGTATTTTCTGCTCTGCCTATGATTTGCATGGATCTAAACATACCGTTAATCATATACAACTAATAAATATGGCTGCGCCGGTGGTTACTTCGGAAATCTCTAGTTCTGTCGGCTCAGTCCTTATAAGGTGCTTATAGGGTAGGGTTTACATACGTGTGTTCATAGCGGTGAGTATGTGTGCGTGTTGAGCGTCTGCGTTGTACAATGTCATCTTAAAACAAATATGGCTGATAAACAAGCACGATGGAGGTTTTACATGCTAAAAATCTTTTTTTTTTAGATAAAGGCTAAAAATCTTCTCTAGCCAACGAAACCCAACAGATGATGATATATAATTCATTATTTATGACCCTGCATTTAGGGTTTGAAAGAGTTTTTCATTCTTGATGAATCGAAAACGTAGCACCAAACATGCATGAATCTTCAATCATATTAGACGACAATGGTAATCGATCGAAACAGATGAATTGAGATCGATTACACTGAAGCTAGCTCTTATTATTATTTCTGTACGGTAGATTTAACTACGTTGCAAGCATATAGGCGGGTTGCATCATGGATTCGCTTTGGCCAGACGACGGCGATGGCGGCCGGCATTTAGGGTTGCAAGCACGGCAGTTCGCCCTGCACACATCTTGCGTCATATAACACGCTGGTTTATCCGGATTTACACTCAAGCAGCAGTAGCAGACCTTCGACTGTATACAAGAATTCTTCTGGCAATATATTAGTGCAAAATCGCTCCCAGTCCCATTGGATGATGATGATGTTGTTAAACGTGCGGCCTCAAGCAGATGATGACGACCTGATGCAGTATTTAATCAGCATTTTGCATACATATTGACGAAAAGACATGATGCATATATATGATGATGATACTACTACACTTACATGTCACAGGCGATGGATATGCAAGCAGCAAAAGGAAAACGAATATGGCTGCCGGGTACACTAGGACGCCACAGCACCTACCCCTCATATTTGTATTGTAGGTTAACCTACTAATAAATGCAATAGTTTGCATAGCCTAAGTATAGACGGTATGTAGCTATATATATAGGCAGAGAGGGGGGTGGTGGTGTCTTCGAATCGGGACGAGATTGCAAGCTATGTATATGGACGTAAAAATCGAAATTATATACAAATGAGATGTCGAGAATAAGAGTAATAAGGTATCTATGGTATTAATTCCCGAATAATATAGAATGTTCATCAAGATACGGATGTGATTAAAAAAGATGACCAATTACCATCTATAGGAAGGTAATAGACCACTCTATTTTTTATTTAGAAACATTTCTTTTTTTTTGAAAGGATATTTAGAAACATTTCTCAAGGAAAAAGAAGTAACTAGCATCGTATAAGATATATGCCAAAACCGGTTCCTACGTTGCAAAGGAGTAGTAGATTAATTTTACGACTCGTACCCTAGGTACAAATGATTGTCCTCTCTGGATCGAAGAGAAAAATCTATGCCTTCCTACGACGTTGCAAAGCAAGAGGAACAAAATGCATTTTTTGTTTCGTGGACCTTTCTGAATAGCACCTCTAACAGAGTCATCACACCAACAAAAACAAATAGCACCTCTCACAGAGTTGTCTACGAAGACAGCTCCCATCCACTCTCAAGCTGTCAAGCAGAGTCTCAAACTCACAATAGAGAACTGATGAAATCACAAGTTGTAAAGTGAAATTAGCAGCCAGGAGGTGGAAATAGCAGATGCAGTTATGAACGTCCATGCCACGGATCCGAGGATCACCGAAAGCTGGAATAGGCCGCATTGGAGAGACGAGTAAGGGCTGCAGTAGTTCGTATCTATCTCGAGCAGGACGACCACACCTCCAGCGGAAGATACTGCTGCCAATGAGCCTATTGCAAGGATCTGTAACAGACATAATTACATTAAATTCCCATTTTTGAAGGAAAAAAGTGGAGCAATAATATGACATCTCAGCATTCATTTTGAAACATATATATGCCCGAACAAGGAAATGGAAAGATGAAACAAACAAACTTACCGAGTCACCTATGAAATAGAGCCATACAGTCCCAATGTTGTGTAGATTCCAGTTTTTCATCGAGGAGATGATATCTACACTGGCGAGGGTGAGACTCCATAGTGACAATACGGTCATCTGAAAAGAGAGGAATCTGGAAAAGAAATATATTATAAGGATAAATTATCCCCAGAAGGAAAACCTAATAAATAAACACATATGTGACATAATGCATGAAGATAACATGACAAAAAAAAGTAATGTGATACAATGCCTGAAAATAACCAAAAAAAAAAAAGTGACAACCTATAGGTTACATATGTTGGTCACATACATTTTTTCCATTGAATGAGTCTCCTTTACAGCTTTATTTAGTGCATTACCCAGTACTGTGGTTCAATTTTGAAACTATGGGTGCGCTTGGTTCCATGCCAATGGCGGCCAAGCCGAATTCGACCATGGACTGTGTGGAAGGAGCATCGTTTTATCTGATGTCTTGATTTGGCTCGCCCTAGCCAGCCAACGTTGTCAAATTGAGTTTAATTCTCTCCGTCCACAAGGCCAAACTAGCGCTGCTTGTTTTGTGAGCCCAACTTCGGTTGGGTGCAAGATTTTGCCTGGACATCTATCTAGCGGTTCAAATCCAAACGTCTCTAAACGGGCATCGATCGAGGCCACTCGTCTGCTGGGTCTCTGCAGTATAAAAGCTTGACAAGAACATAATATTTTCATGGAAACATATGACGAGCTATTATGTTTTCCGATTGGCCTGAGTCTATTTTTCTGTTTATAGAAGAAAAGCCAGGTATAAACTATCCATTATCTAAAAAAATTTTATGTTTTCTGATTGTCAAGGCTTAAAACATCTAATAGGTCTCTAGAGTATATTACGTAGCAGCTTACTATTAATTAGGCCATACCTGAAGGCGGCGTAGCGGTAAAGCGCGATCGTCATGGCTACGGCAGATCCTGTTGAGCACAGGAACTGCAACACCCGCATCGCCAAGCCGGCCCGCGTCCCGGGGCTCCCCACGATGGCCATCGTCTCTTTAATCGCCGAGCAGAACCTACAGAGATCCAGGGGTCGTCTTTGACAAATTAATGCTTTTCACTTAACTAAAGTTGACACATGCATGCATACTTGAAAATTCAGAAACGACTTAACAGATCGATGAGTTAACATCCGCAGAATCCTCAGTAACTCCACAGCATTGTAAATTCAGAAACATTCATGGAAGCAACTCGTAATGCTAGACTACTGAAGGTTCATACAAGTGCCATGTCCATGCCACACTAACTGAAAATTCAGAAACTTGAGCATCCCTTATACTAACTGCATTCCAGATCGAGTTCCAGTGTGTAAAATTAAGAGAAGTATTTCTCAATGGAATATTTTCCTGAAGATATTTGACCTCGCTCGTCCATGACTTGACTTGGGATCACGTACAAGATCAACGACTCAAGCTAGCTAGCAGATTGTGCGGCTCGATCTCGCGTCAAAGTCGAACGGCACGGGTGGCTGCAGACGGATACGACGAATTGAAGGTACCGGTGCACTACCCCCCTCCATCCCTCACTGCGCCACCACGGCCGCACTACCTCATCAGTCATCACCCTAGTCCAGCCGACGTCCGAGGATGCCGGTGGCCGGCGCTGAAGACGGACGGATCGGGGGCAAGGTCGTTGGGCACCCTGGCCTCAGCCTAGCCCGTCTCCAAGCGAAACCGAGGGGATTATTTTTGTAAAATTGCGGTGATATATAGAGACGAGAAAAGGACGAGCGTTGTGCGTGCAGTGCAGGTTGATCGGCTTAAGCAGTTGGAGACTTGAAGGCAAACATACCTTGGCCTGCTGCTCGGCGCTCGCAGTCGCTGCTATGTCTCGCCGACGGCCGCGTCCGCCGCCGCTGCTGGTGTGTGGTGTCGCCCGGCCGGCCAGACGCACGTGCACGACGGAGCTACGATGAACACATGGAGCGACCGGCACGGACAAGGATCGAGGGGATTCGGGGCAGGGGCGGAAGGCCGGGGTGCGTACAGGAGAGGAGCTGAGGGAGCGAGGGGCTATAAGTTCTGGATGAGGCCCTTTGTTATAATTCTAAGGATTCTAATTCTAATTACATGTAAAAGTAATTTTTTTGTGAGGTAAACAAATGCAGATAGCTATTAGCTTGACTGGTTACCGAGGAGTGATATGATATGTTTTCCAGTTTTACTTTTACAGGAGGTTAAAACCTGTGCTTGAGTGTCTTTTTTTTTTTTTTTGTCTTTTATGAATGATTCAAGAGCAGCAGCAAAGTACCCCAGGAATGGAATGAAGTCCGGCTGGCGTCCCTTCAGTCGTGAATCAGCTATCCTTGCCTTAAGGAACACAACCGAGCATGTGGCATGCTGTGTGCCTGCATTGCCTCTGTTGGCAGGCAGTCAGGCACCCTCCTTGGCACCCATGCCTTCATCTTCAGGGACCCTTGTTTTGGTGGCTTCCATTTAACCGCTTGAGCTCCGCTCTTCTCCGCTACGATGGCGTGGGGTAAGCTCAAGCCCAAGCCATGGTGGCGCGGGTGAGCTCCAGCCTAGCCACGATGGTGGCGCGGGGCAAGCTCGAGCCCTGACCATGCGGAGCAGGGATGCGCGGAGATGCGCAGGGCGAGGTAGCTAGGGCAACACCAGGCTGGCGGTATGGGGCTGCGGTTACAACTCACAAGTGATGGGGCAATGCCCTGTTTGATGACGAGAGATGGAAGAAGATGAACATTGGCTGCCATTGGAGCCCATATAAAAGTAGCAGCTAAGGCCTTTCACAGTGTGTGTAGTGCTTGAAACAATATAAGTTAGCCACATCGTTTGTGTACCAATTTTTCACATGCAATGGGCTTGCCTCCCTCCCTCTCTCTCTCTCTCTCTCTCTCTCTCTCTCTCTCTCTCTCCATAAGACAAATAGACATCGGTGCTTCTATATACTCCGCTCCTATTTATTCAAGCACAACTCCAAATTAGCATGTTGCAGTGTGTTGAGTGATGCTTAAACACTCTCTCTGTTTCGGTATCACTCCAATTACCACATTATACAAAGTAATCCCATACTTAAACCCACTCCATCTGTAGTCACATAAAAACCCACTCCATCCCTCACATCAAACAAAAAAAATTAGAATGACTATATCTTGTTAACCAAACATGAGGTCGGTTCGATCTAACCCTTAAAACTAGTGGGATAGATCCAAACCCACAGCACGTCAACCAAACTTAACACACGCTAACATACCCCTGTGCTTGTTCGTCCATCGTTCTGTGCAGAGTGACCTCCTGCTCTCCTGCTCTACCGTTGCCCTCCTGGCCGTGACCTGCCTGACCTGCTCACTCACACGGTCACACCTGAGCTCCTCTGCTGCGTTCACACCTGAGCTCCTCTGCTGTGAGAATCATTTCTCGCTTGTGCATGTGAAAAGTGACGCTGGATGCTCGGTCGCTTCGAGCTTGGCTTTGCCCTTGAAAGGCTGAAACCAAAGCAAGGCAGGCACAGATGACAGATTCCATTCCTGGCTTCAGTTCACTCACAAATGATGCCCGTTCGTGGGCATGTCCTTGGGCAAAGGAGGTACTAGTGCATCAGATCAGAGCTGCCATGACGATCGAGCACAGGCATAGTGGTGGCTGGTGGACTGGTGGTGGTACACCCACCGTCACCGAGTACAACAATGGATTCAGAAAATATCCTCGCACATCTCTGTGGCCCTGCTGGGCGCTGGCTTTATAATCAGAGGCACAGCACAGCAGGTTTTCATGGCAGGCAGGCTCCATCTGGGAGCATCGATCGTGTCACACACCGCTTAACATTAAGCAGGCAGGCCATATATCGATTCTTTTGTTATCGCCATTTCTCAGTATGTGCCATTTCAGCTTCAGCTCATAATGAACATCAGATTGTACGGGACGCAACCTACCCTCCCAGAAATGCTCCTGCTACAACACAGAGTCAAAGAAATACTGAAAGTGAATTCTGATCAATGGCTCCAAGGATTTTTGTAACTTTTAGACCAGTGAATTTTTATATGAATGAGTATCAGGTGAGTGTTGTTGACTGTTTGGAATTGCACATCAGCATGCTAGATTTGTGACTCCAATGTACGTATTCAGGCTGTTGCGCCATATTCTTTTTCCTCTAATGAACATATAAAATCTGTGAGGTCACATGAGTTTGTTATGTCAGATGTTGGAGGCAGTATAGTAATATATTCGATTATCTCCCGGGAAATCCCATGGATCAGGTGTCGACGGTATATTTTTAAGTTAGTGCTTTGTTTATATATTTGTAATGAGATGTACAAAGCCTACTGTTTAAGGCAACAAACAACAGCAGCGTGCAGAATTAGCTTCAGGAGGAGAGTAAGACACGTACTGAGCTAGTGTTTCGGTGTTAAGAGTAAGAGGCAGAGTCTCTGGACCAGGAAGAAGGCCACTCCGCCCTGTGTTGTTGCTGCCGACCTGCAGTGCAGCTCCATGCCATCATCTTAATACTAATAATATACTCACTCCATTAACAAATTAACATCGTCATTGGGCCATGCACCCCAAGCAAGACCATTAGACCAGAGCACTTATTTCAATGCGATCGTGTAGTGCTATAGTGTAGTCTTTGATACACTTCATTTCAACATTAGGCAGACAGGTAGGCGATCGCATTGAAATGAAGTTGACAGCGCCATTTTTGTCGTCTCACCATCTAGTTCTTAGTGCCATTTCAGCTTCAGCTCATAATTCCCATCAAACGGTACGCGACGGAACATACCTAGCCCAGCCATAAAGGTACCATTTTCACCGACCCCTAGTAGACCGACCAACCATGCTAACATTGATTTTCAGATAGCTTCCAAATCGTTCTCCTACGGCTTGAAGTAGTTCTCGCAAGATGAAAATGCATGATTTACTTATACCTTTTCTGATCTCTACAAAAATAAAAATGTACAAGTGAATCATGCCCTTTCATCTTGTCAAAGGTACTTCAAGCCATAGGAGTACATTTTGAAAGATCTATCCATCTGAAAATCAATGTTAGCTTGATTATTGGTTGGTGGCTGGCGCAACCAATGCTTAGGACTCCATCACTTACGTTATGGGTCTGAATATATCTAAGATATACATTGAAAAATTACTAAATTAACAAGATCAACAAAGCACGACCATAGGCCTTCTACCGTCAGATATGGTGGTTAATATTGGCATTCCTTCAGGCTGATTCTTCTAGGGTGAGGGCGCGATCATAGACCTGTGGTGGGACCAATGGAGACAGAGATGGCATATACACAAGCGGAGAGGAGCAGACACACTGTTCGTCTTGGTGGCTTAGAAGATCTGGAAGGAGAGGAATGCACGATGCTTCATGAACGAAGAGTCCTCCATCCACTAGGTCCTCTCCAACATCAAGCACACCGCACATCTTTGGATCGAGGCGGACGCGCGGAAAGTAGAATGCTTAGTGCGTGAGTAGTCTGTTATGTATAAGCGGGAGGATGGCGGTGCGTGTTTACAATCTTGTATCCATCCAAAATTTTTGTAAAACTCTCTTCTATTTAAATACAATGATGCGTACTCCCTCCGTTCCTAAAAGAGTGTCGTTTTTTACTTCCAGACATCGTGTTTGACCACTTCGTCTTATTTAAATTTTTAAAGTATATTATAAAATAAATGAATCAGTATTAAAGTATCTCTAATGATAAATAAGTCAAAAAAATAAATAATATTTATAAAACTTTTTTGAATAAGACGGACAATCAAATATGATAGATGAAAAACCTAAAGTGACACTTTTTTTTGGGACAGAGGGAGTAAACTTTTTGCGTATTCGAGAAAAGATCGACAAAGCACAAAAATATACACTCTATTATAAAAAGATTACTACGTATGAGTACAAAGTAGGTGCGTCGGGGGCTCGTGCGGGTGTGCGGGCTTAGCAGTGTGGGCGTGCGCGCTCTTCTATTAGCATTTCCCATATTTAATTTATCGTTTTCTAAATGTACTTGAATAACACGTCGCCATGCTAACAACGAACGTAATAAAATTCTTTAAGGTCACATGAGCTTGTTGTGTGAGACGTTGGAGGCCATGAAGCTTTGTCTGCTTAACCATTGGATTATCTCGTGAAGCTAAAAGTAGGTATTAGGACATTCGTAATGGTAATATATAGTACTAGCTACGTAGTAAGCTGACATGAAGGTGAGAGACAAGAAAAAAAGACTTTCATGTTACTGGATCCACATGCTCCTCTCACATATTCTTGGGCCACGTGAAATAGATAAGTTATTTGCTTGTAGCTAGTGAACACTCTCTCTCCTACTTTTTACTTGCCACGTCATATCTAGATAGTAAAATAGCTAGCCATTACGAACGCCCTTATAGCAGGTTGTAAGCCAGTTAAATGACGATGTGAAGGAGAAAAAGAAAAAGTATACTATAAACTTACAGCTGACTTAGTCCAAAAACTATGTGAGAGAGACAAGTGGATCTTGTATATAATAATAAAGGCTCAACCACTATATGTAAGTCGGTTGTATTAGGGCAGTCCCAATGGTAGAAACTACGCACGGTTTCCATGATGATTACATCGGCAAAAACATCATATAGAAGCTACCCCAATCCAATGCAAGAGCTTTTTGAGTAATAAATATTGCTCTGTTTTCTCTCCCTCTTATCCTTTCCTCCGCCTCCGTTCCTTCTTGTACCAACCAAAAGCACGAGACAAGCTCAGCCTGGGCAAAATACCCGATACCCATTACCCGAACTACCTAAACCCCTACCCGAACCCGAGGTACCCGATCCCAAGTTCGGATAGTGATTTTGATTACCCAAAATTAGTTTGGATAATTCGGGTAATACAGTCCGGTACCCAAACTACCCGAACTACCCAAAGTATCATGTTTTGTTATGTTTCGTTAGTTAAACACTTAAAACTATCACTTTATTAGAATATAATTCTCTCGGTTTGAACATGTGACTGCAATATACTATTCTTAACAAATTGCTGGTGGAATTCAACTTAAATTACTAGTGAAATTATGTACATGCGACTACTAAAATTTTGTGTAGTTTATTATTTTTTATAAATTCAGGTAGATCGGTATACCCGAACCCGAACCCGAATTATCGGGTACTCGAAACTTCGGGTAGTGTTTTTTTAGGGCTAATATCGGATAGTAGTTTTCATTACCCGAATTTTGAATTACCCGAACTACCCGACCCGAAGAAATCGGGTAACCCGAACGCCCAGGCTGAAGACAAGCAGCACATGGCATACGGCGAGACCACACGGCAACGGAGAACCAGCATAGAGCAAGCGAGCGGGGTGGCCGTCGGACGAGCGTATGCGGCGGCTCGGCAGCGTGGGCAAGCCGCAAGCAGATCAGGGTTTTTTCTACCGGTCGGTTTACTGCGGTAACCGGTCTAACCGGCCCGGACCGGTTCCGGTCCGGTTCGGTTTGGTTTTCCCCAAATTCAAATTTAAAATTTAAAAAAAAATACTGTAAAAATTCCTAAAAATAGTTCATGATTTATAGAAGCCAATGGTGTAAAAAATTTTCAAATTTGAGTTCGTTTAGTATTTATTTAGACGTTTAGAAATTTGAAAAAAAAAAAAAAAAATACACACCGGCCCGTTAAGACTCATTAAATCATGAAGGTCGAAAAACATACTAAACACACTTAAATTTGAAAATTTTTGACATCGTTTGAAAATCATGAAGGTCGAAAAACATACTAAACACACTCATTAGACGTTTTTTAGCATTTTTTTAAATTTAAATTTGAATTTTGAAAAAACCAGCGGTTACCACTTTACCGATCGGTAAACTGCTCAAACCGAGCGGTAAACCGCTCAAACTGACCGGTAAGCTGCTCGCAAACCGAACCGCACGGGCGTTTGAATTCAAATTCGAATTCAACCGGTTTTCGGATCAAACCGCGGCTAACAGGAACCGGAGGCCGGCGGTTCGGCTCGACCGGTCGATAAAAAAAACCCTGAAGCAGGTGCGTCTCTGGTGAGCGTACGCGGCAGCGTGGACAAGCAGATGTGTCTCCGGACGAGCGGAGGCGGCGGCGTGGCAGCGTCGGCAAGCGGATGCATCTCCAGGCGAGCAGACGCGGCGGCGCGGCTGCGTGGGCAAGCGGATGTGTCTCCGGCGAGTGGCCTTGGCGGCCGCGGCCTGCGTCGACCTGCAGCGGTCTTGTCGAGCGACCTGTGGCAACGGTACGGTGGCATGTCCGCTCAGGATTCGACACTTTGCAGCTGGAGCGGCAGCTTCTACGACAACAGTGCAACCTTCGTGACGGCGAGCGCGGCTTGCTCCACGGCGGCGCCTGCGCAACGTATGCGGGGAGGAGAAGAAACTGGTAGTTTCTCCCCAAGGCGGTTTTACTCGTTTTTTCGTGCATCGATCCGAGGATAGACGCCGTTTCTTGAGGAAGAAACAATTTCTTCGACTTTTACCTTCTTTCCTCGATAGCTCCTTTGCCACGTCACCAAAGTGCTGAGTTGTCTTTCTAATTAATGAGGATAGAAACTGCAATTAATGTCCCATTGAAACTGCCCTTATAATACTTGCTCTAAGGTCTCTTATTACTATTACAATCTATAAATGCAGGTGCGATGTACCATGTCACAAGTTCGTGTCGTCCGATCGCTCATGCTCTTAAGCGGTGTAGACAGGGTACTACTGTTTGAGGCAAGCAGCAGCAGCAGCATGCAGAATTAGCTCACAGGTTTTCAGGAGGAGAGCAAGACACGTAGTGTTTCACGTAGTGTTCCAGAGTCAAGGGACAGGGTAAGAGCAGAGCAGAGGTGCAGGCATGAAGAGAGCCACTCCGGCATGTGTTGTTGCTGCAGAGTGCAGAGCTGCAGTGCCGCTCCATGCCATCATCTTAATACTAGTATACTCACTAGCTCCATTAACAAGTTAACATCGCCATGCACTGATGCACCCCAAGCAAGACATGAGATGATACTGTGTCATGCAAATGAACTGATGGACAAAGACAATTACAAAGTGAAATGATACTCCTCCTTACCTGATGATCAGACGAAACAAATACTCTGTTGGTCTGCCCTCTCTTTGATTTTTGTAGTTGCAGGAGCATAATGGCGGTGTCACAGGCAACTGTCCACAGCATAGGACAAGAGGCAGTGAAGGTGTGTGACTGTGCTGGTCACGGTTACAATCAGGGGGACACGTAGTAGTACAACGTACGAGGCAGTGAAGGTGTGTGACTGTGCTGGTCACGGTTACAATCAGGGGGACACGTAGTAGTACAACGTACGACTACTCGTACTGCTCCCAGACCCCAAGTGTGCATGTGACGCCGGAGTGAAAAGCGACGCCGGCACCGGGCAGGATATTCTCGGTCGCTGGAGAGCTTGGCTTGGCCTGAAACCAAGGCAAGGCAGGCACAGATTCCATTCCTGGGCTCACTTCACTAGTAGTACTCCGTACTTCTCTGTGTCTATGTGCTTCACTAATCACAACAGGGCTAGGCCAATATGACGCCCATTCCGTTCGTTTATTCTACTTCCTGACATGTTGACAACAGTTTTTTGCTTGTGAAGAAGAAAGGGCATTTGTGAAGAAAGAATGACACTTCCATTCAGCAAAGGAGGTAGCATTGGCATAGTAGTGGTGGTACACCCACCGTACACCAACGGCTTCAGAAAATATCGCGCATCTCCTCACTGACTGCTGTGATCCTGCTGCCTTCAAAATCAGAGCCACGGCAGGCTTTCGTGGCAGCCAGGCTCGTCAACAATCTGGGAGCATCGTCGTGTCACTCACCGCTTAACATTAGGCAGACAGTCAGGCGATCGCATTGAAATGAACCTGACAACGCCTAGGCGTGATCGTAAAAAAAAAAAAAAAAAGAACCTGACAACGCCATTTCCGGCGTCTCACCGTCTAATTCTCGGCAAGTGCCATTTCAGCTTCAGCTCATAATTCCGATCAGCTTCAGCCCGGCCATAAAGCTAGCATTTTTAGCACTTACTAATATCAGGCGAAAATATCAAACACAAGAACATCTCGGTTTGCAAAAATTCGTGGTTTTTTTTCCCCTTTCTCTTCTCCCATTCTCATGTTCTTCAGTGTTTATTAGTACCAACCAATGTACAGCACCATGAACGAACGAACACAAGAAGGGACGAACTAGCAGTAGTAGTAATAATCATAACAAAAAAGAAAACTAAGCAAACAAGCAGGGATTACATTACATTGCGTTCGATCCGATGATCTCCCTCCCTCCTGCAAAAGATGCAAACTTGCAAAACATTGCAAGCACAGAGGATCAGGAATCGATCGCTGTCTCCATCCCTTATCTTGCTGTTCTTGTTTGGTTGATTTTGGTTTAATTTCTCCTCCTTCCGTCGCCGGACCGGAACGGACCTATTTACAAAAATATTACAGCAGCAGAGCAAGATTGGATTGCCGTCGCCGTCGTGAGCCATCGCCTGATTGAATTGATCCGATCATCCATTCATAGCTCCTTGGTGGCCGTGGCAGCGCCGGCGACGGCGGCAACGGCAGCGACTCCGCCGTCGTCGTCGCAGACGCCGCGCTTGCCGTAGCAATGCAGGAAGACCCAGAGCAGCGCGGCGTTGAGCAGCGTGTTGAACACCCACGCGCCGATCCCGCTGCACCCGCCGCCGACGGCGCCGAAGTGCATCCAGACGACGCCGACGTGACACGCCAGGTTGCACCCGAGGAGCCCGAGCTGGCACGCGAGCGCGACGGGCGCGACGGCGGCGGCGCCGCGCCTGGCATCGCCGCCTCTGGCGCCGGCAACGGCGGGGAGCCCGCCGGTAGCGCCGACCCAGAACCGGTACCCGAGCGCGACGGCGTGCGCGAGCGTGGACGCGAGGATGGCGAGCACCTGGAACGACTGGGAGAACTCGAGCCACAGGAACGCCATGGCGACGGAGGCGGCGTGCGCGAACACCCTGGCCGCGGCGCCTCTCCTCCGCCGGAGCACCGCGAACACGCCGCGGGCGGCGTGGAGGTACCGGGAGAGGTAGTAGGCGTAGGACCAGAAGAAGACGCGGCCGGAGGAGCGCGTGCCGGGCGGGAAGCACAGGAGCCACCGGAGCGGCGTGGTGCGGCTCCGCCCGCGCCAGGACCACCGCGTGTCGCGTATCTCGGCGACGGCGGAGAGGAAGCGTGCCCAGGAAGATGGCGGTGGACGCGGCCGCCATGAGGAGCGCGTGCGCGGCGGGCAGCGGGCCGAGTGGGACGGCGAGGGGAGCACGCCGGCGGCGCGGGAGGTGGTGCGCGGCGAGGGTGAGCACGGCGTCGAGGGCCAGGCAGAGGAGGATGTAGGCGGCGAGGGAGGTCAGGAGGAAGGCCCAGGTGGAGCACCAGAGGTGCGTCGGGCTCCACCGGAACCCCACGATGGACGGGTGCTCCGCCAGCCAGTACGCGGCGGCCGCGGCCGCCATGGTGGGGGAGGTGAGATTAACGGGGACGGGAATGGGGAGGAGAGGAGGAGGAGGACGGGACAGGACGGTGGTTGTTGTGGTGGCTGGCGGCTGGCGGCTGGAGGAGGAGGAAAAGAAGGTGTGGACAAGGATGGAAAAGGGATTTGGGGACGAGAGAGGTGGATATATATAGCCGGCCGCCATTGCAGGAGGCTGCTCTGCTTTCTTTGGCCATTGCAGGAGGTCGCCGTCGTCGTCCTCCTCCTGCTGTCTGTCGGTCAACATGACAAACCAAGCCTCCTGACCGCGTTTTTTTTCTTTAATTTTTTCAGAATAGTATGCAGCATGTGAATGTGATTTTTCTAGGGCCAGTTGTTGACTTTTCGTTAATTTCTAGAACTACGAGTTAGTAGAGCCTTTTCGTTAATTTTAGACCAAACAAACAAAGGTATTCTAGATGGGGAGACCCTTTTATGTTGGTCTATCTGTCTGTTTGAATTTTTTTTTGTTTTGAAAGGTTGTCTGTTTGAATTTTTTTGAAGGAGTGCGTCGAAGAGAGACGTTTGCATGACACCTATTCTTAGGCAACAAAACACGGTTGGCATGCTATTTTTTTGCGTCTCCGTAATTACTTGATATTAGAATGAAAACACACACGTACGGGCTAGCTAAGGTCATGACAAGTTTGTGTATGGGTGGCCATCCGCGAGTTGAGTTGTCCCTGGAAATGAAACACTGAATGTTACATCTTGAAAAGAGAAGTTTACACATGGCAGACTCCTAAAAAAAGGCTTAGGCTGCTTTATTTGGCTTCCAATTCTTCCAAAATCAAAATCATCGTAGGCCAAACCTAAGTAGAGCAAAAAACATACGAGTGCAATTGTTTTACTGCCATAAAAATTATAGAAACTTTTTTTCTCTCTTATGCAATTTAAGAAGTTTCTGTAAACTTGCAAAAACTTTAGCCATAAATATTGGTGTTTTTTTTTTTGAATTTCCCATAAATATTGGTGTGGCTATTCATTGGCTAGAACTAAATGTTGACTAAATATTTTGGCTTGCCATGATTTTGGTAAGACAAAAATTAGGATCCAAACAAGCAGTCCCAAAGTTAGAACTTAGACCCAATACAAAGAGAGTACACAAAGTTGTGTTATTTTTTCCTTTTCCCCTAAACAAAGATAGATTATTATTAGGCGACTCCTGCATCCTCGAATATAGGAGCATATATAATATACATAGAAAATAAACTAGACTACAAAATCAGTTGGTTATCAACAATGAATCTTCTTCGGAGACGAGTATTCATAAGCTCCAACTCCAAAGGCGGCGAGATGCTGCTACTGCCTACTGCTAAGAGCAAAGCCAATATTGCAGCGAGGTGCAGGCTAATTGTAGTTGCATCTTCACTGTTAATACAGGATCCACATACTAAGCCAGTTGTAAGGTCACGACATGCTTTTCTCTTTCTCCTTTCTTCTCTCCTCTACATCATCATACAACCCACTTACAGCTGCAACTGTATTATACCTATTGGCTATTGTTTAAGGAAACTTCAATCTGTGGGTAGTGAGGTGAGAGTGAAAGTAGAGTGAGAGGAGATGAGGCTGTGGTCGGCGGCGTCGGCACCTGTACGTTACATGTATTCTTTTCCTGTACTACCTGCTACTACTATAATCCCCTGCTCTCGGTTTAGCTTTAACAACCCGGCAAATTAAACTGCCAATGCTGATTAATTAATCCAACCCGTCAGCGTCAGCTGCCCGGTCCCTCCCTTACCAGTTTCCACAAATTAATTAATTGAAAACAATTCATCTAGACGCCGTCCGACGCCGCCACACCAGACACAAGTCGGTCAGGTCCGCATAAATAGAATCTGTCAAACCAAATCAAACCAAAACACATGCGTTCGTGCAAATAATACTATTACATACGTAGGCCGTGGAAGACCCTACAGAAGAGCTAGCAGAAAAAGGACAGAAATGGAGTCACAGGCAAGGAAACAGACACTTTCTGTTGGCTTGGCTGCCTCTGACTCTCAATCTCAAGGCAACAGAAATGGAGTACTGGCCATTCCAACACTCTTCATAGATGTGCAATTGGTAGTGTCATTAGAACTTTTGACCGTAAACATTAGTGTGACCATTCATTGGCTATGAACTAATTGATGACTAAAAATTTTGGTTTACCATGATTTTATTTAGTTAGACAAAAATTAGGATCCACGAAGCAGGCTCTTTTAGTTTAGAAACGGCGTCATGGGTCTGGACTCGGACCCAATGCAAAGAGAGGTACACAGAGTTGTGTTAAGTATTCTTTTCCCCTACATAAAGATAGATTATTGGGTGACCCCTGCATCCTTGAAGATATATATTCAGAATAAACTATAGACTACAAAAATCAGTTGGTGATCGATATGGAATCTTCTTCAGGGGCAAGAGTATTTATAAGCTCCAGCTCAAGGCGGCGAGCTGCTGCTACTGCTAATACTACTGCATAATCTGTATTGTACCTGCTATTGTTTAAGGAAACTGATCCTATTCTCAATCCGTAGGTGGATCTAGTACAGAGGAGGAGAGGCTGTGGTCGGCGGCGTCGGCACCTGTATGTAATCTTTTCCCATACTAGTATACTAGTACTACTATACTAATCATCTGACCTCGATCGGTTTAACTTTAACAACCCGGCAAATTAAACTGCCGATGCTTATTAGTTAATCCAACCCGTCAGCATCAGCTGCCCTCCCTCCCTTACCAGTTTCCACAAATTAATCAAAAACATTTCAGCTGTTCTAGACGCCGTCTGACGCCGGCACACCAGACACAAGTCGGTCAAGTCTGCATATATAGAATTTGTCAAACCAAAACATGCGTTCGTGCAAATACTAATACGTAGTACTACATGGAATAGCCATATGAAAATGTAAAGATTTGTCTGAATGTTGAGTTCTGTTTGAGCCTCCAGGAGAGCTACCAGAAAACGGACAGAAATGAAGGATGCATCAGGCAAGGCAACAGACGTCTTTCTATCTGTTGGCTGGCTCTGCCAGTCTCAAGTAGGAGCACTCCCATTCCAACAACACTCTTCATCAGTTGTACGATCCTCTGGTTTTGTTTCCTTCTTCCCATCCTTTTATGCATGATGATAGATATCTGCAGATGTGGCGTGAGCCAAGTCAGCCAACTGTATCTGCATGTCAAGTCATACTAATACTGTTATACAAAGAGTGTCATTGGACACTTGGATTTACATCATCAAGATGTTAGATGTTTTGGGCCATGGGCCAAACAATTCCAAATAAATCCCAAAGGCCCACTCACACATGCATGTATATAAGGTATGGTGGGGGACTTTAGTCCCACATTGCTACTCCAAGTGGAGTGAGGCCAACTTAAATAGTTGAGCTATCTCTTGCTTGTTGAAGCTATGGATGAGGAGAGGAAAAGGAAGCACCGCGCGCACGCTCGCCTCGACAGGCGTGGCGTGGCGTGGCGTGGCGAAGGGCGCGCACGCACGACATGCGCGTGAATGGTCCGGCGATTTCCCGCCTCCGACCTTGCGGGTGCGCGGCTTGATTACGCGGCTAATCGCTTTCCTTTGTTAGCTGCGATGCGTGTATAAATAAGGGGGCGAGACGTCGTCCTCAGTACACCGAGAATTCATTCTCTCCCGTCTCACAGTGCTGTGCTACCGCCGTCTTCCCCATCCCGTCGCCGACATGCCATCGGTGCCGGGAGAGCAGGCTCCGAAGCCCGCGTCTCCTCGCGTCCCTGCACGGGGTAGGGGATGTATCAGGTTTTTGGGAAGCGCCATCGCGGCGCTCGGGGACGTCTTCTTCCTCTACGCCGCCGATCCGAATCTTCGTCGACGGTGCGCCGTCTTCGTCTTCGTCTTCACTGCGCGCCGACATCCCCGGGCTGTAAGGATGTCTCTTGTTTCGTTGTTGTTCGTCTTCGTCTCTCTTTTGTTGGTAGCACTAGATTCAGCGATTTTGCCTCAGATCGTAGTGCTGTTGTTAGATCACCTACATGTTGTTGGTCTTTTTCTTATTGTCGGAATTAATTTATGCATGGCTAAATTGCTTTTATTTCCAACAATCCAAAAACCTGATAGGCATTTAGCGATGACTAAGGGATATACTGACGCGATGAAACCGGAGAAATTCACGGTGTGAATTTTAAGAGATGGCGAGACGAGGGCCCGGTTGTGGCTCACGGCTATGGGCGTATTTTGGGTCGTCGGTACTCCTCCCGCACTACCTCTCCCATCGAGAGAAAGAGGTGCGGGAGTTTACCGCGGCTACGACGATTTTCGTCGGATGCGTTCTTAGCGTTCTCTCGACCCATGTGTGATGTTTACATGAACATCAAAAATGTTGTTGAACCGTGGGAGGCACTCGAACACAAGTACGGTGCTTTGAGATCTTGGGCACGAGCTGTATGTGATGGAGAAGTACCACGACTTCAAAATGGTTGAAAACCGTTCGGTCGTGGAACAGGCTCATGAGTTCCAACTTATTGTGAGGGAACTCGAACAGCTCAGACATGCTTTGCCTGACAAGTTTGTGGCCGATGGCATTATTGCCAAGTTGCCTTCGTCTTGGAGGAACTTTGCCACAACTCTTAAACATAAAAGACAGAAGATCTCTGTTGAGGATCTGTTGGTAGGTCTTGATGTTGAAGAGAAGGCTCGGGGAAAGGATGCTCCACCCAAAGCACCTGAACAGTCTAGCGCCAATGTGATGCAGCATGCTGGCAAGAACAAGCAGAAGGCTGTTGAAAGCTCCGGTTTGGTATTGGTAATTAATGACACTCAAACGTTGCTAATACTTTGCTCTAAGTGTGGTTAGACACATAGCAACGTGATGGTGGATGATGGAGCATGGCGATCACGGTGATGAACTTGATGGAAGTGAAGTGATCGAGCTCCGACGGAGGCCCATGGAGATCAAGGTGAAGGTATACTTGATAGGGTTTTCCGGTTTGGTGGTCAAGACACTTAGCGAGTGTGACCACGTTTAGGATCGATAACCGACTATCAAGAGGGGTTTCCTCGGTTTCATTCGCGGTCCTAAGTGCCTCTAGTTGTGACTTTGCATGATGCATGAGAGGCTAACTTGAGAGCTAACTCTTGCGCGATATTTCATGGATGAAATACTAACTCCAAGGCTTGAGTTTGGATCAACACTTGGTGGAAATAGTATACAAGGCAAGGGATTTCGTTTGGATCAATTTGGAGCAAATTGGACACATGAAATGACGCTGGTGCAGACGCTGGTGCCAGAGGGCGCGGGACTCGGCGGAGCAGCGTTCGGCGGCTTGAGGCGGGCTCGCGCGCTGTGGCTGGCTGGTCCTCGGCGCCGGACGTGGTCTGGGCCGCCGGACTCAGTCCAGTAACTCTCGCGGAGGGAGCTCGCGCCGGTCGCTCGGTCGTCGTGGCGCCGGACGCGCGCCGGACGCGGAGCGTCCTGCGTCCGGCGTTCCTTGCTCTCGCGCGAGGTCGGGCTCCTCCACGGCGCAGGACGCGGGCGCGTCGGAAAGCGAGACACGGCGCGAGGACTCGGGCGTCCGGCGAAGGAAGGGGCGACGCGTGGCTTGCCCTGGCGCGCTGGCCGGCCGGAGCTCATGGCTCTGCGCCGGACGCGCTGGGCACCGTGCGCCGGACGCCGGGCGACGAAGCAGACGCTTTACAGAAACTTCCGGGCGCAGGACGCAGCGGCGGACGCACGGTGTCGGGCGGAGGCAGACGCGGCGATGGACGCTGCACTGGCAGTGCTTCAAATCCCAACGGTCACCCGCCCGTGCGAAGAAGGAAGCACCGGACGCGTCCGGCGCAGGCAATCTGACGACCCGAGAAGGCAATGGCTCTATTTTGGACATGGGTCTATAAATATGAGGTTGGCCGGTTGGGAGACTCTCTCTTGCCCATTCTAACACTCTTGAGCATACTTTGAGCTAGAGACACTCCTCCCCACTCATCTCTTTGGTTCCCTTGCCATTCTTGAGAGAGATTTGAGTGAGAACAAGTGATTTGCATTGAGAGTTGCATCTAGAGGCACTTGTTCATCGAGTAGCTGCGGATTCTTGTTACTCTTCGGTGATTCCCGTCACCATAGACGGTTTGGAGCGGCGGGTGGTGGTTGAGCTCAACTTGGTGATTGTTCGAGGCCACACCGGGTTCTTGTGAGGGTTCTTGATCCTTCCCCGCGGGAGTTCGCGAAAGGATACTCTAGTGGATTGCTCGTGGCTTGTGGATCCTTGTCTTGTGTGGAGATTGCGGCTCCCCATTGGGGTCTTTGGCACCGAGCCAATTGAGCGGGCAACTCACCAAGCAAGTGCATCGCCACAACGAGGACTAGCTTGCCGGGAAGCAAGTGAACCTCGGTAAAAAATCATTGTGTTGATTTGTGATTGCCGAGGCTTCGACCTCCTTGTGCTTGTGCTTGAGTTTCCTAGGTGATTGGCAACTACACCAGTGATTGTCTATCTTCTACTCTTCGCGGTGGTATAAACTTCCTTCACCTCTTTACTTACCGCAAAGTAGAATTGCTTGTTGTGGTCGGTAGGGAACCACTCTTTGAGTAGTTTAAATCCCGTGGGTAGAACTACTTGTTGTGGTCGGTCGGGAACCACTCATTGTGTAGAGTAAATCCCGTGGGTAGAATTGCTTGGTTGGTTTCGGTGAACCGACATTGTGTAGATTGATCACCGTTGTTGTGTGTGCAATTGATTTGAGTAGCCTTGCTTGGTAGGACGGCTTGCATAGAGTAATCGAAGCATTTGCTTTGCACATTTGCCGCCTTGCTATCTAATTGGGTTGTCTAGTATTCTTGCTAGAAATTTTATTAGGCTATTCACCCCCCCCCTCTAGCCATTGTGACCTTTCACGTGGTATCGGAGCCGGGCACCGTTTGTTTGTGTTGGATTAACATCCTACGGTGAAGCAATGGCATTGGTTATGCATATCAACAACACCAAGAAGGCACCATCGTTTCGTGGCGATGACTATGCCAAGTGGAAGCTTAAGATGAAGAGTCATCTCAAGTCCATCAACCTTGAGGTGTGGAAAGTGGTGGAAACCAAGTTTGAGCTTGTTGAGGGTGCGGTGCCAACACCGGCCGAAGAGAAGAAGCAACAAGCCAATGATGTTGCCGTGAGTGCTTTCCATGAGGCACTTGATGATAAAGCTTTTGAGCTCATCAAGAACCTTGAGGTGGCTCATGACATTTGGAAGAAGCTAGAAGAAGCTTATGAGGGCACCGAAAGTGTCAAGACCGCAAGAGCCTACATGTTGCAAGAGAAGTTTGCAAGCTTCTCAATGAAGGAGGATGAGAGTGTGCCAGAGATGTTCCATAGGCTCCAAGTCATTGTCAATGAGCTCAAGGAATTTGGGGAAGAAATCAAGGACTCTCAATTCTCCACCAAGTTCATGAGGTGTCGTCCCAAGAGATTTGACATGTTGAAGACCGTCATGGTGAAGACAACCATGAAGGAGAAGCCAACTCCCAACCAAGTCCTTCAAGAGATCATGGCCGATGATGAGTTTAGAGAAGATCATGAGAAGGAAGAGTTGGTGAAGAAGAAGAAGAAGGAAAATGAGAAGAAGGATGATGACAAGAAGAGTGTGGCATTCAAGGCCGCATCATCCAAGAGCAAGGGCAAGAAGAAGAAAGAAGAGTCTTCAAGTGAAGATGAACCATGCTCAAGCTCAAGTGGACAAGAAGATGAAGTGAGTGAACAAATGGCACTCCTTGTGAAGAGAATGGGGAAGCTCATGAAGAAGGGGTACCGGTCCAAGGGCAAGAGAAGCTCATCCAAGTCTAGTGACCGTCCCATGAAGTGCTTCCGGTGCAATGGCAAGGATCATCTCATTGCCAAGTGTCCCTATGCAAGTGATGATGAAGATGCCATGAGGAAGGAGAGGAAGAAGCAAGAGAAGAAGAAGGAGGAGAAAGACTCCTCCCATCACAAGAAGAAGGGTGAATCTCATGTGGCAACTTGGGAGAGTGATTCATCTTCCTCAAGTGATGATGATGATGATTCCAAGAAGAAGAAGAAGAAGGGGCACGCAAGCATTGCCATTCAAGAGAAGCTTTCTCTATTTGGTGCTCCATCATCTTGCTTCATGGCCAAGGCCACTAAGATAAAACCTCCACCCGATAGTGATGATGAGAGTGATGATGATGATGAGACCACAAAAGAAGAACTCTTTGTCATGCTTGAGGATTGCAAGGGTGCTTTCAATGACTCTAGGAAGGAATGTAGGGGCTTGCGTAAGGATAAACAAAACCTTGAGCAAGAACTTAAGGAGTTGAGGGCTTCTTATGAGAGTCTAAAGGTAGACCATGAGAAGCTAGAGATTGCTCACTCCAAGCTTGAAAAAGCTTATTCCTCTCTAGTTGAGAAGCAAGAGAAAGTGCAATCACAAGTGGTGAACATAGAGAAGAAAAATGTGTCCACATCATGTGATTCACTTGATGACTCATTTGTTGTTGCATCACTTGGCCCTTCATGCTCTTATGCCTCTACTTCATCTAGTAGTGTTGGTCATGCATGTGATTCTACACTAGTAGTTGAGAATGAGTCTCTTAGGAAGGAAGTCAAGGAGCTCAATCACACCTTGGCTAAGGCTTATGGTGGTGAGGACCACTTGCTTATGTGCTTGGGTAGCCAAAGAGCTTCTCTCTACAAAGAGGGATTGGGCTATACCCCCAAGAAAGGCAAGGCCGCTTTTGCTCCTCACAAAACTAGTTTTGTGAAGAACAATGGTAGCTATTGCAAGAGTTGCAAGCAAGTCGGTCATTTAGAGCATGCATGCAAGAACAAGAACACTAGTGCCTCCTCTTACAAGTTGAATGCTTCTTACATGCTTGTTAAGAGTGAGAGTGGTGTGAGTGCTAGATTCATTGGTACACCATGGATGAGCTCAAGGAAGAAAGCTATTTGGGTGCCAAAGACTCTAGTGACTAACCTTCAAGGACCCAAGCAAAAGTGGGTACCTAAAGCTTGATGTCTTCTTGTAGGTTAATTACAAAGCCGGAGGGAGGCGTTGGGTGCTTGATAGTGGTGCATCAAATCATATGACCGGTGAAGATAGTATGTTCAAGTCACTTGACAAGAATGACAATGGTGGATTCAACTCCATCACATTTGGTGATAATAGCAAGGGTGATGTCATGGGGCTAGGAAAGGTTGCAATTTCCAATGACAAGGATCTCTCCAATGTGTTGCTAGTTGATACTTTGAACTTCAATCTTTTGTCGGTGGCTCAATTGTGTGATCTTGGCTACAAGTGCATATTTGATGACAAGCATATTGAGGTAGTGAGCAAGGATCAAGCAAACATCATCTTCAAGGGGTTTAGGCATGGAAGCTTGTACTTGGTTGATTTCAATGCTAGTGAAGCTCAACTTTCATCATGTTTGATTGGCAAGTCAAGCAAGGGGTGGCTATGGCATAGGCGCCTAGGACATGTCGGAATGAAGCAATTGAACAAGTTGGTGAAGCATGACCTAGTGAGAGGCTTGAATGATGTCACATTTGAGAAGGATAGACCTTGTAGTGCATGTCAAGCTGGCAAGCAACATGGGAACTCACATCCCAAGAAGAATGAGATGTCAACTTCAAGAGCATTTGAGTTGTTGCATATGGACTTGTTTGGCCCAACTCACTATACATCAATTGGGGGCAACAAGTATGGATTTGTGATTGTGGATGACTACACAAGATACACTTGGGTGTTCTTCCTCTATGACAAGAGTGAAGTCTATGATCTATTCAAGTCATTTGTCAAGAGGGTGCAAAATGAGTTTGACACTACCATCAAGAAGATAAGAAGTGACAATGGGAGTGAATTCAAGAACACAAGAGTTGAAGAGTTGTGTGATGAGCTTGGAATTGTGCATCAATTCTCACCAACCTACACTCCCCAATCCAATGGTGTAGTTGAGAGGAAGAATAGGACCTTGATTGAGATGGCAAGAACCATGCTACTTGAGTACAATGTGAGTGAGAAGTTTTGGAGTGATGCTATCAACACGGCTTGCTACTATAGCAACCACCTCTATTGCCATGGGAAGTTAGAGAAGACTCCATATGAAATCTTGAATGGAAGGAAGCCCAATATTGCTTACTTCCGGGTCTTTGGTTGCAAGTGCTACATTCTCAAGAAGGGGCAAAGACTTGGAAAGTTTGACAAGAGATGTGATGAGGGATTTCTTCTTGGCTACTCTACTTCTAGCAAGGCCTATAGAGTGTGGAACTTGGCTAGTGGGCTAGTTGAAGAGGTTCATGATGTTGAATTTGATAAAACCCAAGGCTCTCAAGTTGGAGATCAAAATCAAGAGGATGTGGGTGGAGATCAATTGAGCAATGCAATGAGACACATGGATATTGGTGACATTAGGCCGAGGCAAGTGGATGATGGTGATGAGGTGCAAGTGCCAACTCAAGTTGTGATAGAAGATTCCAATGAGGCAAGCACAAGTGGTACTCAACATCAAGATCAAGATCAAGGTCAAGAAAGCAATGCAAATGAGCTAGTTCTTCAACCTTCAAACATTGCAAGAGATCATCCTCTAGACCGTATCATTGGTGATTTTCAAAGAGGTGTACAAACAAGATCAAGATTGGCTAGCATATGTGAGCACTATTTCTTTGTGTCATTCATTGAGCCAACCAAGATTGATGAGGCATTGAAGGATCCGGATTGGATAAATGCCATGCATGAGGAATTAAACAACTTCACTAGAAATGATGTGTGGGAGCTTGTTGAGAGGCCAAAGAAGCACAATGTGATTGGAACCAAGTAGATCTTCAAGAACAAGCAAGATCAAGATGGCTTGGTAGTGAGGAACAAAGCAAGACTAGTGGCACAAGGGTACACACAAGTAGAGGGTCTTGACTTTGGAGAAACATATGCACCGGTGGCAAGATTGGAGGCAATTAGAATCTTATTAGCCTATGCTTATGCTCACAACATCAAGCTCTATCAAATGGATATGAAGAGTGCATTTCTCAATGGCTTCATCAATGAGGAAGTGTATGTTGCACAACTTCTCGGTTTTGAGGATGACAAGAAGCCCAACCATGTCTACAAGCTCAAGAAGGCATTGTATGGATTGAAGCAAGCTCTAAGGGCATGGTATGAAAGATTGAGAGATTTTCTCATCTCCAAAGGCTTCAAGATGGGCAAGGTGGACACTACTCTCTTCACCAAGAAGATAGATGATGACTTGTTTGTGTTGCAAATCTATGTGGATGATATCATCTTTGGATTTGATCAATTCTTTTGTGAAGAGTTTGCTAAGATGATGGCTAGTGAGTTTGAAATGTCAATGCTTGGAGAGTTGAGTTACTTCCTTGGTCTTCAAATCAAGCAAATGAAGAATGGCACTTTTGTGAGTCAAGGCAAGTACATCAAGGACATGATCAAGAAGTTTGTGTTGCAAGATGCTAAGGCCATTAGCACACCAATGGGAACCAATGGTGGCTTGGACATTGATGATAGTGGTAAGATGATTGAGCAAAAACTATATAGATCAATGATTGGAAGCTTGCTATATGTGACCGCTTCAAGGCCGGATGTCATGTTTAGTGTGTGCATGTGTGCAAGATTTCAAGCTTCTCCAAGAGAGAGTCACTTGACGGCAACCAAGAGGATATTGAGATACTTGAAGGGTACCCAAGATGTTGGTCTATGGTATCCCAAGTGGTCAAGCTTTGAGTTGATTGGATACTCCGACTCCAACTATGCCGGTTGCAAGATTGATAGGAAGAGCATAAGTGGAACATGCCATGTGCTAGGAAGATCTCTAGTATCATGGTCTTCTAAGAAGCAAAATAGTGTGGCACTTTCCACCGCCGAAGCTGAATATATTAGTGTGGGGAATTGTTGTGCACAATTGCTATGGATGAAAGCCACCTTGAAGGACTATGGGATCAAGTTCAAGCATTTGCCTTTGTTTTGTGACAATGAAAGTGCAATCAAGATGACAAATAATCCGGTTCAACATTCAAGAACCAAGCACATTGATGTGAGGCACCACTTCATTAGAGATCATCAACAAAAGGGTGATATTAGCATTGAAAGCATTGGCACCGAAGATCAACTAGCCGACATATTCACCAAGCGTCTTGATGAGAAAAGATATTGCAAGTTGAGGAATGAGTTGAACATACTTAGCTTCTCCAACATGGATTGATGCACCCCATATATGACATGCCTCTCCTCCAATATAGCAAGGTAAAGTTGTTTGTTGCATCTCATGCATCCTTTGCTAGTTGTGTAGACATGTATACATGTGCATCTTGCTAGGCTCATTCATTGCAAATCAAATGAATTTGAAGGATATATGGCATCACTATTGTTTCTATGCTTGGGTTGATCTAGTGATGGCATATGACTTGTTTGTGAGCTTGTGAACCTAGTGTTGAATCTTTAAGCACTTGCTCATGATGTGTATCTCAACATGGTCAAGATAACCCTTATTCTTATGAGGTGTGAAGAAGCTTGCCCTTGGTTCAAACCGAGATGCATTTTCTAGGCATGTGATTTAGATTTGGCCATATTTGATTGACTTGTTTCTCTCATCTTATGCACCCTTATTGGTGATTGTTGACAAAAGGGGAGAAATAAGTCACAAAGAGCAATGGAAGGGGATCAATTTTTATGATATGACCCAACCATGAGCATACAAATAGGAGGAGCAAGCTCATAGACTATTTGTTGCATTTGTATGTGCATACATGATGATATGGATCATTGCAAGCTAAATTCAATATTCATGCTTGTTTGGTGTAATGTTAGTACAAAACTTGATTGATGAAATGAAGTACTAGCATGCTTAGGTGGTCTCTAGACATAGAGGTTCTCTTGTTCAAAGTACCTTGCTTATAATATGATCTCATGAGGTATTTTGAGTTTTGATGGATGTCTAGATTCCCATGGTGCTAAGGAAGGTTTATTATCGCACTCCGATTGGTATCACGCTTCAAAGGTCAATTCTATAAACCTTAGTACCATTTTGGTTGTGGTAACTCTCACACTAGTTTCATCTATGCATGTGTGCTTGAAAATCGACCAAACATTTGATGCACACTTGTAGGGGGAGCTACCACTACCAAAACCGGAATTGAAATGCTTGTCCAATCCAAGATTCATGATCAAAATATCTTGGGCAAGCAATTCAATTTCATATTGAATTCTTTTTCCATATCTTTGTGAGTTTTGTGAAGGGTTGTCATCAATTACCAAAAAGGGGGAGATTGAAAGCTTCGGTTTGGTTTTGGTAATTAATGACACTCAAACGTTGCTAATACTTTGCTCTAACTGTGGTTAGACACATAGCAACGTGATGGTGGATGATGGAGCATGGCGATCACGGTGATGAACTTGATGGAAGTGAAGTGATCGAGCTCCGACGGAGGCCCATGGAGATCAAGGCGAAGGTATACTTGATAGGGTTTTCCGGTTTGGTGGTCAAGACACTTAGCGAGTGTGACCACGTTTAGGACCGATAACCGACTATCAAGAGGGGTTTCCTCGGTTTCATTCGCGGTCCTAAGTGCCTCTAGTTGTGACTTTGCATGATGCATGAGAGGCTAACTTGAGAGCTAACTCTTGTGCGATATTTCACGGATGAAATACTAACTCCAAGGCTTGAGTTTGGATCAACACTTGGTGGAGTTAGTGTACAAGGCAAGGGATTTCGTTTGGATCAATTTGGAGCAAATTGGACACATGAAATGACGAAGTCTATCGGGAGACGCTGGTGCCAGAGGGCGCCGGACTCAGCGGAGCAGCGTCCGGCGGCTTGAGGCGGGCTCGCGCGCTGTGGCTGGCTGGTCCTCGGCGCCGGACGCGACTGGCGCGCTGCGCCAGACGTGGTCTGGGCCACCGGACTCAGTCCAATAACTCTCGCGGAGGGAGCTCGCGCCGGTCGCTCGGTCGTCGTGGCGCCAGACGCGCGCCGGACGCGGAGCGTCCTGCGTCCGGCGTTCCTTGCTCTCGCGCGAGGTCGGGCTCCTCCACGGCGCAGGACGCGGCCGGCGTCGGAGCAGCGGACACAGGCGCAGAGGACTCGGGCGTCCGGCGAAGGAAGGGGCGATGCGTGGCTTGCCCTGGCACGCTGGCCGGCCGGAGCTCGTGGCTCACTGCGCCAGACGCGCTGGGCACCGTGCGCCGGACGCCGGACGGCGAAGCAGACGCTTTACAGAAACTTCCGGGCGCAGGACGCAGCGGTGGATGCACGGTGTCGGGCGGAGGCAGACGCAGCGGCGGACGCTGCGCTGGCAGTGCTTCAAATCCCAATGGTCACCCGCCCGCGCGAAGAAGGAAGCGCCGGACGCGTCCGGCGCAGCGCGAAGGACGCGTCCGGCGCAGGCAATCTGACGACCCGAGAAGGCAACGGCTCCATTTTGGACATGGGTCTATAAATATGAGGTTGGCTGGTTGGGACACTCTCTCTTGCCCATTCTAACACTCTTGAGCATACTTTGAGCTAGAGACACTCCTCCCCACTCATCTCTTTGGTTCCCTTGCCATTCTTGAGAGAGATTTGAGTGAGAACAAGTGATTTGCATTGAGAGTTGCATATAGAGGCACTTGTTCATCGACTGAGCTCATGGATTCTTGTTACTCTTCGTGATTCCCGTCACCGTAGACGGTTTGGAGCAGCGGGTGGTGGTTGAGCTCAACTTGGTGATTGTTCGAGGCCACACCGGGTTCTTGTGAGGGGTTCTTGATCCTTCCCCGCGGAGTTCGTGAAAGGATACTCTAGTGGATTGCTCGTGGCTTGTGGATCCTTGTCTTGTGTGGAGATTGCGGCTCCCCATTGGGGTCTTTGGCACCGAGCCAATTGAGCGGGCAACTCACCAAGCAAGTGCATCGCCACAACGAGGACTAGCTTGCCGGGAAGCAAGTGAACCTCGGTAAAAAATCATTGTGTTGATTTGTGATTGTCGAGGCTTCGACCTCCTTGTGCTTGTGCTTGAGTTTCCTAGGTGATTGGCAACTACACCGGTGATTGTCTATCTTCTACTCTTCGCGGCAGTATAAACTTCCTTCACCTCTTTACTTACCGCAAAGTAGAATTGCTTGTTGTGGTCGGTCGGGAACCACTTTTTGAGTAGTTTAAATCCCGTGGGTAGAACTACTTGTTGTGGTCGGTCGGGAACCACTCATTGTGTAGAGTAAATCCCGTGGGTAGAATTGCTTGGTTGGTTTCGGTGAACCGACATTGTGTAGATTGATCACCGTTGTTGTGTGTGCAATTGATTTGAGTAGCCTTGCTTGGTAGGACGGCTTGCATAGAGTAATCGAAGCATTTGCTTTGCACATTTGCCGCCTTGCTATCTAATTGGGTTGTCTAGTATTCTTGCTAGAAATTTTATTAGGCTATTCACCCCTCCCCTCTAGCCATTGTGACCTTTCAGCTGTCTAGACTACTCAATTCAAGAAAAAGAAGATGAACATGGACGAGATTGTGTGCTATGTCTGCGGTGAGAATGGGCACATTGCCAAGAAGTGCAAGAACCGCAAGGGCAAGAAGAATCAGCAGGGGCAGAAATCTACCAATGTGACTATTGGCGATCCTAACAGATCTGGGTACGGTAATTCTTTACCTAGTGTATTTTCTGTATGTCAATCTAATGATTGGTGGATAGATACAGGTGCCAATATTCATATCTGTACTGATATCTCCATGTTTTCTTCCTACCGTCGCACGAGGTTCAACCGTCATGATGGGGAATGGCTCGCATGCTTCGTTCTTGGTGTTGGTTCGGTCGATTTGAAGTTCACTTCGGGAAAGATCGTGCGGCTCAAGAACGTGCAAAGATCCGCCCTCAATAAAGAAGAACCTCGTTAGTGGATCCCTCTTGTGTCGAGATGGATTCAAGCTGGTATTTGAGTCGAATAAAGTAGTCATTTCGAGGTTTGGCCAATTCATTGGCAAAGGCTATGACAAATGGAGGCTTGTTCCGCTTTTCACTCTCCGATTTCGTAATAAAGTTGTGAACCGTGTGTGTGATTCAAACAATTCGGTTGGTGATATATGGCATTCACGTTTGTGTCACATTAATTTTGGTTGTATGTCGCGTTTATCCAGTATGAGTTTAATTTCGAATTTTACTACTGTCAAAGGCTCTAAATGTCAAGCATGTGTGCAAGCAAAGCAACGTCGTAAGCCACATAAGGCTATAGACGGGAGGTGCACGACAGTGTTAGAGCTCATACATTCAGATCTTTGTGAAATGAATGGTGTGTTGACAAAAGGAGGAAAAAGATATTTTATGACATTAATTGATGATGCAACTAAATATTGCTATGTGTTCCTTCTAAAAACTAAAGATGAGGCGTTCGAATGTTTTAAGACTTATAAAGCTGAGGTAGAAAATCAATTGGAAAAGAAAATCAAGCGTGTTAGGTCCGATCGCGGTGGTGAGTATTTTTCCAATGAGTTCGATCTTTTCTGTGTGGAGAATGGAATAATTCATGAACGGACACCTCCACATTCGCCCCAATCCAATGGGGTTGCCGAAAGAAAGAACCGGACGTTAATGGACTTGGTGAATGCCATGTTAGGAACATCCGGTATGGCTAAGTCATGGTGGGGGGAGGCTGTTTTAACAAGATGTCATGTTCTAAATAGAGTTCCAACTAAAAATAGTGATATTACTCCGTAGGAAGGATGGAAAGGTAGGAAGCCATCACTCCATTACTTGCGTACGTGGGGCTGTTTGGCCATGGTCGTGTACCAATTAATAAGAAACGCAAGCTCGGACCAAAGACCGTTGATTGTATCTTTTTGGGTTATGCGTACCACAGCACTGCATATAAGTTTTTAGTGATAAAATCTGAATCGCCTGAGGTTATAGTTGGTTCACTTTTGGAGTCACGGGATGTTACCTTCTTTGAGAACATTTTCCCGATGAATGTTGATCATTCTGTACCAAGTTCGTCTAATGAAGTTATTCCTGAACCCACACCCACTTTTGAGCCAAATGTAAGCCCACTTGGAAATGAAGAGGATGACAGTGTTGTAGCTCCTAGAAGGAGTAAGAGACAAAGGGTTGCAAAATCCTTTGGTGACGACTTCACTGTGTATCTCATAGATGATACTCCCACGACCATTGCGAAGCATATGCATCACCGATGCGAATGCGGAAGGATGCGTCCGTAGTGAGATGGACTCCATCACCGCAAATGGCACATGGGAAGTAGTAGACAAACCGGTGGGTTGCAAGCCGATTGGCTGCAAATGGGTATTTAAGAAGAAGCATAGGCCTGATGGTACTATTGAAAAGTACAAGGCAAGGCTTGTCGCTAAAGGATTTACACAAAAGGAAGACGAGGATTACTTTGATACCTACTCACCTGTTGCCAGATTAACTACTATCCGAGTGCTATTATCCTTGGCTGCTTCCCATGGTCTTCTTGTCCACCAGATGGACGTGAAGACGACTTTCCTTAATGGAGAGTTAGAGGAAGAGATATATATGAATCAGCCCGATGGATTTATAGCACAAGGACAAGAGGGCAAGGTGTGTAAGTTACTCAAATCCTTGTATGGCCTAAAGCGGGCACCAAAGCGAAAGGCATGAGAAGTTTGAAAAGACTTTAACTTCTGGCCGGGTTTGCAATAAATGAGGCCGACACTTGTGTGTACTACCGTTATGGTGGGGGCAAAGGAGTAATCCTGTGTTTGTATGTTGATGGCATACTAATTTTTGGGACAAGTATCGATGAGATTAATGATGTAAAGTCATTCTTATCCCAAAATTTTGACATGAAGGATTTGGGAGAAGCCGATGTGATCCTCAATATTAAACTTAATAAGGGTGAGAATGGGATTACTCTTTTGCAGTCTCACTATGTGGAAAAGGTTTTGAACCGCTTTGGTTATATGGATTGCAAACCTGCTCCAACACCCTATGACCCCAGCCTAATACTTCGAAAGAATAAAAGGCTAGGGAAGGATCATCTGAGGTACTCTCAAATTATTGGCTCATTGATGTACTTAGCTAGCGCAACCCGGCTTGATATCTCATTTGCTGTAAGCAAGCTGAGTAGATTTTCCTCTAATCCAGGAACTGATCATTGGCAAGGTATTGATCGAGTAATGCGCTATCTAAAAGGCACAATGAGTTATGGAATTCACTATTCAGGGTACCCAGGGGTACTAGAAGGATATAGTGATTCAAATTGGATTACGAAGCTGATGAGCTTAAGGCCACAATTGGATACATATTCACTTTGGGTGGTGGTGCTTTGTCTCTTGGAGGTCTTGTAAGCGACAATACTTACAAAATCTACAATGGAGCGAGCTTACGGCTCTGATACGGCCTCTACGAGGCCGAATGGTTAAGAGAGATGTTGATGGACTTACCTATAGTTGAGAAACCAATTCCTGCTATTCTCATAAATTGTGATAATCAAATAGTGATCACAAAGGTGAAGAATAGTCAGGATAATGGGAAGAAGTCCAGCAAACATATAAAGCGTAGACGAAGTCCGTCGGGAAATTAAGGAGCTCCGAGTAATAGCCGTGGACTACATCCGAGACGCTAAGAACTGGCGAGATCCCTTTACAAAGGGACTATCACGCACCGTGATTGACAATGCATCGAAGGAGATGGGATTGAGACCCATGTGAGTTAATCTCAGCGGTAACCCAACCTATGTGATCGGAGATCCCGTGAATTAGGGTCTAGGAAGAACAAGCTTATGATTAACGGGAGAGTACAACTTTTTCCTTTAACCCACTCCGTTGGAGATGCAGTACTCTCACTTCTATAAGGCAGGTTGACTTTGTCTTAATGTATTGTGAGGCTTCATAGCGAGATACTGTCCTACAGAGTATCCCTGTAAGAACACACCTATGTGAGCCCAACTGTTAGTCGTAGTTTATAAGAATTGGGTATTCTTTAAAAGCTCATGAAGTGAGTTAGGAGTATGACTTATGCGCTCCACTCGCGGGGATGGCTATGGCAGCCTAGTATCAGTCAAGACTTCAAGTGAAGCTCATTCGCACCAAACTGCCAATTCAAGGCTTAGTCCATTGTGCAGTTGCGGATGGGCCTATCTTGTTGTTCTAGGTGGATGTTCAACCTTAACCGGTCTCCACTGAATAGTTGGTATATCAACAGTACTGTGGTACAGGGAGTATGACTCGCGTGCCCTTGGGATGTGGTGGGGGATTGTTAGATGTTTTGGGCCATGGGCCAAACAATAACAAATAAATGCCAAAGGCCCACTCACACATGCATGTATATGAGGTATGGTGGGGGACTTTAGTCCCACATTGCTACTCCAAGTGGAGTGAGGCCAACTTAAATAGTTGAGCTATCTCTTGCTTGTTGAAGCTATGGATGAGGAGAGGAAAAGGAAGCACCACACGCGTGCGCGCGCTTGCTCGCCTCGCCTCGCCTCGCCGGGCCGGGCGTGGCGTGGTGTGGCGAAGGGCGCGCACGCACGACATGCGATTTCCCGCCTCCGACCTTGCGGGTGCGCGGCTTCCTTTTGCCACTCGATATTTTTGCATGCATGGAGAAAATTGCGCTGGCCTATTTGGTAAGCAATTATTCTCGTGTTATGGTAAGTGCACAAATGGTAGGTCAATTACCATAACGCTGTGATTACGCGGCTAATAGCTTTCCTTTGTTAGCTGCGATGCGTGTATAAATAAGGGGGCGAGACGTCGTCCTCAGTACACCGAGAATTCATTCTCTCCCGTCTCACAGTGCTGTGCTACCGCCGTCTTCCCCATCCCGTCGCCGACGTGCCATCGGTGCCGGGAGAGCAGGCTCTGAAGCCCGCGTCTCCTCGCGTCCCTGCACGGGGTAGGGGACGTATTAGGTTTTTGGGAAGCGCCGTCGCGACTGCTCGCTGGACGTCTTCTTCCCTCTACGCCACCGATCCGAATCTTCGTCGACGGTCTGCTTCGTCTTCGTCTTCGTCTTCGCCTGCGCGCCGACATCCCCGCTGTAAGGATGTCTCTTGTTTCGTTGTTGTTCGTCTTCGTCTCTCTTTTGTTGGTAGCACTAGATTCAGCGGTTTTGCCTCAGATCGTAGTGCTGTTGTTAGATCACCTACATGTTGTTGGTCTTTTTCTTATTGTCGGAATTAATTTATGCATCGCTAAATTGCTTTTATTTCCAACACAAGAAAAAAAGGGAAAAAAAAAAGACAACAAATGCATGTGCACATCAAGATCAAGGAAAAAGAGGGCACAATCCAGGCCACTTGTTGTATTGTATGCCACATTGCCACGTCACCGTCCCGTTCTAGAATCTGTCTGGATAAAGGTTGCCGGAGCTTCAGTTCACTGGAAAGCTGGCCTGAAACATTAGGAAGGAATCCCCTGTCGTCGTCTTTAATTTTTCTTCTCGCTCGCAATCACAAGTTTCTTCTTTGCTGCCTCTGTTTTTAGTTGCCTTTCTAGAATATGTATAATAATAATAATAATAATCTACACAGGTTGCTTCATTCTCCGAAACTCCAATAAAACACCCATGTGGCAATTTGCGGAGACATAGAATGACTAATGATCGCGATGTGTTTTAAGTCGCTCCTCTGTACTGCTGCCGGGGAGATATTGTTGATGTATATACATGGGTTAGTGTTAATGGTAAAAATGGATTGCTAGGCATATACGTGATTCTATAAAAGGCCACACGATACTGAAGGCGACACGGTACAAATCTCTGCCACACTGAGTCACTGATATATCTTTTTTTTTTTTTTTTTAGATAAGGGAGTCACTGATATATCTATACCATCAATCATTTCATCACCACTTTATTTTGACCAACTGCAATGCTATGGTTGACGCTACATTTATATTCTGCTCAAAGTACATGCTACTTGGTTACACGAGCATCCTGTTGATATTAACTAATTTTTTAGTCTTTGTTCAGTAATAAATATGGTTTATGATTAAGAAACTTACTAGGAAGCCTTGCAAAAATTTCAGGTGAAACACGGACTCAAATAGAGCCATACTTTTTCTCAATTTTTGAGCGTTCTGCTATTGTAGATGAAGACAACTACAACTACCAAAACTAGAGGGTCAAAAGTCTTCTAAGGACAAGCTTGACATTAAGTAACTGAATTAATACTTAGGTTTGATTTATTTCACTGATTGCATATTGCAAATTTAGTTTAAATATATATTGTCATCCAGGTTAATGATGCTATTAAGATGCTTGAGAGAATGGAGCTAGCACCGTGCATCTTGGGCCAGCGGGAACAACACTGGTGCCAGCATCGTCGCTCTACCACATGATAGTAGGCAAACAGGTGAGCTTCTATGCAACCAAAAAAAATAGAGGAAAGCAAAATTGATCTTTTTGACAGTTTGTCAATGCTTTTGCTTTGGTGTTCTAGCAGGTCACAAAGGATGCTGAGTTTGAGCTACTGCCAGTTTGGATTTTTTTTTTTTATGCCAACCAATGAAAAAAAACCGTTGTGGGAAGGTTAAAGGTGAGTTTAAGAAGGTTGTGAGACGGAGCAAGTTATTGAGACGTGTGGACATGTACTTGAGACGGAGCAAGTTATTGAGCAGGTTTTCACTGCCAAGAGTTAAAGATCGATCAAAGGATGAGTTTGAGCAACGGGTGATTACATACCATTTGATGTAATTGCACATCAGCATTCTCTTAAATTAGGGGTCTCCTTCCAAGTTGGGGATGGAAATCATTGTAGATTCTGGGAGGATTGCTGGGCTGGAAAGGTACCACTAAAAATCTGTTACAAGGACCTTTACGGTTTAGTGAGGGAGCATTTGGCATTTGTGAGAGATTGTAAATAAGGGGAGTCTTGGTTTGTCGAATTTAGAAGATCACTTAGCACCCAGGAATATGGGAGGTGGTTGGGTTTGCTAGAGGATCTTGGGGACATAACCTTGACTGATAATAAAGTAGATAGGATAGTTTGGGAACTGGACAGTAAGAAAATGTTTAGCACCAAGTCTTTATACCGTTTCCAGACTGATAGGGGTGTTTATGATAGGGTGGCCATGTGTATCTGGAAATGTAAAATTCCTTTGAAAATCAAGGTGTTTCTGTGGCAGCTTTTACATGATAGATTACAGACTGCACAGAACCTTGTTAAAAAGAATCGGAAAGGGGAGGACAAATGTTGCTTATGTGGTAATCTGGAAACATGTGACCATCTCTTTTTTCAGTGCTCTATGGCAAAATTTCTGCGGAGTTTTATTATGGGAGTGTTTAATCTGAACTCTTATCCTACCTCCATGGAAGACTTCTGTCAGACATGCATGATTGAGGGGTGGGGTGCCTCTGCCAGATTGATTAAGTATCTTTGTGCTTGCAGGGGTTACTTGGGCGCTATGGTTGTCAAGGAATAAGATGGCTATCTCCAAGACAACACCTAAATCTACTACTGATGTTATATTCAATGCCATATCATATATGCAGAGATGGAGTGTGAATCTTAAGGGGAGTGATCAGGAGACGCTTCAGCAACTCAAGTATGTGGCGCTGGATGGACTGAAGATGTTCAAGCCAAGCAAGGTTATGCTGTCGTTAGTAATGGAACTTTGAAGATCGACGGAGGAGGAGTGCTGGGTTTAGGACTGCAATCTGGTTGTAACCTGGCTTTTCTTTCAGTCGTTTTTTTTCTTTTGAGCTTGGACTTGTAAGCTGGTATTCCCGGCAATCTGTGGTGTGACTTGTTAAACGCTTTGGCTTTCAATAAAAGTCGAGGAAACTCTTTTTTTTTAAAAAAAATAATAAAAAATAAAAAAGCATTCTCTTAAATTAGACGACTCGTTTTTTTTTTTTTTTGATAAATGTGCTGACACTAAGGTTGGTGACTCGTGAGCACTCATTATCATGTTCCTTGGGGGCTGATGGCTACAATTGAAAATGTATTTTGTTAAAAAATTACATTTTTGAATTTTCATTAGTTGAATACTCCCTCCATTCCAAATTATAAGGCATTCCAAAAATCTTGGAGAGTCAAATTTTTTCAAATTTGACTAAATTTATATGAAAAAATAATAATATTTATGATGACAACTAAATATCATTAGATTCTCCATTACTTATATTTTCATTGCATACCTAATTGATGTCACAAGTTATTATAGTTTTTTCTATAATTTTGGTCAAACTTAAAAAACTTTGACTCTCCAAGATTCTTGGAATGCCTTATAATTTGGAATGGAGGGAGTATATTTTTATTCCGCAGAGCAACACCGTCAACCGATCTCCTCTCGCCTCCTCGCGCCATGCTAGGCCGCGGTTAACGCCGCCAACCGATCCCACCCACCGATCCCCCCGCATGTTGACTCCTTCCCTGTCTCGCCTCAGCCGCTAGGTACAAATCTCTTTAGGTCACAGTTGTAGAAACTGGAACCGCCCCCTCCTCGCGTGCCCCTCTGCAATCTCTCATTTGCATCTCGCACAAGCCCCTCATGGCGGCGCTACCCTCTTAGCAAGAACGGTGGCCATGGAAGTGGTGACCCCAGCGCTGCCAATGCGCATCCTCATGGCTGGTCCCCGCCGCGCGCCGCCCTGTTGCCGTCGGCACGCCGGACCAGCACGTCTGCCTCGCGTGGATGTCTCGTCCTCTATTACAGACGAACATGCCCTGCCCGGCCGTCGTCCCGGCCGCCGTATGCGCACTACGGCCACCTCACATCGCGCGTCGTCCAGGAAGGTACGTGGCGTCAAAGTGTTCGCTGGCATTGCTTCAATTCTATGCTTCCCACAAAGGTACAATGATTTTTATCTCCTTATACACATAAGTGAACACTCCAAAAATTGTGAGATGAAAATGAAATGCTACAAGATACACCATTAATATTTTCCAACTATTCAGGGCACAAGTTAATTTTTACCCTGTCTAAATTGTCATATTTTCAAAACGATGGGAGTATCTTACTACTTTTGTGTTCGGGGTTAACAGGCTAAACACAGACGAAGCATGATTTTTATTAGACTTGTTAGTTGTTATTAATAAAATATATAGTGTACAATTTTTAGATAAGTGACATTTGGCATTGAAAATCCTTAATATGAGCAACTTCATTAGAAGAAATAAAGCATTTCATCATTATCCTCAACTTGCAATAGTATCTAACAGGGGCAACACTCACATTTAGTACACGCCTTCATTGAAGAGTGAAGACCAGTGGAGCTGCACCTTGCAGATCATTATTGTTTCTCTGCATGTTTAATTCCCCTGAATATATAGATAGGGATGTGAGTTAGTGTTGCTAAAGATCTCTAGCAAACTGACCTGTTAGGTTTTAACTCACATGGGAAAAATCAATTTTTCTGTCTCTAGGTTTGCTTGAAGAAGTACACTTTCACTAGAAAAACATTGCAGGAAATAATTAGAATAAAAACTAAATCATTAATTTTGCTTTAGATTGGTAATTAATATTTTATGAAAAAAGTGGTTTATGTATATTTTCTCTCATGTAGCTTTTTATTTATATTCTTAAACTTGTAACATGAAATGAACTCTAACCTAGGTGGGCATGTTTCATCATAATATTTATATTTAACGGTTTTTTTTGAAAAGGTATTTTTTAATAAAGGCGTGTGCACCTCTGCTAGTGGTAAAAAAAAACCCTGCACATGAAGATAAGCCAGCGGCGCAGCGTGCAGGGCAGGGATGCTGCTGGCATTGGTGAGTGTGGGGAATCCCTGAGGCGCGCATGTGTCATGCATGCATCTCGTATCTTGGATTGCATGCTCGATGAGGCAGTGGACTCAGTGGTTGGGCACCGCGTCAAGATCCGGCACACGATCCATGCCACCGCCGCCTGTCTTGTAATCCATATATAGGACACAACACACAGATCAAACATCAGTTGATCAATCCTAGCTCGCGATGTTCTCCGGCGACGAACCCCACTCCGCGGCCACCGAGGGTGGGGCAGGCTCCCCATCCGACAGGGCCGCTGCCGCGCAATCGGCCACGGTGCCTGTGTCCACGCCAGCCAGCGAGACGGAGAGCATTATTGCCCGCACCGTTGCCCACACAGTTGCCTGCCATCTCCTTGGATGTCAAGTTCGCTGACGGGGCGGGCAACAGTGCTCTCGTTGGCTGGCCTGGAGTATAGTCACAAAGTTTCTGGGTCGATAGGGTCGAGGTATGGGGTCGTGGTACGCGGTACGCTACTTATGAGAGATTTTTACACTTCGGGTCGAAAATGAACCCACGAACCCGGGTCGAGGTCGACGAACCTGGGTCGAGGGTCGAGGGTGGTGAACCAGTTTTATGTGACTATGCCTGGACACCGACGTCGTGACCGATTGCGCGGCAGCGACCCTGTCGGAGGGGGGGTAGCCCCACCCGCGGTGGGCGCAGAGTGGGGTCTATTGCTAGAGAACATCGCGAGCTAGGATTGATCAAGATCAACTGATGTTTGATTTGTGTTGTGTCCTATATATGATTACAAGACCGACGGTGGATGCATGGATCGTGCGCCGGATCTTGACAAGGTGCCCAACCACCGAGTCCACTGCCTCATCGAGCATGCAGCCCAACATGCAAGATGAATGCACGACACACGGTGCACACTCACCGACGCCAGCAGCGTCCCCGCCCTGCACGCTGCGATGCTGGCTTAGCCTCATGTGCAAGGTTTTTTTTACCACTAGCAGAGATGCACACGAGTTTATGAAAAAATATCTTTTAAAAAAGCTATTAAATATAAATATTATGACGAAACCTGCCCACCTAGGTTAGAGTTTGTTTCATGGTACAAGTTTAAGAATATAAAAAGTTACATGAGAGAAAATGTACATAAACCACTTTTTTCATAAAATGTTAATCACCAATCTAAAGAAAATTTAATGATTTAGTTTTTATCCAAATTATTTCCTACAATGTTTTTCTAGTGAAAGTGTACTTCTTCAAGCAAACTTAGTGACAGAAAAATGCAGGTTACATGGAGAGAAACAATGATGATCTGCAAGGTGCAGCTCCACTGGTCTTCACTCTTCAACGAAGGCGTGTACTAAATGTGAGTGTTGCCCCTGTTAGATACTATTGCAAGTTGAGGATAATGATGAAATGTTTTATTCTCCTAATTGAAGTTGCTCATATTAAGGATTTCAATGCCAAATGTTACTTCTCTGAAAATTGTACGCTATATATTTATTAGAGTAAAATGCACTCTAGATACTTAAACTATTGTGGTAGTATATATTAATAACAAATCTAATAAAAATCATGCTTCGTCTGTTACAGCAGTTAAGTTAGCATAACATCACTGGTACTGATACATACCTACCTGAACCCTCAAGAAAGATTATTTATTCTAATATGATGCCTCAACTAGCACCGGTAGTACTACTACTTCTATACATACATGCATGGCATTAACACTGAACAGGATGGATGGTGCTGCTCTACCGACCTTTATTTCGCTTTCTGGCTTTTCATGAGGAAATTAAACGAAAGGAAAGGAACAGCACCTGAATGGAAAGAAAAAGACCCTTAATTAGCTTGTTGCTGGGATCCACTGCAGAAATAAGCACTTTGGCTTAACAGCTTGCTTTGGAATATTATTGTTAGGTTGGTTGTGAACGAGGTCGACAAGCAGCCAAAGTGTTAGATTAATTAGCGCAAACCGCAAAGCAGGCGTAGGGAATAATGGAATAGTTTATCTTTTCACATGCTTGACTTGACTGGAGCATATGATGTTTGCGTGATGTCATAATTAAAGTACCAAGTACTGGTGTGATTGTGCTTTTTAACAATATATCCACATACATATATCTGAGTTCGGATGAGTTGCAGGCCATCACCGCAACGGCATGCCCGAAGCTAGAGAACATCTCCAACAACTCTCTAATATCATTCTTCATCCCCATAAATTTGTCATATCGGAGAACGGCGTTCTTTTATATTGCTCCAACAGCTCCTAATATGATTTCCCTTTTTTAGGGATTGATCGCTAAAAAAATTGATCTTCGTTCTTCCCCCAAATAAAAGGGAATATGGACCTCCCCTAATACAATGGGGTCCATAATAACTGTCGAGTTGCCTCCAAGTCCGACGATCAGGACGGACATGGTGGGCGATGCTTTCAGGTGGACCGATGCTAGCAATGAGGAGACGCGATGAGCGTAGATCCGGTCAAGGCCACTATCATCGGGGGAGTCAGCGGGTGCCTTGGATGGGGCGGAGTTGACTAGGGCTAGGGATGTGCGCAGCGGTGGCCTAGGCCGGGGATCCGAGTGGGCGCAACAATGGCCATGGATGAGGTCGCGGTTGGGTGCGGCGGTGGTCGCGGTTTGCGCCAGCGCCTCTACGACCGAGAGGAAGAAAAGAAAAAAAAAGTTACGATCTAACATGTAGGACCCTCGTATTTAGGGGAGGTTATTGGTGCCTGTCGTAGCATCTTCCACAATAAATTTTAAAAGTAGTATCGGTGATCACTAATACCATGATATTAGTAATGAGTTATTGGGGAGCCATTGAAGATGTTCCAAGAATATTCACCTTCCTCGCTCGCTATCAAAGGCTGAAATGCAAGCAGATCGATGCAGAGAGGTTATTAGCTGCGGGACAAGCAGCAGCAGCAGCAGCAAGCTGCGAGTTGTACGTTGCGTTATTATTGCCAGGTGTTTTACTTTTACACGATGCGATGCAACAGTGAAGCCACGATTTGCCTTGCAAGTCGAAATGGTAATGACGATGATAACGACTAATTAATTTACACTAAATTTCCACGCAGCAGATGGTGACTGCCTGACGTGAGAGTAGGATGAATATACTCCATATATCTGGGACTATGCGAACTCAGTCGATCGGAGCCATCCATCGAGGGAGCCTCCCATGGTGTCCACATGAACCACACCGGCCAATGAGCCAACCAACATTCTTGTGTATTTGATCAAACAAAAAACATGCTTGTGTATAGTACGTCCCGCCCCCCCCCCCCCCCCCCCCCATTTTGGAAAGCGACATGTAAAACATAATATCTATCATTGGGCATGTGTTTAGCGCGCGTGATTCATTCGTGGATGTATGCACGCATGCATGCGTCCAAAAACAACAGGGTCCATATGAAAAGAAAACACAGAAACCAAATCATCTGTTTTCTGGTCTTTGCATTGCTTGCCAAGGAAGAAATTAAACCAAATCACTCATTATTACGATATTTATATGGCACCGTACGTACCCAATCGTCACGTCAATTTGGACCCATGCAAAAAAACATGCACTCCCGCAACACGCACAGAACCAGAGATTTTCTTTTTTTCTAAAAAAAACAGAGATTTCACATAAAAAACCATAAAAATATAAATGCGTACTTGTATTTTTTTATTGAAATTGCGTACTGTACTAGAGTCTTTCTTGATTACTTGTAAAATACGGCCAAGCCAATGCAACCTTTTTGAATTTGGAATTGTAATTCAAGCCGGAAGATCGGTCCCGGTCAGACAAGGGCTGCTGCCTGCTTGCTACGACGATTCTCTTTCAGTGGATCGATGGGGTATACATTTACTGGATCGTCGTTCAAGATCGGCGTCACAAGTTTTTTTTTAACCCTGTGTGAATTCCTCTTGTCTGTCGGTCAACATGATAAGCCTCCTCTCTTTTTTTTCAATTTTTATTATTTTGTTTTTTCAGAGCATGCTGTGAATGTGATTTCTCCGGGTCCGGTTCTTGACTTTTGCTTCTGTTCTTAATTTTATTTATGTATTAGTTGCAGAGACACTACATATGAGCTCTAGTACATCCTTGAAGTTGAAGATATTAGGGGATTTGGTGTTTCTACCGTTGTTTTTAAGCCAAATGGTGATTTTACCCTTGTTTTTTTTAATTTTGTAATTTTACCCTTCCCTACAAGTAAATCAATGCGATTTTACCCCTAGTCAATGGTCAAAATAGGGGCAAATTCGCATTAGCCAGGGGCAAAATCGCTTTGACTTGCTAATAGGGAAGGGCAAAATCACAAAGTTAAAAAAACAAGGATAAAATCACAATTAGACTTTAAAACAAGAGTGTAAACACCAAATTTCCAAGATATTACTCCGAGAAAGAATAGATAAACTAGATTAGACAATCAGTTGTAATGGATCACAATGGAATCCTGTGCAGAGACAAGAGTATTTATAACCTCCAGTTCCAAGGCGGTGGCTGCAGCTGCTAAATACTGTAGTATTGTACTGTACGTTGTTTTGTTTAAGGATACCAATGCAATCCGATCCAGAGCAGGTGGTGAGTGAGATAGTGAGAGGAGCAGAGGATGTGGTCGGCGGTGTTGGCACCTGTTTCCTGTTACCTGCATCATTTTTCACATAATCTACTAAATCTAATCCCCCGCCTTCGGTTTAATTTAATAACAAACCTGCAATAATGAAAACTTAACTGCCGATGCATGATGCTGATTAGTTAATCCGGTGGTTTATCTCCACCGCAACTGATGACTTGCCCTCTCCCCCTTCTTTCTCCACAGAGTGAACAACAATTCAAGCGTTCTAGACGGACGCCGGCACACCGCCTGACGCCACCCACACACACGTGTCCCCAGTCCGCATACAGCTTATTGTCAACCCAAAGCATGCTTATGAAATGTACACATTCGTCTGGTCTGAATAATGCTGAGCGAGTATATATATATCTATGAAATCTATCTGCTGAAAATGTACACATAATTCCAGAAGAGCTGAAAAGGACAGAAATGAAGGAGGCAAGGCAACCGACGACATCTATCTATCTATGAAATCTTATCTGTTGGCTGGCTCTGCTTCTACTCTCCCTACTCCCATTGCAAACACGAGTGCTTGCATGTTCCTCTAGTTCATCATCATCTGTTCTCTGCAGATCACAAAAGTCACCCATCAAAGGCCAAAACTGCATACCAAGTCAGTCAGCCAGTGCTGGATTGGATTTCTGCATCTATCTAGAAAGGAAAAAGAGGTAGCAATTCATGTGCACTTGCCTTCTCCCAGGAAAAAGTGGACACCCATACGTCCATACCACGTCGCCGTTCTAGAATCCGGATAAAGGTTGCTGGAGCTTCAGTTCACTGGAAAAGCCTGACACAAGACGAATCCACCCCCAGTCTCTTTTTAAGCTCACAAGATTTCTTTGCTGCCGGCTCCAGTTTGCCTTTCTCGAAAATAATCTATGGGCACACAAGTTGCTTCATCCTCTGAAACTCCAATAATTTAACAACACTAGCTTTGTTGGCGACATCACTAGTCGTACCACGACGTATAATTCCATCTATTTGTATTAAATTTGCAACCAACAGACCTGCCCTCTGACGGATATATGGTCGGTGTGTTGTTAGGTACTGTATTTTCTCGATCTGTTACGTACGGCAGCTAGCCCACTACCTGAAGAGAGATTCCATTTCCAATATGATATGATGTCCCAGCCATCGTCTGGGTTTCAGCTTCACGCTTCAGTTTCATGCATGACATAAATAGGATCGATGGATGGTGCTGCTCTACCAACCTTTATTCCCCTTTTCATGAGGAAAGGTACAGCTTCTGAGCGGTAAAAAAAAGAAGAGAAAAGGACCCGTAGCTTGTTGGGATCCGGTGGAGAAGCACATTTTTCTTTTAGCTTGCTTGCTTTGGAATATTATTAGGTTGGTTGTGAACGATGTGGACAAGCAGGGAACAAAGTACGTGTTGTTTAGATTATTAGCACAAACCAAGCGTAGAGAATAATGGAATTTATCTTTTCACATAATTACATGCATGGACTTGACTGGAGCATATATGTTGTCCTATGAGCTTCTTTGATAGAGCTCCTTCTATTCCAGATTCTATATGGAAGCTAATTCTCTAGCTGAAAATGTCTCTACTATGTGTGGAGTGTGAATTAGAAGAAACTATTTTTTCAGCTCCAGAGAATCACTTGAATAGAATCACTTCTCAGTTTAAAAAAAAAAATAAGTGAAGCCCTGCCAAACGTACCCTAAATTATCTACCAACTGCTGTTGCGAACTTGAAATGGCTTAACACTAGCCCATCAACCTGTGTCGAAAAGCATATGAGGAGACAAATGGTTATACATCTGGGGAGACAATGTCTTTTCCTCTCGAAAAGCATATAAGCACTTGATTGGAAGCACCATGGCTCATCCCATCTTGAAGAGCATTTGGAAATGCTCTTGTCAGCCAAAACATAAGGTTTTTTTCTTGCTGATTGCTCAAGATAGACTTAGCACTAGGAATATCCTCAGTGTTGTTCTAAGGCAAAACCTTAGAACCCCCTCCGGTGGTAAACCCGAATATACCCAACAAGAAATGCTGAATCTAGCTACGAAATGACACACGGAACACAAAATGGACAGAACATAAGCTCAACGCATTCCATTATATTCCGATCTGTTTTCACGGTCCCATCGGGCCGTATTTATAGGAGCCCGTAGGCATTTACATGACTATAATGCCCTTGAGCCGCTTCTCCTGATTTCTCACGTGGGTAGGTAGCGGGGCGTAACAGTCTTCTTGGTGCTTTTCCGGGTTGCAGTCCGAATGGCCGACAACCCTAGGCCCACCAGGCAGCGAGCAATCTTCAAAGGAGCAGCGGCGTCGTGTTCCTGCACAAGCAAAACATATCATCGGCCACCCGGTGGTGATTCGGCTAAGGCACCGAAGCCCTCTTGCCTGTGTGCTTCGGCTTCCCGGCGCCCGGGTGGCTAATTCATCAATCATCCTGTCGGGACAGCGTAATTAACCGACGCCCTTAGTACTCTTCGGTTAACGACCGAAACGTCCGTTCATCGTCCATCGGCCGGCTTAACGGACCGAATTGACCAGCGGCCGATCGGTTTGGTCAACCGAATCGACAACTCGTCGTTTTGGCGGGACGGGGTGCCTGTGTCCCGGTTGTCACCCAACAAGAGCCCCCTCGCCGGTAACCGAATTGATTGTTTTTTCATTTCGGCTGCCGCTGACTTACTGATGATAACCGAAGTACCAAGCGCCGTCCCGTGGAGAGGACGAATTTTTTTTTTTTTTTTACTCAATGCCGTTGATCTGCCTCGGGATGCGCGACCGAGGCGGTTAGCTTAACCGCTGAACGGCCCGCGGCAGGTGCCTATAAAAGGCCCCCGACCGCCGGTCACTTTCCGCGGCGCGCGTTGAGCCCCCTTGCCGATTCGGTTGCCTTAGCACCTGTTTCGGTCCGTTGATTCGGTGCTCAGGCGTCCGTTTCGGCGTTTCGTTTCGGCGAGTTTCGTTCTCTCCGCCAAGTCCTCCCCTTCGGTTTTCTCCAAGGTAACGACTTACTGCTTTTTTCTCTTCGTCACTGAACGGTTTTGCCGAAGTGTTCATAATTTCGTATTCGGTATACTTGGATTTGTTGCCTTGTTTTTAATTCCCCATTTTTCCTTTTATAGTCGCGGTGGGTTTTTTTGCTGTGTATTGCTAATAATGTCGCGGGTCCCAACTAGTGCTGATACTTCGGCTTGTGGAACCGAGACGGTTGATGATTCGGTCTCGGCTTCTGAGTCCGCTTCCGGGTCGAGTTCTAGTGAAAGCAGTGGGCAGAACGTTCCGCCAGGGAAAAGGCCAATGCCTCTCGAGCTATTTTGCCCGACCGCGCCGGAATCCGATGAAACAAACCGATGAAGAGGAAGGTGATGAATATGTTGAATGCTTTGATTCATCGAGGGTGAAAAGGAGGCCCGTGCCGCTCGGGGCAAGGACGAAGGTAGTTCGGCTCCTCATGCCGAAGAGGTAGCCGACCCGCTCCCCATCCGACCGCCAAGGCCACCGAAAGGACCGAGGCACACCGGCTGGACGTGCCGCCTTGGCCGGTCGAAATCCACGGTGCGTATGCTGAATCAATACCAACGTGACGGTATTTTGACCCGATGAGCGTAGCCGAAGCCGCTCTCCCGGGATCAAGAGTACCCGAAGCCCGAGCCTACCGAAGCTCTCGTGTTCGGGACTATTTCAAGGCCGGGCTACACTTCCCCTTGAGGGTTTTGTTTCGGAGGTTTTGGACGCGTTTGACTTACGATTCATCATCCGACACCGAATGCTATTGTGCGCCTCACTGTTACGCCATGGCGCAAAGATGATGGGCAGCCAACCGAGCGTGCCGTGTTTACTAGACACTATGAAACTCAGCTGTACTCCACATATGGGACTGATGAAGCCGAGATGAAAGAACTTTGGTTGGAGGTGGGCTCTTATAACTTTGTCCCTGCTCGAGGTAACACGGCGGCCTGCATAGTTCCAACCTTTAAGAACAAATGGCAGGACTGGAAAAAGCACTGGTTTTACTACCAAGTTTGTGATGATGCCGATGTTGCACTCGCTAAGGAACAAGACCGACCGAAAGCCCATCCTCTGGTTTCGGTTATGACTCAGATGGAAGGTCTTGTTTCGGTTCCGGAGATGGCTATGGGACCGCTTGATGATGTTGCCGCTGAGTCCTATCGGCAAACGGCCGAAAGGCAAACCAGCCGAGATCTTGTTGAGGAGATGCTTTCTCTTGGTCGATGGCCACTGTGCACTAGCATGAGATTTGATGGCTTTTCATATCACCAAGGGTACCGAAGGCCCTCAGTGAATCTAGCCCGACCAGCCGGGTATGATTCAAATTCTGATTTTGTCCAAGAAATGGAGAAACGGGCCAATCGGCTATGTGACCCGTACAACGACAAGGAGTATGACTTGAGCATGGCTAAACTTGGGTCACTTCGGCGCCTCAACCGAATTTGGGAGTGCATGAATGTAGAGTACCCTGATCGGCTTCCCCCAATGAGAAGACGTGCGCTGATGCTACAATTGGTCCGACCGATTCGGCTCCACTACCGAATGCGCCGCGGGTCGCGGAAGCGGCCGGGCTCCAGGCCGTGGCGCCCACATTGTTCGTAGTACGCGCCAAGCCGAAGCACAACGGCGCCGTGAAGTTGGTCGCCCGAAACGACTTCGAGAAGATGAAGACGTTCGGGTATGTCGCCTGCTTGCCAAGCGAGAATGGGTGAAACCCATAAAACAGAGCCGCAATCAAGTTATTGTCGCGCCTGAAGCTGATTCGGTTGTGTCCGGGCATACGGTAGAAAGACTTGGCTTGGAATTCTAGCTCGCACCTTTCTTGAACCACTAACTCGTTTTAGCCGCTGTCGTTATATTGTTTGATTCGGCTTGTTTTGATTCGGTTGTTTTCTCTGTCTTGCAGAATTTGCCGAATCCAGCGAAGAGGTTTCATCCATGGTCGGCGGCAAGATGAAGAGTGCCCGTGATGTGGTGATCGATGATCTCGCCGACGGAGCGGCTTCAAGGTGCCATCTAAGAGGAGGAAGGTTCGTGATGGGGCCACTTCGGCGCCCATCTCGCAGCTTCCGCCTAGGGGACAACCAAGCTGGCCTAAGCCGCGGTGCCCCCGCCGGTTGGTGCCCGGGCTACCGAAGGACGGCTCAAGCTACTTCGGGTAGCTTGCGGGAGGTTGCCGGCGGGCATCGCAAGATCACCCCGCTAGTCGTCGTCATGGTAAGTCTCGGTTTCATGCCGAATCTACGCGCATGACACCGAGATGTCCCCGAATGTCTTATTCGGCAAGGGGTTTGTTTCCCTTGAGCCGTCGAGCTTTCGGTTTGGCCCAATGAAGGTGTACTCGGGCTCGTGCTCTCGACGAGCACAGCCCCGACCGGAAGAGACTTACGAACTTGCTCGTGCTTTAGGAGTTGACTCGACGCTCGTTTGGTGGCGTATGTGGACCCCCGCGAAGTGGGTATTCCCGCCTTCCCAAGCCGCTTTGGGCTTCGGTCAAGAATGTGGCTCGTCCTTTTCGGCCGCCCGACGAACAAGCCCCGCGGCGACGGACCGAAACGAGATGCTTTCGGCGATTAACTTTCATGCTATTTCGGTATGTATCCCGAATCGCCCAAATGTTCGATTTCCTATTTCCCAAGAATTTCTGCTAGTATGGGTGCTTATCTTCTTATTTTCCCGCAGGCTTCGGTCCTATCCGGCGTACTGCTAAAGCAGGGCCATGCCACCCTTGCCCATGCCGAGAAGCAACTTCTCCTTCGGGAGAAGGAAATTAAACGGCTGGAGGCCAAACTGGCGGACACCGAAGGCCTTCTTGCTCAAGAGGTTGGGAAGACCGAAGCGGCCTTGGATGCCCAGAGGCAAGCCGAAGCCGCTCTAGAGACCCAGAAGCAACTTGAGCGGGATGCGCGTCGTGCTGCCGAAAGGGGCCAAGCTGCCGAACGCGCTGCTGGTGAGAAGCTGGATGAGCTAACTCTCTTAATCCGCCGAATCTTAAATGGCGTTGGTGGAGACTGCGAGCCCCCTGCTGCTACCGAATCGGCGCTTGCGAAGATTCGGTTTCTCAATCAAGAGATGTCCCAGCTCGACCATGTCATCCAACTGGGCCGTGAGTATGCTGGTTTTGAGACCGCTCGTGCTCTAATGAAAGCGGTGAAGGAGGAGGGCTGTGACCACTTTGCTAGAGCCACATGCTTCGGAGATGCCATGACCTACTGGAAGCCTGATGAGGATGTTCAAACTGCCGCAAAAAGATGGTTTTTTGATTTATTCTGGACCGAAGCCGGGGGGCGAGACTTGGCGCTGCTTCAGGCGCTTATGCTTGCGCCAGGGTAACTGACTTGTATTATCATGTTTGGTTTTAGCATTCGGTGTGTCCCGCGTATTCGGCTATTGTTGACGAAATTGACATGACTCGTATTGCAATTCGCAGGATCCTAGTGAGCGGCCGGCTATTAAAGCTAGGGTCGAGGCTTATATGGAGGAGCGGAATGCCCGGAGGGTTCCCGGCCGTGCGTACACCGGTTGGCACTCCCGAAGCTCCTCATGCTTCGCCGAAGATCCCGCCGCCGAAGCACCGGCACTTGGCGCTCAAAATGAAAGAGAACAACCCGAATCCACTTCGGCCGCCGACCTTCATGGGGCTCCCGCTTAGAATGCTTTTTCCTCGCCGCCGGAATTTGAACTATGTGGTCGTGACTTGTTGTAATACTGTTAAGTTTGTTGAACTTATTCGGCCGTGTTGGTCGTATGTGGGTGTTTTGTATTGCTACAAGTTTAAGTCGGGATGTGGCTTCGGCTCTTAAAGCCGAATTGCCTAGAACGATACTTTCGGTGTTAATGTTTAGTTTGACCGAATGCGTGTTGCTGGATTTGGCGTTTACTTCTATGTGTGATGCTCTTCGGTCTTCGAGCCGAATACGTGTTTTAAAAGCGCCGTCCCGCCCCGTCTTTTTAGATCGAAGAGCGAATGACTGGTTAAGCTTAAATGAGGATTCGGTTTGCATAACCGAATCACCACCGTACGGCGGTTATTGTTTTTCGAGGCCAAGTACGTGCCAACTTTATCTGATTGCATTTGTTAGGCGTATAGTTGCCGTGCCACCCTTCGGTGTTCATACCTGATTGAGGTGTGTTTGGAAAGCGCCGTCCCGCCCCGGCTTTTTAGACCGAAGGGGTGCACGCTGCTTAGCTTAGTCCGAATTGTTCGGGCATTGCACCGAATTGGTGTTTGTAGGATTCGGTAATTGAGTCCTGCAAATCATTCCGCCCCGTCTTTTTGGACTGGGGGAATAGTTTTAAACCAAAATGTAGTAATATTTCTCTTTATTCTCTTGTTACAAGTGTGCACATTACAATTGAAGGTTGCGCATCACCACCCGAAATAACTTTGGTTTGACCGAGGCCGCATGTGGCTCTCGTTTGTGGCTAGGATGCAGAAACCCGTGGTGGATGCCGTTGCTCTCGTGGCTGCTGACACCGGCCAAGACACGCGGGGTATTGGCTTCGGTTAGCTAACCGAATCCCTGGCAACAGGCCCCGATGCTGACATCGCGCTGCGTTGCACCATGATCTATGGGAACTTCATTATGATTCCACATCACCATTAACTGGCACATGGTCGTGCAGAACAGAACGCGGTGAAGGGCGCGTGCTTTTCGGCCACTTGGCGGACTGAGCCCGGGTTTGACCTTGGGACTGTGACCGCTGAGGTATATCTTGTGAGGACCGAATTGTCCTCACCAGGAACACTGAAACCAAATGTGGTGTATCTCTCTGCCACCCGAGTTCGCTCCTTCCTGAAACCTCTCATGCCTATTTGACAATGACTTAACACCTCTCTCATGTTTGAGCTAGGATATTCTTGATGGAATGATCTGCAAGAGAGTTTTGGGTGCTCTTATATAGGGTTCTGAGACCCAAGGGTTCATAACTACATTGAACTACCTTGGGTATTAAATTTTGACAGGTACTTTTCGTCATTAATTATACCTGTTGTAACGCACATGACTGTGTGTTGGAGGTTTTTCTTGCCCTTTCGGCTTGTTTTGGTTGCTTGCAACCTTTTAAATTGATACCGAATATATGGACAGCGCTTGTTGCTCCGACCGTTTTCGGTGATTGTGTAGCCGATGTTACTTGCCTTTACGAGTAACTCGCCATACAACCAGTTGTACGGACGTATCTGTACATTTGGGATATCTCCTGCTGTTTCCGCAGGAGCTCCCAGCCTTCTCTGGCTTTATAGGTTGCTTACAACCTTTTGCTATTGTTGCCAACCGAAGCGTATTCGGTAGCTGTGTCGCAGACATGAATATAATTCCGCGAAGCATAACCATAGACGAAGTTAAACTTATTACATGGGATGCCTCATTAAAAAACCTCAGTGAGGAAAAAGAGTGCAGAGCCCCGAATGTCTTTAGACAAGAGTACCGAAATTACATGAAATTAAATTGTTACATCTCCCTTTCTGGAGCATGCCATTGTCATGGATAGAATCGACGCAGACATCCGCGTTCCAAGTGTGGGCCGATTCGCTTCCATCTTCGGTTACCAAGGTGAATACGCCGTCTTGACCCTTCTTGCCACGATGTACGGTCCGTACCATGGTGATTGCAGCTTGCCTTGTTTATCTGGTTGGCGGATGAGAACCATGTCCCCCGGATTGATGTCTTTCCTCAAGATTTTCTTGTCTCGCCAACTTTTGGTTTCGGCGTGATATTTGTCTAGATTATCTCATACCTGAAGCTTCCTTTGGTCCGACGTTTCTACGTCTACCATTCTCGAATCGGGTTGGTGGGCGATATCTCTCGTTCGAACGAGCCCATCCTTACTTCCTCCGGTGTTATGGCTTCTTCACCAAACAACAGAAATGGGGTGAAACCCGTAGCTCGACTTGGAGACATTGTGACCCCAAACAACAAGGTGACCAGCTCTTGGGCCCATTTCCCTTTCTTTGATTCCTCGAGCGTCTTTGAGATGGTGGTGAAGATATCACCATTTACTCTTTCAACCGCCCCATTCGACTCCGGGTGATTCACCGAAGCGAATGACAGTTTAATCCCCAACTCTTCACAAAACGTTCTGAATTGAGCCGAGTCAAATTGTTTGCCGTTGTCAACTGTGATGTACGAGGGTACCCCGAATCGGCATATGATTCGCCGCCATACGAAATTCACCAAAGTCCCCGGGTTATCTTAGCTAGCGGCTTGGCTTCCACCCATTTAGTGAAATACTCGAGCCACCGCTTTTGCATATTTGAGGTTCCCGGAGCCGGGGGTAACGGTCCAACTATGTCTACACCCCAACGCCGAAGCGGCCGGGTTAGGAATACAGTGACGTAGGGTTAGCCGGAGAATTCCGCTTTTTGCGAACATCCGACAACCCCGCATGTTTTCACAATCTCTTTAGCATCGATTACGGCCGTCGGCCGCAGAATCCCCGCCTCATTGCTCTATGTGAGCGATTTCGTGATGACCTCTCGTGAGCTCCACATGAACCCGAATGTATCTCGGTGAGCAAATGTTTTCCCTTCTCCTCTACTTATGCACTTGAGCATCGGAACAACTACGCCTTCCTTGTACATGTTTTCCCCAATAATAGAGAATTGCTTCGTCCCCGGAGTTCATTCGGTGCATATCTTTCTTTGAGGCCGGTTCGTATGAGCCGTTGAGGTATGCCCGGATGGGCGCTCTCCGTCGCCGCTTGCGATTGCATGGACGACCGAGGGTGACTCTTCTTCTTCCTTGACAGCCTTTGACTCGTTAGGACTTGGTAAAAGACATCACCGGCAATGGACTAGCATTGGCTGCTGCTTTTGCTAACTCATCGGCTTCGGTGTTCTCCGACCTTGGAATATACTTTAGGGTGAAACCCGTGAAATATTTCTCCATTCTCCTTACGGTGGCCGGGTATGTGGCTAGCTCGGGTCCTTTGCTTTGTGTATTCTTTCGGACATGGCCGACCACTACCGTGTGAGTCGACCGAATCACACAACGTCGGACTCCGAGTGCTCGAGCTTTCGTAACCCCAGCAGCACTTCGTATTCGGCCGTGTTGTTCGTGGTGAGGAACCGCAATCTAGCCGCGTACCGTATTCTTGGCCCATTCGGTGGTGTCGGTATGGCCGATATTCCTGCACTCGCCGAACACCACGACCCGTCGCGTTGTACGGTCCATTCGGGTTCATCAAACCGCTTTGTGAAGTCATCCGCATTCGGTGTCCAGTCTGCTATGAAGTCTCGCTAACACCCGTGACTTGATGGTTGATCTCGTGCTCAAATGATATTATGTATTCATTCAAATCGGCTTTGCCCACTTGCCGATTCGGCCTATTGCTTCGGTGTTGCGAAATAAAGATTCCAGTGGCCGAGATGACAAGACCCGAATCGGGTGTGCTTGGAAATAGTGCTTGAGCTTTCTCGAAGCCATCACTACTTTGTGTATGCAATCTTTTCCAGCTCAGTGTAATTCACCTTAGCACCCGAAAGGGCTTCTGAGACGAAGTAGATGGGGAATTGTTGCATTTTTCCCTCATATTCCTTCTCCTCAATCAATGCCGCGCTTTACTCGCTGGCGCCGCCGACGATATAATATCGAGTTGCTCCGGATGTTGGCTTCGACAATGTGGTGAGTCTAGTGAGATACTTCTTGAGTTCCTCGAAAGCTTGCGGTTGTTCAGTCCCCAACCGAAAGTCGATGCGTTTCGGAGTGCTCTAAAAATGGTAATCCCCTTTCGGCCGATCTTGATATGAACCGCTCAAGGCTGCAATTCTCCCCGTGAGTTTCGCACTCGCTTCCTGTTTTGAGGCGGCGCCATGTTTGCGATGGCCGCAATCTTTTCTGGGTTGGCTTCTATACCCCTGGCGGAGACCAAACAACCGAGTAGCTTCCCTTTGCTGATACCGAATACACACTTGTCGGGGTTAAGTTTGAGGCCACTTAAGCGCAGATTTGCGAATGTTTCTCTGAGATCATCGATGTGTGCATCCCTTTGGTCGCTCTTTACCACAATATCGTCCACATAGGAAACGAGATTGTTCTTCTTCTTCTGCTCCCGGAATATTTCGTCAGTTAACCTGGAGAAAGTCGGTCCGGCGTTCCTTAGCCCTTCGGGCATTCTCTTGTAACAAAAAGTTCCTTCGGTGTGATGAAACTTGTCTTTTCCTGGTCTTCCGGTCAAGCCATATCTGGTGATAACCCGAAAAACAATCAAGCAAGCTCATTATCTCACAACCACCGCAATGTCCACCAATTTGTCTATCCTGGGCAATGGATATGGGTCCTTCGGGCAATGTTTGTTGAGGTCGGTGAAATCAACGCACATTCGCCATTTGCCATTCTTCTTCTTTACCATGACCACGTTTGCTAGCCATTCGGGGTACCGCACTTTTCGATTACGTCGGCATCCAAAAGCCTCTCGCACTTCGGCTTCGGCGCCGCTGCTCTTTCGTCGATATTTTGCGAGCTTCGCTCTAGGCCTGGCCGACCTATTCACGTTCAGCCGTGGCTTTGTGCAAGGCTTCGGTCTACTCCCCGCAGATCGCGTGTTGACCAAGCAAACACGTCTCGGTTTTCCAGCCAGAATTCCGTCAATCTTGAGGCTTCACCCCCGACCCAAACTTGCGCCGATATTGACGCATTCGTCAGCCGATTCGGGCTCAAGGACACCCGAATTGTTTCTTCTCAGGGGAGCGCCTTTGGCTCTTTGTTGTTACTTTGGTCTTCCTCTTCCTTCGTTTGAGTTTGGATTTCACCTCATGCACCATGCCAGTATCCTGGTATGGGTTTTCCGTCGATCCTCCTTGCCGAGATCCGATCTCCGAATACCGAAATGATGCCGGTGGGTGAAGGTATTTTCATACACAGTGAGTTTGCCGAATCACCATGTCGAATTTGCTGATGATACCTCTGCCGAAAATGGCTGTATACGGGTAATCAATGTCGACTATATCGAATGCGATTTCTTCCGCTCGACTTTTGTATCCTCGCCGAACGCAACCGTGATTGTTTTCTTGCCAATCGCGTCTATTCTCCTTCCACCGAAACCGAATAGGGGTTCCCGCCCGGTCAAGTGTTTTTCGGTCTAGTTTCATACTTGTCAAATGCCTTGGTGAAGAGTATGTCTCGCTGAACCGCCGTTGTCGATCGTAATGTTGTGGAGGGTATATCCTCCGACATAGGTCAGTAACTACCAAGGCATCACAGTGTGGGAAGTCCTTCACTCTGAAGTCGGATTCCGAAAAGGTGATAGGGGTTGTCTTCCAAGCAGGGTGCGCTATCGGTGTTTTTGGTGAGATGGTCAATACTCTCTTGACAAAGTCACGTCTGGCCCTCTTGTTATCGTGCTCCAAGTTGGATCCACCCGTGATGGCGTAGATATGCCCGCTGGAGTTCATCATGTTAGTTGGTGCGATCGTGTTGACTATTTGCGCTCTCTTTGAAGTTTCGGATTCGCCGACCGCTGCGGCCGCGTGCCGATCAATCGTGGCGAAGATGATGCGGTCGCTCGAAATGCCCGATTGTGCATCGGCATAGGTTGGTGATATTGCGCCATATGGGGCATCGGCCACGCCATCGGTTGCTTTGTATACCTGCGCCGGTGGCGGTTACATGGTGCCTGGGTGAAAGCCGGATGATGAAACGCTTGCTGAGGAGGTGCCATGGTGTGATAAACGTGCTTTCCTGCCTCATTCGGTTTGGCTGCTTCGTCCTTTTCCCGCTGCTCTTTTGCTAGCTGGGTATATTTGCATTCTTTTGTTGTATGGCCCTTGTCCTCGCCACACACGACACACATCATCGTTACCGGGCTGGCCTCGCCTCTGCCCCTTCCGCGTCCGCCGCGGAACCTCTACCGCCTCGCCCGGTTACTAAAGTTTTTGGTTTGGTTCGGCTGGTTACGGGTTGAGTCTTCCGCACATTGTTCACGGCGGTGGACTTTGACTCATTCTTCCGCCGAGTTTGATTCGGTTGGTTGGACTTGGGTGATGCTTGCTTGATGTTATACCGTGTTGCCTTCCGTTGCACTAAGTCTTCCTCGATCTAGCGAATCAAGCGCATCGATCAAACAATGCTTTGATTGTTGTTGGTGCTACACCGAGACATGGCTTGAGCGCAGGGCCCTATCTTCAGCCCCTTGATCGCCGCGGCAATGACAATATCCTCTGACACATTCGGTAGCTGAGCTTTCAATTGAATTATCCTCTCAAGGTATTTTGACAGTGATTCGTCGTCCGGCTGGAACAGATTCATGAGATCCGCCGTTGTTTTCTTGTCTGTTTGGAACCCCTGGAAGGTGGTGAGCAGGTCCGCCTTCACCTGATGCCATGAAGTGACCGACAACGGTCGTTGGGACACGAACCCGCCGTATGCTACATCCGTTAAAGCCATGACCAACGATTTTGCGAGGATCATGCCGTTGCCACCCGGCCGAATGGACACATGCTTCATAACTTGTAATAAATCTTCTCGGGTTGGATCGCCCATTGAAACTCGGCAACTTCGGTCTCAGAACCCAAAGGCCAAGGACATCTTTGGATTTCCGGTGATAATGGGGATGCCAAGTCTATTGCTTCGGCTATTTCCTTCGTGATTTTTCTCCCGAATGATAACATCTTTCTCTTGATTCTTCTCCGAGGATGATCGGAGGGTCCGAATTTCCCTTTCTAGTTTCTCTCGCTTCTTCTCTTGCTTGGTTGATTGCCTCTTGGGTTGCCAGCATTCGGTTTTGTGTCGCCGTTTGGGCCTGCAACTGATCGCGATGCTGCTTCAGGGCATTCACCTTGGCAGACTGCTCTTCTAACTGCTTCAGTAGCCGGGCGTTTTGTACGTCCGATCCCTCGGGCTCTTCGGTCTCTTCTTCTTCGGGATCCTCGGTTATGCGGACCTCCGGAAGCGCACCTCCTAGTGCACCAAGTTCGCTTGTGCCGCCCTCTTGATTATACTGGACCGCTGCGTCGTTGGTCAATGCTGTTGCCACCGCACCTTCGGCTTGCTGCATGGATACTCCCGATTGCAAAGTACCGGACTGCTGTAGAACCTCGGTGGGTGCAACCGAATCTGCGACTGCAGGTTCCTTGGATGACCCTGCACCTGTCTTCGCCTTGCCTTTCGGAGCCATGGTATGTTCGGCGACAACCACGGTGGGCGCCAATGTTGTTCTAAGGCAAAACCTTAGAACCCCCTCCGGTGGTAAACCCGAATATACCCAACAAGAAATGCTGAATCTAGCTACGAAATGACACACGGAACACAAAATGGACAGAACATAAGCTCAACGCATTCCATTATATTCCGATCTGTTTTACGGTCCCCATCGTGGCCGTATTTATAGGAGCCCGTAGGCATTTACATGACTATAATGCCCTTGAGCCGCTTCTCCTGATTTCTCACGTGGGTAGGTAGCGGGGCGTAACGGTCTTCTTGGTGCTTTTCCGGGTTGCGGTCCGAATGGCCGACAACCCTAGGCCCACCAGCGCGAGCAATCTTCAAAGGAGCAGCGGCGTCGTGTTCCCGCACAAGCAAAACATATCATCGGCCACCCGGTGGTGATTCGGCTAAGGCACCGAAGCCCCTCTTGCCCAGTGCTTCGGCTTCCTGGCGCCCGGTGGCTAATTCATCAATCATCCTGTCAGACAGCGTAATTAACCGAATCGCCCTTAGTACTCTTCGGTTAACAGACCGAAACGTCCGTTCATCGTCCATCGGCCGGCTTAACGGACCGAATTGACCAGGCGGCCGATTCGGTTTGGTCAACCGAATCGACAACTCGTCGTTTCGGCGGGACGGGGTGCCCAGGTCCCGGTTGTCACCCAACACTCAGAAGAAGAAATATGTTTCTGCCCTCCTATATGTGTTCTGTGCTCCATCAATGTTGAAAAATCGGTTGATCATCTTTTCCTGGACTGCCCGTTTGCAAGAAACTGTTGGAGCCTGCTTGGTCTTGCTGTCATCAGTACCCCAGACAACCTTCAAAGATTTGTAAATTTCAAGCAGCAGCTGAATGTTAAGTTTAGCATGGAGATCATTCTTATGTGCTTGAGCATATGGTCGATCAGGAATGACCTGATCTTCAGAGGACTGCCTGCTGATTGCCTGAGATGTCTCCACCTTTTCAAGGCATTTTTTGGCCAACTCTTGTGGAGAGCCAAGAAGAAATACTTCCCTCAGATTGAAGTATGGCTAGAGCAAGTTGTGTAATCTTGTTAATTTTCTTTGTTACCTTTTTTGTCTCGTGAGCATGCTCTCTTGCTCTAAGTTTTTTTAGCTCTGAGCTCTTAGCCTGTCTTAGCTGTTTTCGCTTTCAGCAGCTTGCTGTGAAGTTTGCAGTTTTTTTTTGGAGTTGTCATAGTTTTTTTTGAGGGGTTAATTGTTGTCATAGTTGTAGTTAATGTTGTTTCTCTAATCGTTGTTGCTTGCTTCCTTGGGGTCGTCGTTTGTAATAGTAGTCCAAAAGGAGGGTGGAGACTAGACTAGACTTGCCTAGGTTCCTTTGAGAAAGACATGATTATACATATCGTGGAATGGAATTCCACCAATTATCGGTAAGACGACTGTACTAGTATAATAGTTCTACTAGTCAGACAGAGAAAGTGAAGCAGAGGCCCTGCAGGCTGCAGCGTCCACGAACCACGATCGAGCTAGATGACCGTGGACTATGAACAGCAAGAGCTTGAACTAGTACATCTCTGGACATTTAGAGGTGACTGAAGAAATTTCAAACCTGAACCATCGATGTGTTGTGAGGCACATCGATATATTAATTGCCAGGTCGTGTATACATTACACGACGATGCAATACGGAAGCGACACGATTTGTTTTAATCTGCCAGTCGTCGAAATAATGGCGACGATGATGAAACGAAGCGACATCTAATGTAATTTGCCACCGATCGACAGGTCGTGTATACATTACAGCAGATGGTGACTGCCTGACAGCAGTCAGATAGCGAGAGAAGGCAGGCAGTCCCAGCTCCCACAGTTTGTATGTGTGGGTGTAGCGTGCTGCACATGTTTTTATACTGTATGTTTTTTCTTCGTTTTCAAAAAGCGACGGCGTGTCCCTATCCAAAACAGAACCAAAAACAAAAAAGAATCAACGTGTAAAAATTTAGTAATATCACAGGGCTTGTGTTTAGCGTGCGTGATTCATTCGCGGATAGATGTGTAAGTATGTCCTACATGGGTTTAATTTGTCACAATAACCAGCATGTGTCAAGAATGTCGGGTTCCTTTCTCTTTTGCATACCAAGGAAGAAATAAAATGATTCGTTGTTTGTCGCAACTAATGCTGTCAATTTTAGACACAGTGTAAAACGCTCCTGTAAAACACAAGTCAGTCAGAGTTTTTAAAATTTCATAATTCTAGTCACCAAGACAATAAATAAATGTAGTATTTTTCGCAAATAAATAAATAAATAAATAATTGTAGCATATAAATGAAACGATCGCCGACGATGTTGCCTGATGTGAATTTGGCAAAAATCCAGTTCCAGCCGGCCAGATCGGAATCGGAACCGGTCAGACAAGCTCTGCGCTGCTGCAATTCTCTTCTCACTGGATTGGAATTGTATGGTCGTCGTTCAAGATGGACTTGTACTAATTAACTGAAATTCGTTAGCCGGCCCGGCCGTCCGTCATTGCTACACGCACATATGCATGACTAAGTCAACTCACTTTTCAATAAGCTGATGATTTGTTTTTTCGGGCAGACCACACTAGCTCTCTCTCTCTCTTTTTACTTACTTTTCTTTTCTTTTTTTAAGAACAAGCCGTTTCATTTCTTTTCCTAATAACACGTGACAGACTTGACTTTTGTCATCGTGTATACCTCGTCATCTATACTATAATTGAAATCTTCTAAAAGAGTGGAAAGTCTAAATCTCACCCTGACCCCACAGGCAGCCTCACCGGCCTCATCACGCACGCAGCACGCCCATGCCAGCTATTCCGGTTCGAATCGCACCTGCTCCCTATTTTCTTATTTCCGAAAAAAACAAACGCACTTCCAGGGAAGGGCGCCGCCGCCGCCGCCGCCGCCTTCTCATCCGCGACTCCCGCGGCCGGTGCATCGATGCCCTCGCTCAGGGCGAATCCGGCAGTGGCGGCTCTGAACCGGGATTATGGGTGCACGCAAGGCTGCAGCGGAGCTCGGCCACGAGGCTCGAGGGGGAGGGGGCACCGGGCGGCGGCGACGGCACTCCGTCGCGGTTCTCGGCGCACTCAGGGCTGCGGCGGCACCCTATCGTGGGCTCAGGGTGTGCGAGGGCGGCGAGGGCAGCTGTGGGAGACGGTGATCAATCGTCCGCACGTCCGTCATCAGCGTTTATTCATATCTTGAATCTACCGACCCGGCGGGCCGCGACACCTCCTGGACTCTCTGCTTCCAACGCGAGGGGGTGGCCTCTGACATCATTAAGGAGATCTCAACGAATCCGTCTCGGATCTCCAATCACCTCTCTCTTCTGATGTCGGTTCGGATCCTCAATCACCGATGTCTTCTGATGTTCAGGTTGGATCCCCAATCACATCTTTTTTCAGATGTCCAGGTTGAATCCCCAATCGATTACCTCTGGACTCCGGTTTTCCGATGTGCAGGTCCGATCCCCAATCTCTATTTTCTGATGCCCAGGACCGATCCCTAATCACCTTTAGTTTTGCAGGTGTCGTATTGTCGTAATTGAATAAACATCTTACAGGTGAGTCACGAGTCATCTGGAGTAGCTGATTAAAAGGGCCACTACCTGTAATGGGAGAGATCAGGACAATTTTTTTGGTAAGTCTCACCACTGAACTTTTCAGGTGGAAAGAAATTGAGTAAATCTCTTATTTATTTTGATTCTATAATTTTCCTATTCCGACAATCTACGGTTCTCTATAATACCTATGGTTCATGAATTGTTATATTTCCATGTGTGATTTGGATGCCTCCCGTATCCTAAATTCGATCAATGTTTTAAATAATTTTGTTCATATTGCTTTTCTTTCATATGTGATTCAACTTTTCTTCAGGATGGAGTTGCAAAGAGGATCGATGCAGTCGGTTACTGACTGTTCGCCAAACAGGTTTGATGCAGAGGGCAACATAATATTTCTTTGCATCCTTTACTTCTTGATTCAATAATCGATTCTTTGGCCTTCATGTCACTATTCCTGTCACCGGGATTGCTTAAAAAGGTTTAAGAAGTAATAGAACTACTGACATCCGAGCATGGCCTGGGTTCTGCATTTCACACAAAGTCTTCCAAATTGTCATTGCAGAACAAGATTTAGAACAGTACAGTAGTATTCGTCACCTGGGTACGTTGTCATTCTGCTAGAATATATATGCTCGCTTTTTCTAAAAACTTTGCATTCTACTTTCCTTAATTCATAGCTTATAAGGATATAGCATCAATGTTGTCCAGTTGTGTATTGTGCCCAAATGCTTGTATAGTTACTGTACTTTTCTCTTTTTTTCCTTTCAGGATTGATGAAATGGGAACTCATGATGAATCGATCCTAGGTGGCAAAAGCGGCAGTTTCTAAGGTTACTCAGTTGTCAACTCTTTCCTCCTGAGATCTAAATCAAATTTCTGCATGCTTATTTTTGTTGCTGATAAAACCTAAATTTGTGTGTTCAGCCTTAAACACAGAGCTAATGCCTTATTTCCTGATTGTATCTTGTAAGCTTAATATATGGAATGCCTTATCTAATCGGTAATCGTCCAATAAATGGCAAAAATACTTAATATATGTTTGCTATATGTCCCTAGCAAAGTCACCCAAATTGATGTCTACGTGTTAATCAGAAACCCAATCAACACCATTATATTTTTCTTGTTAATCTTCGGTCTTTTGTGTTCGTGGTAAGTAATGTTCTCCAAACATGTACGATGTCTTTAACTCCTAACAAATGGAACTTCTTATCTACCTAGCTGATTAGACTTAATCAAGTAATGTGAGTTCATCTCAATGATTACCGATTAGATAATCACATTTTGGTGAACTGTTGGTTGTCATCAGAAACCAACCAAATCAGCACCATGATATTTTCTTATATAAAATAATAAAGGCAAAATAGCCATTTTAGTCCTCAAACTATTGGACAAGGCTCACTTTAGCCCCTTAACTATCAAAACGTCCAATTTAGTCCCTAAACTATTGATTTGCATATCAATATGTTACCTCCCCTTTAATTAGTTGCCATGTGTCTTAGAAACCATGCAAAAGGTGAATCCTGCCCCTTACCCATAAGTTTGCGATTTGATTTGTCAAGGCACTAATATTAATGCCTTTTGTATCATGCAATCATTAGTTTGTGAACACTTAAATTTGTTGTGTCAAAAACATGAGCATGACATGAGATATATATGACATCCATTATCAGGAATTTGTTTCTGCATTCATTCCAATGGTTACACATGAACCGATTACAATTTATTTTTTGTATGTTAACCCTGTTGTGAGCCCCCTCTCGCGACTCATGGCCGCCTGATGGGCGTGAATATGGACAAACTATAAATAGAAAAGCAAATTTATGCAAACCATACAATCAGAGAAGGAACCGGACAAGACATGGAGGAAACAGAGGACTCGGAGATGGGCAGCATTGACATTTTGCATGGGACACGTGGCGATTAACTAATGGGGATGGACGGGATTGACCTAAAAATAGATTTTTTTTTTAGGGAGTAAATTGGACGTTTTGATAGTTGAGAGACCAAACCGAGCCTCGCCCAATAGTTTGAGGACTAAAGTGGCTATTTCGCCTAAAATAAATATTTTCACCATGTTTGATGTAAAATTGTGGCTTAGCCAAATTTCAGTTATACATGCCTTTCAGTTATAATGTGCTTCTGCCTATTCTTTAAATTTGGAATCTCATATCTTGTTCATTGTTCAATCTACACAAGCCTTTTATTGAAGGCAAGTATTTGTCACACTATTGCATTCCATGGTATTCCAAAAATAATTTGATTGAATTCTATTTGAGTTTTGCAAGTCTTTTTTTATTCCCATTCTGATTGTATTTGCTCATATTAATGAAGACTGGTATGCACCTTCAATCTAGAAACAATAATTTTGTATACAAATCATTTTCCTTGTTTTGTTTCTTTCGTAGGTTGACAAATGCCGGTTGGGGAGCTCCCTGCAGGAGAGTTGCCTTCTAAAGCTAGATCATCGAGAACTTGAAGCATGGTTTTGGCAGTAGAAGAGTTTCAACACATCCAACTTTAGTTCTTTCCGTCATTTCGAGGAAATTGAATTGGTGTTAACAAAAATATTCTAGCTGATTGGCGGCCAAAACATGTTAAACTGGTTTGAAGCTTTGTTCTAAATGTCTCTACAACAAACCCTGCTGACATTGATGCTAATGCATCATCTATATGGAGTCCTTGGATACATGTACAATGGCTGGTGCGTTATCGTAAAAATTCTATTACTAAATTTTTTGGTGGGAAAAGATCAATTCTGCCAAGCATCCTTGAGAATGAGACGTGAATCTTAATTAAATTTGAACTTGAACGTGTCCCATATCATTATGCGAAAGTGTTTCCCGGATTGTATATATATATGTTCAAATATAATTTGTGTAAAAGTTGAACCATGGAAAAAAACATTTATTGCTTCATATGTATTTTTAAAATAAAACCGTAGCGTTAGCACGGACATTATACTAGTGTGTATGGTTGCACATGTGACGGAATATGCAACGGCCCAGGTCTCGTTGATCCTCAGTTATCAGGTCTCAAAATCTGTTTCAGAAAAAAAAAAAGGAACCTCACAAAATGTCGAGGTGTCTGAAAACGAAAAAAGCAAAGGCGGAGAAAATGACAGAAAGGCCGGAGCCCACGAAAAGAGGCCCATACGGTCCACATAACGCGGGGTAGTGGAAGCGAGCGGAGCCCCTCCTCTCCTCTGCAGCAATGGCGACGAGGTGCCTCGCCGGGTCTCCTCCCCTCCTCTCCGCATCCACAGCCGCCGCCGCGGTGGGGGCGGCGGCCAGGGCCCAGCCTCTGCCCTCCGCCTTCGCACCACGCCGGTTCCCAACACGGCTTTCGGTTGCCACGGGCGGGGAGCAGCGGCAGCTCGTCTCCGCCCAGGATCCGGCGCACGGTGAGTCCGTCGTTACTGCCTGCCTCAGCCTGTCGCCTGCTGCTGTAAAATCCAAATCCAAATCCAACAAGGGATGGAGACTCTTTCTGTGCATGTATGAGTAGTATTACCTAGGTGATTCTGATGTATGGGTTAATGACTGGATCGCTAATTTTCTGGTTGCCCCAAGTAGAGCGTTCAGAGATCTGTTAATTTCGGAGATTTTGCGATCACTCTGAACAACAAAATGTTGTTTGGTGACAGGGAGGGAGAAATGTCTCCCTCTCTAACTGGGGCCTGCTCTAGTTCCAAGAATCTTGTTGCATCATATAATCGTGTGGTTAGCTCCTCACTAGCTCTATGAACTAGTTTAGTACTGAACCAAAACTGGACATCAGATTTCTGTGGCTGCTCATCTTTTGCATTACAAGAGTGCGCTGCCATTCTGTCCCATTCAGCTAGTTGCTCATGCTTTCAAGCGAGTAAACGTAAATGTAAATGTATCCAAATTTTGCATTTTCTGAACTATATTATGTTTATGGAAAACCACATCAAAATGTGTTATGTACTAGTATAATTCGTGATAGTGTCATACCTACTAACTCAGCCAGGCTGCTGAATGGACCGGCACCACTACTGTTTTTAGTCTTCACAAATGGAATGCACAAATCGAGTATTATTGTGATGGTAGGTTAGTGCATCCATGATGTTGATGTAACTTATGTAAGACCTTCACTTCTATGTACAAGGCAACTATTCAAAGCTTATTTTGCATAAGGTCATTGAGTGGGCTCCGTGGAAGAAATGTACAGTATATTTTACTGAAGTTCCACTGACTAGGTTCAGTCTAAATTAACAATATTGTCATCTGCTCTTCGGTGCAGAACCTGACTATGGAGTCGTTAGCCTTCATCATGTTGGCATTCTGTGCGAAAATCTTGAAAGGTCAATGGCATTCTACAAGGACCTCCTGGGTAAGTTAGCTAGCTTTCTGCTATGTACGTTGTATTCCTGCTGTTCTGTGGTGGTTGCTTGTAAAGCAAATAAACTGAAGCATTGCTCAATCAGGTCTCAAGGTGAATCCAGCTAGGCCAAATGACAAGCTTCCATACAGGGGTGCTTGGCTCTGGGTTGGTTCGGAGATGATCCACTTGATGGAGCTGCCAAATCCTGATCCACTGACAGGACGCCCCGAGCATGGTGGGCGTGATCGTCATACTTGTATAGCAATTAAAGATGTTTTGAAGCTGAAAGAAATATTTGACAAAGCTGGTATGCCCTGACTTTTTACTTTCCTTGTCCGTGCTACTGAAAAGGTGCAACTTTTTTTGGCTAATTGTACCCTGCTATGTGATATGATTTTTGTTGTGTTCATTATATCTGTATTGCGTCATCCTATAGGAGCTGCTTCTGCTTGTAATGTCAGTGAAATAACTCTACCGATGATTATGGCTTCTTTTGCATCTGGCTTGCTAATCATAAGATATATTTTTTCTAAAAACATAGCCATGGTTTTTAGGCGCCATTTTCTTACAGCACCTACAAGTAGCGATATTTTTACAGTCAGCTCAATGATGATGTGTGGATAATCTATCAGAACTCTGCTCATCAGATTTCTTATGATCTCGTTAAGTTAGATCCACATGACTTTATTTTTGACTAGCAGGAATTCCCCCGCATTCGCGCAGGGTTAGCAAGGTATGACATATGTAGCTTTGCTCATGAAGGCAATAGAATACAATGAGAATATTAGAATTGATAAATAGTGCCGTTTGGGGGATTTAACCACATCATGTGACCCCTTAGTCATAAATTACATAGTGGTTGTTCGAAAGGGGAGAAATGAAACACCGATGACAATCAGTTTTGCGGTCTGAATGGCTATCCCGCATGGAGTCCCATAATTGTGCCAGTTTGTATGGCATATCTCTGAAAGGTAACCAAGTTTAGCAAAACTATGTGCCGCGAAACAAATCTCCAAGGTTTAGAAATTGTAAGCAACCAACCTGAATGTGGAGTCAAAGCTTCAGAACTCGTAAATTTGGTAATACACCTACAATTTAAAGTCAGCAGATTTTTAGGTGTACAGGGAACCAAAATCAGATTTTAAACCCAAATGTATGGTTGAACCAAATGATTTTAGAACTCTTATATATTCATCTTGGCATTTCAGCAAACACCTATAAGGTATCAATGTGTAGAAGTATTGTACTTCTTGCTTTGCGATCTGTCCATACCAGGCAAATGCAACGCTCGAATTTCACTTTCAGTTAACTGAATCTATTATAACACGATGAAGAATAAAGATGAAAAAAAAGGCGAGGAGCTGAGTGTACCAGGACATCCCAGACGCCGCCGGCACGCAGCGCACGGAGCTTGGTCGAGGATGTGCAGCGGCGATGCAGGAGGGTGTCGGCTGGATATGGCAGGCGTGGATTCGGAAGCAGCTGGCCTGCGGTGTGACGATGGTCGTGGCGTGGCCAGGCGTCTGGCCGGCGCGGAGACGGGGCGGTTGCAACCGCTGTTGTGGTGATGTGTGGGCGGGAGTTGGGGATGGAGGGCCGGCGGAGGCGGTGGTTGTGGGGGTGAGTCGCACTACGGAGAGGAAGAAGAACGCGCTGGTGCTGCTGGCGCGGTTGCGGCGGACGGAGACGGCGCGTTGCTGCTTCGGGTGTGGCGGCGGCGGCGTGGATACGGAGAGGGCAATGCCGTGTTGCTGTTCGGGATGGAGACTCGATAGTTCGGGAATGCATGGACGGGCGGCGGACGCTGGCTCGTAGGATGGAGATCGGGTGGTGCTGGTAGAGTTACTGTTAATGAACAGTAAACTGAGTCTATGACTTAGGAGAGACGTGAGGAGGTAGACCTCTCTAGGATTAGGTGTATAGGTAGATTCCATGGCATGACTGCTTTCAGATTTTCATATACTGACTTCTCTCTTGTACAAAACACAAACTCGTTAAATTTTGTCTGTTTTTGATCAGGCTAGATCATCATTAGAGGCTGACCACAAGCCAGCATAACATATGCCATTCTTTTACCGACTGTCTGAAGATATGGTTTGCCTTGGTACTAATTGAACTAGCAAATGCAGGAATCAGCTACACACTAAGCAAATCCGGGAGGCCGGCGATCTTTGCAAGAGACCCAGACGGGAATGCGTTGGAGTTCACCCAAGTGTAGCAACTGGCAGACTCCTTTGACGCTGTTGTAGAACATCTCATAGCCTTACGCAGTTACGCTTGTGAGGGTACAGTGTACCTAGACTTTGCTGCTAGTATTTCCTGTAGATACAGGATAAAGACCTGGCAGATCAATACTGCTTTGTACATATGACATATCGATCAAGTATTTGAGGTTGACGGGTTTCATGGTAGTAATTTATTTTATACCCCCAGATGCAAGTATGCGAAAGGTAAATAAAAAAAAATCGGTGTCTGTTATCTGGGGCATTGAACTTGAGACCTGAATCTTGCAGTCGTTTACCAAGTATGAAAATGATCTGACTATGCTTCTGGACATCTAATTTGATGTATTTATCGTCACCTTGCAGTACCTTGTATATTTGCTTTTGTATCATACTGGGCGGCAGTGTGCTTTCACGCACAGTTAACTCTTGAATGAACTCGTTTTCAGAAATACATTCCTTTGATCCTTTCCTGAAGCAAACGACGAAGCACTAGGTAGAGGAATGTAGCAAGCAGCAGAGGCTCTAGGAATCTAGCACCTTGCGATGATGTAAGAGTCTTTTCCAGGTATACCATTATAAAAGTTGCTTCTTCCAGCTGAACCACTAGAAAGTTGGGTCAGTCACTGGTGCCATCAAGGTAAATTTCTTTTACCACCCACACCATTCCGTCTGTTTTAGACCCAAACAGTGGGTAACGGTGTCTCCAAAGGACAGAAATACCCTCAACAGCCTTTAAGGCTCATTTTGACGCATTTGCACATACCAAAGCAACATAACAGTTCACAAAGGAACATAACAGTCATTCAAGTTCAAATCCAGTTCTCTTCAACATTACATAACACATAACAGTTCTCAAATCCAAGTGCTGGACATTACATAACACATAACAGTTCCAAAGTAATGGTTTTCTCCATGACAACAACTCATTTCCAGATACAAGATCACATCTGATCCAAAAGCTCAAAATATCCAGGAGTCACCTTAGTTGTTGGGCTGTTTGGGCTAGCTTGTTTACTCCAACTGTAGCCTCTTCTTGCTTCTGGTGTTGCCAGCTGGGCTGTTTGGGCTAGCTTGTGGGGCTTGTTCTGGAGCCTTCTTGGGAGTCAACTTCTTGGCCACTGCCCTTTTCTTCTTCATTGCTGAAGGCCCAACTGGTTCAGAGCTTCCTGCTGCTTGAGTGGTTGAAGGTCCAGGCGCAAGGAAGAAAGTCTGTAGTGCCTTTGGGTCATTAGATCCAGTGCCAGATTTTGCTGATCCACTTGGAGTGGTACTGGAAACATGGTTATGTATTAGCTTCAACATGGTAATTTATTTAGATTAGTGACAATGAAGTGAGAAGTGGAGATCATACCTGATACTTGCTGATGCAGTATTGGCTGCCCCCTTGCCTACCTTCTTCCCTTTCTTGGTGATCACTGCTTGCTCCACCTTCTCATTGTATGGAAATTGCATCCTTGGTGCTAGGTTCTGGTGTGCTAGGAGATGGCTTTGAAGGAGTACCTGGAGTCTCAACAGACTCCCAGTCAGGAATGGGAGGAGGCTCGGTACCAGGCTTATGATACAGAAAGCAAATGTTACAGCACTTTGTAGCCTTATTTTTCTCAAACATCTGAACTACATCTTGATCATTAAGCACAGGGATATTGACCTTACTGTCCAAGCAGAAATAAAACACTTTCGCTACTTCACCATAACCAGGTGGGCATTTATCCACTACTCCTTTAACCAATTCAGAGAAATTGGTAGTGGCAGCATCCACGATTTTGCTCAAACCATACCAAGCAGCACGACAGTTGTGAGCAACAATGCGGATTTCTAGGTGGAAGTTAGAGGCGGCGTCCATCCTACAGATGAACAACATCGAGTTCACGTCCTAGATGAATGAAGAGTACAACGTAGCAAACCAAAGGGAGGATATGGCACACTCACCTGTCCAGAACCAACTCCCGTTGGTCCCCTGGTCCCTTGCTCGCCGCCATGCCCTTCAACAGCCGCCGCCTGGGTACTACCCCATGTATCCGCCGCCTGGGAGCTTCCTCCTCGGGCCGCCGCACTTCCTCCGGGCCGCCGCCGCACTTCAGGGCCGCCAAACCGGCCGCTGGGACCGCCCTCGCCGCCTTGACCGCGCTTTGACCGCGCGCTGGGCTGCGCCGGGACCGCGCCGCCTTGGACCGCCGGTAGGGTTAGGGATTCGGTGGGAACGAGAAAGGGGAGCGGAGTCGACTCGAGCTGGCGTGGGGAGCGGAGTCATGGGAGCGGGAGGGGAACGGCTTGCGTGTACACATCTCGGTCCCACCTGTCAGGGGTGTTCTACCGTTAAATCCTGACGGAATGGTGTGGGTGGTAAAAGAAATTTAACTTGATGGCACCAGTGACCGACCCAACTTTCTAGTGATTCAGCTGGAAGAAGCAATTTTTATAATGGTATACATGGAAAAGACTCATGATGTAACATACATTTATCTGGGCCCAGTAACCATCTACCTGGGCCGGGCTCGCAATGGGCCCAACGTACATTTGCACGTGTACTGGATACGCGTACGCCCCGAGAGCAGGAGCAGCTCACCAGTACTGTACGTACACACCGACACCGTGATTATCATTAAATTTAACCTAAATTAAATAAGTTAAATTATTAAGAAAGTAATTAGTGGCGGCGCGTCCCCGTCTTCTCTCCCGTCCCCGTCGTGTCACACGCCTCGAACCTTCTCCGCATTGCATCTACTGGTACGGCGTCGGCCTGCTCCGTCTCCGTCTCCGTCTCCGTCTCCCGCGCCACCGCCGCCCCGGCCGCCGGTAACTTCCGCTGACACTCCCAACTCTCCTCCCTCTGCCGTCTGCTCCCGCGCGGCTGGATTCCTCCCCCTGCTGCGACAGATTGAATAGCACTAGGAGTAAGTCAGATCAGACCCCGCCGGCTTGGGTTCTCCGCCCGATTCCGGTTCCGCCCATCGGCTGTGCCAGGGCTGGGCGGCTACTAGTTGCTAGGTTGGGTTCCTTATTACTAGTCAGATCGATCGCCTCGGCGGTTCGATTCCTGCCGCGATGTCGTCTCCTCCACAGGAATGGGATGGGATGGCATGGCATATTGGCATGGGGGTTTCAGATCTCTTCGGCTAGGGCCCCATCCATCTCTCCCTGGGTGGAGTGTACAATCACAATCACTTGGGGATTTCAGTTTTAATTTTAACTCAATCCCTTTTCACTGTAGTAATACTAGTTGCTTCCTCCTCCATATGTTATGCTGCTATATATAGTGCTCGTGCTCACGAGGTGCCAAGCTAGAGCTGATTGCAGGCCTCAACCTTAGGTTGGGGAACGGGACTGAAAGAGAGAGCTCTATTGCTGGTTCATCATCAGTGAAGTAGGCAGTGTTTCTGTCCTAGTACTAGTAGTTAGTGCTCTAATTCCCTCTTCTCTTCAGTGCACCAATGTGCATGAAGTAGTTCTAGTGGACCTTAAACACAGTCTACTGCCCTTCTTTTTACTCATCCTACCCTTTCTATATGAATGAATGAACCAAACAACTAGGAAAATGTAAACATGTCTCTTCTTTTCCACCTATGATCTGCCAAGTACACTCACTGTACAGATGGCATACATGTGCTCTAGGAAATGTGAATAGTCATCTGGGTATATCTTAAGACAAGAGCATGGCTTGGAGCTCCTAGCTCTCCAGTACTAGCATGAACTGCTCTTTTGGATGCCAAAACAATTCTTCTTCAAGAAATATGCTCTTGATTGGTTGGTTGAGCACTGATTTCCACAAAATACGTCTACATGTTTTTTATGGTCTAACTAGTATATGAAGTGCATTCTTCATTGTGGCTAATCAACTTCCCGGATGGCTTGTAATTGCTTTCTTCTAACATACACATTGGATGGTAAATTCTAGTTCAAAACCAACACGTTGTATACATGGTACTAGGACTGTATTCGACAACACCTAAAAATAGAACGGATGAGTGTGTTATCTGCCAATCACTGCAAATACCCTTAGCAAGCCTCCCTACAATATGTGTACTAAATTTTGCAATTTCATTCCTGTCTTCCAAGAGCAATCGTGTGCCTGACGATTCTGGCAATTTCCGTCTGTCGCAGGTAGGTAACATCCGTTCCAAGAGCACTCAACATGGCGGCCAATGTTGGGGAATCAACAAGCGGCAGCAGCAGTGGCGCTGATGCTGGGGGTAGCTTCGAGTGCAACATATGTTTCGAGCTGCCACAGGAGCCGATCGTGACACTCTGCGGGCACCTCTTCTGCTGGCCGTGCCTCTACAAATGGTTGCGCATCCACTCGCACTCCCCCGAGTGCCCAGTGTGCAAGGCCATCGTCGAGGAGGACAAGCTTGTCCCCCTGTATGGCCGTGGCAAGGACCGTGTTGACCCGAGGTCCAAGAATGTCCCCGGGGCAGACATCCCCAACCGTCCGGCTGGACAGAGGCCAGCCACGGCTCCGCAGGCCGATCCCAACGCCCATTTCCCCAACGCCAACGCGAACCCGTGGTTCATGGGTGGGGGCATCCCGCTGGCGAACGCGCGGTGGGGGAACTACACCTTCTCGGCGGCGTTCGGGGGCCTGTTCCCACTGCTCAGCTTCCAGGTGCATGGGTTCCCGGACGCCACCGCCTATGGCCAGCCTGCCGGGTTCCCTTACGGATACGGCCACGGCCATGCGTTTCATGGAGGGCATGCTGGAGGACATGCCCATGCTGCCGCGGACCCTCGCCACAGACAGCACGGACAGCAGCAGCAGCAACAGGCAGATGTGTACCTCAAGGCGCTGCTCATCCTGGTTGGCTTTCTGGTGATTGCGAGCCTCGTCACGTTCTAGGCTTTGCCTGTTGGTTGGTCTCATATTGTTGTTGCCTTTGCTGGTAATAAGGGGTAGTAAGAGAGACAGACACAATTGCAGATACGCTGTGATGCTGCTGCGTGCATTTATCTTGTCCTGTCCATATACAACACGACCGAAACTGAATTATTCAGAGCGGCGTGTTTACATGGAAGTGTTGATAGAAGAATTGTTGTTGTACATACTGTTTGGATGTGGTCCTGTGGTGGATCACCACCATGTATACTGTGGTTTTGAACATACATTACTGAATAAAATAATTTGGAGGCTCTGTTTGAGTGAGATGCAGCAAGGGCAATTTTGATGTTTGTACCGGACGAGCAGGGTATGCAACTGTTGAGAGGTAGGGGATAATTTTTTTTTTGTCTTAGAGAAACCGGAGGGGTTTGCACCTCTGGTAGTTATTTGGCCCAGTGTTTAGTAGTTTGCAGTTGTTTTTGTGTGAAAAATGGTGCTAGGCTGCTAGCTAATGTCAGTCAGGCTGGGAAAAACCTTGGGAACCTATCTCATGTTCCCTAGCTGAGATTATGTGTGTGCGTATTTTGTTTTAGTCACAGGCAAAATGGTTTTCAGTAGAGTGCATGCTACTCAGTATGTATTCGAAAACTTGCCTAGTTACATTTTTATACTACCCATATTGCTCCTTAACAAGAAGATTAGAATCACTTCAGCAATAGTACATGATACTGATATATGCTCTGGTTTCTTTTCCGAGCAATTCTGCATTTGGATTGCCATTCTACATGGCATTTCAATTTTGTCCATCCTAACTAAAGATCAAATGGTGCCTACCCCAACTTGCTTGGGATAAAAAGGCTTTGTTGTTGTTGTAACTAAAGATCAAATGGAAAATGACTCTTCTAAAAGTGATGGTTTCTAGGATGTGGCGAGTGGCGACAGAGGGGAAAAAACAACCTGTCTTGTTGACTGCAGGCCTTGAAGGTTGATCAGTTCGATGCTACATTGTTCTCAAGCAGGAGCCTTTGCTGGCTTCGCCTGGGTGATGGAAAGAAGGCTTTGCTTGATGCTATGGAATGCAAACATCTGCGCCCGAAGTAGGGGAAGGCCTACTACCGTCAAGGAGCTGCCCTGATGTTTCTGTAGGTGCGACAACAGAAGATTACACGTAGATTAACAATCTCTGTTGTTCCTTATTTGCTATCTAAGTCAACTATGCACTTGCCTTGCTCAGGATTTGACAGTGTTTATGATGCATTCTCTCGTGGCTTGGAGTTGGACCCTGAAAATGAAGAGATGGAGAAATTGCTTTGGTAGGAGATCCAATCCATGTTTTCCTCCTAATTTCCTTTGATATGGATGTATCTGGATATTATGTAGCTGCTAGCTGTTGCTCCACTGCTCCATACCTTGTCCGAGTCAGGCATCCTCGTTTGCTCCATGTCCTTATGGTCAACTCCACTGGTTGTTGCAGGGAGGCGATGGACCTCAAGACCACCTGAAGTAGTTGATGCCTTGAAGAACCTGACACAGAACTGGGAGCTCTTCAATTGACACAATCACTCGGATGGTTATCTACTTTTACATCGACCTAGGTTGCTAGACCAAGAAACGATGCTACTTCTTTTCTGTAGTGTATAATTCACGAAGGGTATCGGAAATTTAGAGCACCATAGGCTGCTAACTATTTTGATATGATCGGGTTAACCGCAGCTGCAACGTTCTCACGACCTGCATGTGTACAGAAGCATGCCACAGCAGGTGCATCGCTTGATTAAAACTGTTAGCTGAAGTGATGAATTCACAGAAATGCTTCGATAACATGCTTGGCCTCCCTTTATATTTTTTGCTTGGCTTAGTAGTGTTGTTTTCTCTGAGCAAATTGCAAATAGGAAGTGTGCCAAGGTCTAGCATCATTGAACTTTTCTAGTGTAAACAATGATCTGCGCAAGGTGCGGCCTTTTCCTTTTTCTGAGGTGATATAATTGACTTGCAACAGGCTGACCTAAAACTGGAAGCTCGTCAGTTTGTTCTCATAAATATGGCAAATGTTTTTCTAGAGGTTGTTACTACTTACTTGTTAGACACTTAGACTTGGAGCAGCGCAGGTTTGTAGCAGCTGTTATCTGGACATGATTTTTGAGTCTGCAGCAGCTAGGACATTCTCACACTTGATGTGATGAATTCATGTTTTTAAATCTTGATTACTACTCTGAGTACCATTCGAATATCATCATATACCAATATATTCCTGGACCCTAAGTAGCCATTACTTTACAGTATGGTGACCCCAAATCACAAGCTTTTACACGTATAGTATAGTGTGTTTCATCTTTACAAGATCCTTTTTACCCCCTATCACCCCAATCACCTACACTATATTACATTTCCTCCTATACCTCCAATCTGTATCCAATTGAAACTACAGGCTACAACCCAACAATGCTCCTTTCAGGCACATATATATGTTATTCACCCGGCCGGCCGGCAGGTGCTACAAATCATCTGATGTATGAGCAAATGAGCATTCAGGCCACAAAATCATGCAGAAGGGGTGACTGCTCGAACCGCTGCCGTTGATCCATCTGGTTCATCGATTCGTAGTCCGAAGACGCCACACTGACACCGAGTGGAGCAGTGGCATTGTAGATGTCATCGTCTCCGACACCGACACCGGGAAAGCTCTGCTGGGCGTTCGGAACCGAGAGGTTGCTGCTGGAGTGCTGCAGCCCCAGGGTGAGCGACACATTGCCGTTCCCGTACCTCCCAAGCTCCGCCAGGTGGTACGCCATGAACCGGGCGTTCTCATCTTGATGCTGCGCCACGGCATTGTGGAGAAGGAGGCCGCCATCTTCTTCGTTTGATCGTTGGTCCTTCATCATCAGGTTCATGAAGCTGTCTTCCGGGTTGGGTTCGTTCTGGAATCCCATGGGTGCTCCACCGCCGACGTTCATGGTCCTCATGCTGGCTCTTGAATCGCTCAGCTGGCTGCTCTCGCAAACCCGTGGCGTAGAACTTCTCTGGTCCTCCTTGTCTTCTGAAGATGCCATCTTGCCCTTGTTTCTTGGCGTGTTGTCGGAGGAAGAATTGGAGTCTTGCTCGATATCTCCAATCTCTTCCTTGTACATGTCCTCAATCATGGGTTTCCAGAGGCGAACACGGGCATTGATGAACCAGTTTGAAATCTGGAGAGGCATGAAAGTACAGTCAGAATATAGAGATATTATTTGAATAGTAAAACCCAAATAACATTTTTTTTATTAGATTAAGGATAGTTTACATCCGGCCTCTACAAAAACCCAAATAACATATTCAGGAGACGTTAATTTAGTAAAAGGTTTGTCCTATGTGAAGATGCATCGATGAAATCATACAAGTAGCGACAGTTTCAGGATAGGAACATCACACAGGCAAGAGTAACTACATGTTCGAGGCGCATTCAGCATTACTATGTCAGCTGCTATGCACATGTGAACTGCAATATGGACCAGGAAAAGCACTGATAAGAAAACATTACCTGACTCCTTGTCAAGCCTGTTTGCCTCGCTAGCATCAATTTTTCAGAATCCTTAGGGTACCTGCAAGACAATGTCATGACAGATGGTGAGGAACAGGAAAAAGAACAGAAGGATATAAATGAAGCGACACAGGGGAAGCTGCTTACGGGTGAAGGAAATGTTCAAAGAGCCAAGCACGAAGAATTGTAACAGAGTTTTCAGGAAGCCCTCTCTGTGGCCTCCAGGCATTTTGTGGGATCATGCCATACTGTTGGAAAGCTCGTTGTTGCCTCAGCTGTTGATCAATGTAGCGGAGACGAGTTAGTTTTCCCTCCTTGCCAGATGAATTTTCCTCCTCCCCAAGCTTCTTCCTGATGACATTAATCTGATCATTGATAGCATCCTTGAGGCACCTGAAGTGTCGTGAGATTGTCTGAAGAGCAACTGCAGTGTAAGGCTTGGCAGCTCCAGGCCCAGCTACCATATCAAAAGACGAAACCACACTCTGCATTTGGTGGTAGTAGTGCTTGTACTTCCGGTCCACCTGGAATACATTTCCTCAGCATTAAATGGTTGTAAACTAAAAATAAATAAACGTCATATCCAAAGTCTTACAGGATGAATCTACAAATCCATGTTCTAATATCACTAAGCTATGAAACACTGTAAATACAGTTTTATTGCAAAAGGAAAGCACGTGATAGTGGACAAATAGTGTCACCCACCTCATCCAACATTGCCATCAGCTTTGCCATCTTGTTCTGAAGCTCTTGCTTCTCAGCAGTAGAAAGCTCCGGTGCTGCATTGGCACCAGATTCCTGCGGATTAGAGGACACACCCTCACTTTTGGGCCCTCCCTCAGCCTCTTTGCCATCCGTCTTTCCTGCTTCTACCTGTTCTTTTTGGGCTTTCTGCTTAATGTTCTTCCAAACGTTCACAACTTCATCAAGCAGCTCTTGTGCTGCTTTTAGATACCTTGAGTTCCGGATTGCCCGTGAGGACTCAGACTGCATACTCTTCATTCGGATGTCATCGACTCGAAGACTGTCATGGTAAGAGTGCGGCGACAACATATCTGGTTTGACAGACCAGTATGGCATGGAAGGTGCCATGATTTGTGTGTTGAGACTGAGAGATAAACCTTGGCCTTGCACCGAGGGAATGTTCGATGAGGCATGGTTGTTCAGAACACCAAAATCAAGCTGTATACCATTTTGGGCATCATCATGGATGAGATCAGCTGTACTGCTCTGTGATCCATCCATCATGTGCATCAACATCTCGTTCTTCATATCTTTGACTAGGCCGAAAGAGCGCTGCCCCTGGTGGGAACCAAGCATGTCGGACTCCCTTGCAGATGAGTCTTGGGACATCACTGAAGGATGTCCAGGTTCAGGCATCTCCATGCAATTCTGCTGGGACTGTAGAATGCCACTGAACTCTGTGTATGGTCCAGAAGCAGGATTGTTCAGATAAAGCAAGTTCCCTAGAGCCGATGGCATCGGATAGGATGCATTGCTGGGGTCTCTAGAATACATGTTTTGTGAGTCCCTTTCACTGCCCTGGCTCGAGTAATAAGTAGCCATCATACAGTTGTGGCTGCTCGCTGATCAAGGTTACTGCAAAAGACGCCTTTGAAATTGATTGATGAATCAACTTTCAGCAGCCGACAGAAACCTTTCGCTTACAGCTTTCCTGCAATTGAGTGAAGCAAAGTGGGTCAGATAGGAAGCTTTAATAAAATTCAAGATCGATAAGGTTTATCTTCTCTGCAGTATAGATAAAACTACAGATTTTTCAAAAAAAATAGATAAAACTACACCAATTTATTTGCAAAGTAGTTCAGTGAAACGTAAATAGATTCAACAGAAACTTTGTACGCAAAAAGGGTTTAATACAAAATTTGCTGTAGAAGTGAGAACATATGGACAATTGGCAGGCTGGAGGCACAGGTGGTCCTCTTTCACTTTTAGATTGGATCGAGAGCACTGCCTCCATTATCATGATAAACAAGAATATATGCTTGTGAATTCCATTTGTTACACCAAGATAGACAATCAACGTCGCAAGAAACCACGTTAAATAATTGGGACAATATTATTTAGAAACACGGCTGGATATAATCTATTTCTCATGCAAAGGAGAATTCAACGAATAGTTTGTTGAAGTTCTGAAAACAGACTCTTGAGAGAGTACTGCTCATATCTATGCAGTACCTTGCTTAATCAATAGACTGAGAGTCCTCAAAGATGCTTCACCGGCGTGTTACCAATTCGAACTAAGCCCTCTCTGATCAATCTGGGAGAAGAGGAAAAAAAATACTTAGCCTCCTAGTCCACAGTTTTGAGGCAAAAAAATCAAGTAGAGACTATATTCACGGCATAAAAGTGGGCGAAACCAGGAGAGAGCTCCAAGGCAAAAACTCTGCTGTTACAAGCTAGTACTAGAGTACAAAAGCAGCAGTTAATTCAGACGAAAAGACATAAGATTTCCTTGGTCGACAAGCACTTGGGGGGTGCAGTAATTTTAACACAACACAAGAAGTACCACAAAAAAGATCAGGAGTAAAGGGTACAGAACTTTAAGAGGTTGGCTTTCATTCATGCAAACAACCAAAGAGGAACGAGGAAAACTTGTAGAATTCAGTCATAAATCCAACTCCAAAGGACCAGCAAGTTCAAATTATTAGCCAAGATAGCCGACGAAGCGAGTGGGTTGCCAGTTGGAAAAGAGGACGCTAGAAACAGAGAATTTCAAAGGAATCGGATATGTGGCTCGCGAGCATCAGTAGTAGTTGGTAGAGCAAGAAAGGGAAGAACTTTGGTGAGCGCATGTCACCTCAATGTCAAAAAGGAGCATCTTTTCTGCTTGGCAGCTTTGGATTCTACAAGAAAACTCAACGCCAGCAGAAGAAAAGATCAGCTCTTAATCTGTATCCGTGTCCAACAAAAAACAGAGCTCAATCTTTTTCTCTAAATTCAGAGAGAAGAAACAGCAGCACCCTGCCAACTCTGTTAATCCAAGGAAGCAAGAGCAGCCCAGGAATCGAATAACACCAAGTGAAAGAACCATAATTCAGAGAAATTTTCATCGGCGAACCGGAGAAAAGACGAGCAGCAAGAAATTTTCAGCCATGGAGGAGGTGCAGATGGCACAAGGCGAGGCAATAAGAAAATGGGAGGGAAGACGAGCTGGACCTGATGGAGGTGTGGCGTGCTCCTCTCATGGGGAGCACTGCAGGAGCAGGCAACAAGGCAGGGATTGCCTCCACAGCACAGCGAAGCTGATCTTGTTGAGGCTGAGATGAGGGTCGAGGGGAGGAGAATAGAAGAAGGGGAGAGCTGAGAAAGATAATCAATCCTCCCAATATGGGGACAAAATCAGATCCTTCCCAGGATAAAATAACAATTCCAGAAAGAAAAAAGGAGCTCCCTTCTCTCTCTGTTCCTCCCTCGTCCTCTGCAGGTAGCTAAGTCTGAGCTCTCTCCCTCCTTCCCTCTCCTCCTTGAGTGATATGATATGGAAAAGGCCGGGTGGGAGAAGAAGCTGAAGGTGTGCTTGGCTAGCAGCACCCACTAACAGCAGCACCAAATATGGAATAATGCGTGCCTCCCTCCAAAAGAAGTGTTTTTTTCCTCCTTTTATTAAATGAAATGAAATGAATTGGTTGCTGTTGGGCTGAGCAGGCCAGGAGGATTACACTAACCCCCTCCCCTACTGTTAGCAGCTTGGAGTTATTTGCTGGTGTAACCACCACAGGACACAGGGGTAGGAGCTACTTGCCGAGTTGTTTCTTTACGACAAAGCCTAGGCATCTCTCAATCTCTCCAGCAGCACATCTCCGGCCTCTTAGCAAATAGCAACCCTTGTGTTGCCTGCTTAGGTGGATTAATTTGTCTTGTGCAGTGAAAACAAAATTATTCAGTTACTGATCAAGGATGAATACCTGCAGATTGCATTGGAAATTACTAATGACTTGTTCCACCAGTGCTCCTAGCTAGTGCATCTGGCTTTTCCGGGGTTTTGATGCCAGCTAGCTGATGGGCGAGATACGGAGAATCATGAGATCATTTGAGGACAAAGGCATGGAGGCAAGGGGATTTATCACGTGTGACATCAACGCCCAATGAGAGAAGCCCCAAAACAATTAGTGGTGGGGGCCAGCCGGCCTGGCCATCTCTTCCTTGCATTGCTTCCTTGGGTGGTTCATGTGGTCCACGAGCTTACGCGATGGCACGGGTCCACCAACCAAACCAAACCAAACCCCCTGCCCTCATTTCTTTCTCCACCAAATTGCAGAGCTGGCTTATTAGCCGCACAATATTTGATGCAATGTTGAATTGGAGCTTGCTAGCAGTAATTAGCATATGGGAACATGCACCACTCAGCAGCTGCAGTGAACATTAACAAATTCACAAGTTACATATGCAAATAAAGGGGGATATATATATTCCAAAGGAAAAAAAAAAAGCTACCAGCTTATCACGAATACTACAACAAGAAAGGCGATATATATATTCCACAGTTGTGGGTCCAGTATATATATATTCCCGAATACATTTCTAGTATAGGTAGAAAAAAGTTGTTGAGCGGAAGTTGAAGCAATATAAGAGTCACCTCTCAATTACACCCCTAACTATATATTACCAGATAGTTTTCACAAATTAACTTTTAGTGAAGTCGGATAAATGAAATCCTTTTTTTACCCTGTCATCACACATCTTAGCAATGATACCTTTATTTAACGACCTTAGCACACGTGAACTATATTTTGGGCACAATCCCTAGGCAACAGAGGATACGGTGAACCAGGACAGAGATATAGCGCTAATTAAGTAGTGTTAACGGTGGATGATTTGGTAACCTCTCTTCAAATCAAAGGTTGCATGGGGAAGGGGGCTTGCTATGCACACGTTGAGGTTGGGAGTGGGTGATGTGGTTAGGGATGGTCAGATGGACGGATGGATAGATGGATGCTCTTCATCTCATCTCCCAAGCTAACAACCAGTGGGTGGACCTAATATAAAAACAATCTATCCAGCCTTGTCTTAGACTTTAAATTACAAATCCATCCATCCACCCCCTACCTCTACCTGTAGTCTGTAGTGACTGAGTGCATGCCTCCTTTTTATCCTACTGGCTACTTCTACAATCTACTACCCATCTTTTTTACTTTCCTGTAACCACACCCACTAATTAACCTCTTTTCCACTTTTTGTTTGCTTTCTTGTGAGGAGGGTATGTATGTATGTAGCATATTCTATACCTGACAAACTTCTGGTAAAGAGATGGACGCAATCTCAGATTTTTTTACAGGAATTATATATCATTATTTGAGTGACTGTAGTAAAAGCGTCGCTCTCAATTACCCCACCATCACCTGAACAATCAGGTCACCAAAGTCATCAAAATAAAGAAAAAATACCCAATTGTTTCTATGGTATTGTTACTTGTTAGGGTGAAGAAGATTATATGATTATTTTCAGTACTGGATCATATAAAAAACAGCATATTAAAACACAATGAGTAATAATAATGAAATAATTGAATAGTATGCAATATGGATGACAAATCTTATATATCTATGGTGCCTTGTTAGACAAGAGAAACACTTTGATAGTTTGATTGGATGTTTTGTTTTTTCAAGGAAAACCAATGGTCCTCCCTTACAAGTTGAAGCCAGTTCCAGCAACCATCAGCGCCATTGATATCTTATTCAAAGGAGTGGGTTTTAGATAAAATTATCAGGATGATTAGTTTGATCGCTAACTTGTTCTTTGGATGCCTTGGTAAGCTCTCCTTTTGGTGTAACTAATGGCTGCTTATGTGGGTTTCTTATACAGGCTATAGATATATACCCAAGAAAATCCATGAAACTACCAAACAGTTTCCACCGTGCTAAATTATAGACTAAATTATTTCCGTTGAGAAAAATAAATTCCCTCGGATTATAAGACACGGCGATATGATCTAGTTGTCAAAGACTTTTGTATACCTTATGGTAGGCACTATTCTACTATTGATCTACATATGTTTCGAAGTTATGGTAGGTACTATTGATCTATGTTATTTCGAGATTACATTGTTGCGTACTTGCGGTGACAAGCTGGATCTGTCGTCAATCAAATAAAAAGAAGGTGCAGAGTATAAGGGGGGACTAAAAATTTGCAATGAGCACATTGTATACACAGCTCTTTGATTACCTAAGCTGTTGCTGATATCGCGGTGACGTTTGCTGCTCAATTATTATTATTAGCTACACCACACAATGGTAGGCGAGTAGGAGTTGCTGTCATGGTCCTTGAATTTAGTGTGTGGGGGCTCTTGATCTGTTCCTGCTTGCTTACTCAGCCTTCTTCCCTCAACCATTTCTTTATTCCTAACGCATTTGTATTTGTCTCCATATTATATGTGTCTTCCTCTTTGATTGCTTTCAACCACAGAAGCTTCTCTTTGAATTAGGTGCCTAGGGAACGCCACGTGTCTTCTTCTTACCGGACAAACCAACCTTTCGTCCACTTTTAGTACTATTATTAGTCTCCGTAATCAGCGATTTAATTAAACTAATATAAACTTACCAGCTGATCTAGACCTCCTTGTTGGTTTGGTTTCCATGTGCGAAGCAAATCTTGTTCCATGATATGCCCCAGACAGATCCTCATCACATAAGAATCACAGAGCCTACACATGCATGAATACTTAATTGTCTTGGGGGATATGCTTTCTTTTCTTATCCATGGTAATTAACTTATTGTTTTGTTCACCTTATCTACTGGCTAGCTAGCTTGCTATATAAATGTCTAGTGTGAAAGAGGACTGGACAATGAACAGAGAACGAATTTATTAATTTAATTGTGCAGGCAATTTGCTCCTTTTTTTCCTCATCATTTTTACTACTCTAGCTAGTGTTTGAATTGAAGAGAAGAGAAAACACGGCACGCAGTATGCTACATACAAAAATCTCGTTTGATTCATGGTGTGTAAGTTTGTGAATGGTTCTGGTGATGTGTAACACACGGTATAGACAACAGACACTAAAAAACCCCACAATAAAAATCAAAAGTCCACATATGAATAACTTAAATTGACCTGACCAACTGGGTCACCATCACAGTGACTATAAACTATTTTCTGCCATCCTAACCGTATGTAATCACCCAAACTGCCAGTAGTTATATATTGACATAAAATAAAATGGCTTGTAGGCCGGAGGATCAGAAGGCTCACAAGAATGCACTGATTGTGCTCTTATTTTAGGGCACACCTGGACAAACAGGTCTTGTCAAATGCTGGCTAAACAAATGCTTTAGTGTTTGTGCCACACAAGCAAGATCCACTTGTTTATTTGCTTGCTATTAACTACAATGGAAATTTCTTCTCTCAGGGAATTATTTGTCTTGTTTAATTCAGCTTGGCAGCTCTAGGTGAGGGTATATCCAATTATTATCCATCCCTGAATATGCAAAGAGCAATTATGGATCTTAGACTGTGTCAAACACTTATGTCCAAACTATAAACAACATTGTGGCATACATTATACTAAAAGAAGAGTCATCAAAGGCTAATGATACTAGCTATGGTCTGAACTTTTTTCTTTTTGGGCATCCAATCCATCCCCCAGAGTGGCACCATACTCATTCATTATTCCATTCAATAAGTTTGCTTTTACCTAGACATGAGCAAATTAAATGATCCATAAAAACTGAATAAGCTAATGACTACCTTGATTTCCCAAAACACATGGATGGCAGCAGGCCTTCATCGTCTAATAGTTATATTAGTCTCGCCAACTTTTAGCATCATCTACGTACTATAAATAAACTACGCTCCAAATAATGTACTTGGCAATATTAGTTGCAATGAATTGGGATTGTTTTCAGCTTTTCCAAAAGTGAATTGCCATACTTAGGCATTGTCACCATCTACTTTGCTCACCTTAAAATATATATTTTTTGAAAGGGAGATCATGGAAGCAGGAAGCTGGCCGGCCGGATGAAGGGACTTTTGATGACTCCATCATGATTGGTGCCAGCTACTATACATTCCCGTCCATCGATCCACCTATATATCCTCCATAAGCTGGCAAGTGTTGAGTTTCAGGTGTTAGAACAGCTACTAGAAAGCAGTATATATCATGGTGCGTGTACATGTCAATATTCATGGACGAAATGGACCTAACAATTCGGCGTCTCTGTCGGTCGCCAGCACGGATGGGGATGCATGCATTTTGGGCACAAGATAAAAATATGTGGAAAAGTTGTTGCTTGTGTGTGGATAGAGACCAAGATGACAAGTTCCGGCAGTTCTTAGCTCATTAGACAAACAAAATAGCTAGCTGCTTTTTCGTTGCACCGACGGTGATAGATATGATGCATGTAAGCATGTGAACGCGGGCAAATGACTGAACCATCAACCCGACAGCAGGTTGCAGAGCTATCCTTGTTCATATATATCACTATATCAGTCAGCACTACAGTAAGCCAAGAAATGCAGCTAGCACAATGCATGACCCATGACGAAGTTTTCAGACCCAGACCAGACATCCCTCTCGATCGATCTCTATCTATCTTGCTTATTTTCCTTTTTTGCAACAAGCACATCACTTTAAGTCCTTAACTATAAATATATGTATGCTACTCATGGAACTAGAATATATTGTTTAATAACTTAAAAAGAGCAACATAATTAGTTTCCTCACACTTACTAGTATTTAACTGTAACAGAAGCATTGTGTAAGCATGTGAGCCTGTGGTCAGTACACTAGCAAGATAGGACATGCATTCCCTTGCCATTACACTCACAAACACAAGGCTGCTGCCCTGCCCCTGCATATATAGCAGCGGTACCCTACAATGCACAGGCAACAAGTAGCACTGCCTTGCAAAGGAGATAGGAGTATAGGAGATAGGAGTATAGGACAAAGAGGAGCCCTAGGCGCTTTGCACATTTACACATTGGTCAAAGCTTCCCTCTTTGTGCAGAGCCAGGAAGTCAGGAACCTAGGCAAGTACACAGTGGTGTGCATATACACCAAGGAGGATATGGTGACACTGTTGTTGTGCCCTGTCAGCATTTACTGCTCAACAAGATTGCCTTGCCTTTAAGTTGCCCCATCCATTAGCAATTAGCATGACTGGTCATCTATCTATCCCCTATCCGTGGCTAGTATTTGCTATCATCATTAATCCTAGCTCATAGTCATAGCCTTTTGGTTGGAGTGGAGCGATTGGTTTCTTGGTTATTGCACACATTTGGCACCAACCACAGTTCCATTTCTACGTGTGAAATTGCTCACCAGAAATTTTTCAAGTTTCTAGGTGTGATGTGAAACAAATTTGTCACCAAACATTTCAACTTCCGAGAACAAAACCAAGACTCTTTGTCCAAGACATATGGACTATAGGACAAGAACATGTTCTAAAAAAACCAAGGAAAAGTCAAGGGCATCCAAGTTCAGCTTTGATCGGCTGGGTATCTAGATAATGGGGCACCTATTCGGATCCAATGGGCATTTAAACGCCACTGTTTTCAGTTGGTCTAATTAACATATAGTACTGTCTATTCAGAAACCCCTATTTGGTCTGTTTCTTAATACAAACCTAATAATTAGGTTGCATTTAACTCTGAAAGGAACAATGCTTAAATAACCTGGCCTTGCAATTTGTACATATATCAGTTCATCAGAGGAAAACAATTATTTGGAAGAAACAAGAAACCAGAAATAGGGTTGTTCAAGTGCAGGGTAACAGAAATCCTTGGGTGTTATTTATGTGCCCACCAGACCTTTTGGCAGAAGTCAGTTTAGCTGATAGAGAAGAGGATGCAGAGGCCACACTAATGGACAGCTTTTTGCTCTGTTCATAGCAACATTCTGTTATGTTAGGAGAGGGGAGGAGATGAGGAAAAGGAATCACAGCAGCATGATCCATTGCAAAATCTGACGCACTGCAGCTAGGGCTTGGGTGCCTCCAAGACCTGATACTGGCAGACAATGCAGGCATTGATACAGAGATCCTGACTGGTTCACGGGTCCCAATTGACACAATCAATGGGCCCGTCCGGACCAGTCTGAGCACGTACCCAGCTACAAGCTACTGTAGGCAGCTAAGGCCAGGCATAGGAGTCGTAGGCACGCAGAGGCCAGGCATGCCATGCCATGTGTAGGTTCAGCGTTCAGCAAGGCCAGGCACCAGCATGATGATAGCCTGATAGGTAGGTTCACTGCATGCATACATAAGCAGAGAAATGGACAGGCCAATATCATCCAAATACACGATTATGGGGAGGCAGGTGAGAAGAATTACATACCAAAGCCGGCCATGAATTAATTATCTCTTGCATGATTAAGTAACTGCTAAACTGTCCAGTGGTACAACCAGATGGAGCATCTATTGGGCAAAGCTCTGATCATGCTACCGCTTCTCAATTCTTTGGATATTAGCCAGCTAGCTAGAGCTAAGAGTTTATATTAATTGTCCATTTGTCGATGGCGAGTCTAGCTAATGTTCTTTTTGCAACTTTGCTAACTAGGAACTATAATCAAAGTGTGTATGTGCATGTAGGGTTTGGTTTTGACCAAAAGTATGTGAATGAGCTTGCACAAGACCTTTGATTATTAGAACAGTTGACAGCTCAGCCCATGCGTCATCTTTTTTAACATATCAAAGATATGTGTTCTTCACATATGTTTGCTGGGGGAGGCAACCACCATGTATATTCTGGTAATTAAACACGTACAGCTTCTAGGGATTAAGTGTCTACACAATTTTGATTGCGTCACCATGGATGTGTACCAAAAGTTGACAGACAAATTAATCCTCAGTCCTATGATCTGGAAGGCCTCATATACAATCATAAAAAGTATATATAACCTCAATTTCAACGATATTTGAAAGGATCTCAAGGATTAGTATTGCGATATATTCTGCACGCGACATGTGCACATTATTTCAGGATTAAAAGTGCGTGCTAGCTCCCCTAATTGTGTAAACTGTGTGGCTGTATGTATGATTCGATCGAGAGGATCGGATCGGATAAGCAGCTAGCTAACTCACACGACGACCTTTAATTTCAGGATAAGCAGCAGTTAACAGTACTATAGTACTGTGTGGTCGTCAGCCTTACTTAATTGGTGATTAATTAACAAGTGCATATGTAGCACCGTGGACTGCAGGATAATGACATCTCACTTGTACAGTGCCACTACTAGCATAGCATTTAGTTCCAAGCTTCCAATGCAAAAGGCATCAGCATTGCTCTTTTTCTCAGACGATAGCTAGGCAGTTAGAGGTTAGAGACCCAGCTGGGTCTTTATCCTTTCATTATGGGGGAAAAATAAAAACAGGCTCAATTTTTAGTGCTTCTAGTCTAGTCTTTTTTTCGCGAGCAGGCATTGCCTGTTTTGTATTAAGAGGAGTTTGGTCCTAAGACCGAAAACAACAAACAAGGTAACGGCGAGGCGCCGTGACCCAAGAACACACGCCTAAACTACTGGATACAAAGTGTACGTTATTACACAGACACCGGATTTTGCGACCAAAGCTCAACGCAAGCACGAAGGGTGTCATACCCAGCCTCCCACCAACCCTCTGCCTCCTGCAGCGCCGCCCTAAGCAGCTCCCGCGAGTTCGCCGACGTGCGGTTGAACACTCGAGAACACTGAGGTTGAAAAGCAGTTCCGCCAGCCTTCAAGGACACTTCCCCCACCGCGCGGCTTGAGTTGATGCGGGTCCTCTACCCTCAACGCGGTAACGCGGCTTCGCCGGACCCGCTCACACCGTCCTAGCGCTCACACTCTTCTGTCATTTACATTCGCAAATAGGTTCCTTAGAAAGTAACAACCTTTAGCACCACCGTTAAAACCGGTGTCTCTTGTAAGTGTGGCCGAGTCTTCCGTGGCAGCTCGCTGCTGGGGTCTCGGGTTGTCAAACTCTAACTTCTCTTAATGAAAAATGTGCTAAGGCACGGTTTCGAAAAAAAAACAGTTGTGAAGAGCTGCAGATTTTTTAGTCCGATGTATGTATATCGAACAGGAATTCGTTGGGGTTGGGGTTTAAGTATGCTAGAGAATATGCAAGCATGGGCCACAAAAAGATGATGGAGCTAACTCTTGTACTTTTTCTAGGACAGAGTAGTGTTGTCTCTTGTCTCGCAATCCAGAGGAAATCAGTAGTAGGACGTAGTAGGAGCCCCAATCACAACGACCGATCAGCACACCTAATAGAAATCCAGTACTACAAGATACAGTTAAAGAGATGGAAAAGGCCATTCAAAGAGCTCCATCATACCATATCAGTCTAGCTAGACACCATGGAGATTATATTATCTTAGAATATAAGACAATATAATATAATCCTGACTGGCTGACTCCTTTTTTTAATTGACCAAATAATCCTGATTGAAAAATTATCGTTCCAACTTATTCAGTTTGAGAGAAACAAAGATTATTATTATTACGACGATAGATCATAGATCCCTGTTAAGCCGCCTAGGAGGCGATTATGATTATGATGGCATTATTGCCGCAGCTAGCCACGGTGGACCACTGCCGGCCGGCGGGGCGGCCGGCCTCTTAATTTGGCGTGAGGGAACTGATCACCATTAGCTGCCTAGATAGAGCGTGGAAAATACTGTGTGGTCCGTGTTTGTCTCAATTATTGACAAGAATCTAGCAGCACTAGAACATAAGCCTCATCCATCTTCTTTCTCAAGCGAAAAGGAAAAGGGAAAGTGAAAGAGGAGGGAGGCATTGGTCAAGCTAAAATCATCATGGGGATGGCCAATGCAAGCCTTACAGTCAAGCCCATCTGGCCCACTAACCCTGGACTGATCACATTTCATTGTCCTCCCTTTATTATTCCCATTTTTAATTTGTGTCATTTACTATACTACTTTTTTTTTGTTCTGTTTGCAGGTATGACATACAGAGACAAAAGGCTAATTACCATCCTAATGCAGTAAATAAAGATTCAAAATTTCGCTCAAAATTAATGAAGGTTCAAGAATGAGGTAGCAGTACCTTGCTGAGCTGTGCTGTATCAGACTACCATCAGAGTGAAAAGGGGAGTCCATGTAGACAGCTTGAAACTGTTGGTCACTGTGGATTAGTACAAGACAAGATCGGGAATCCATGTAGAATGCTGAATGCACATTTGCAGGGAGTGAAGTGATTCAGCTCCAGGGACATGCAAAAGCCAAGACAAAGCATGCAGGCCGCTCCTGCTTCCGTTTCCATATAGCAATCCGAGTTGACTGCAGCCCAGCTCTTGGTCCCTTCTCTTGCAGGAGTTCTTGACTTGCACGCTGCACGTACGTTGTGGTGTGATGAAACAGGACTTCTCATATTCAGAACACTGATGCTGGCCCTGTACTTCATTCATAGGTATTTTAGCACTCCTTTGATGTGCAGTAGTCCTCACACTCGCACACACCACAGAGGCACAAAATGTCGCTGAACAGAAGAGAACAGAACAGAACAGTGTCGTCAGTTTCAGGGACATCAGACAAAACAAAACTGAAGCTGCCATTTCGTGCCATGTAAATGTACCTTCATCTGCTAAAAATCTCATCGTTTCAGAGAAACAAAATCACATAAAGATTCTCCGTGGCCAGCAGTGCATGGATGCCATGCCCAGACCTGCGGTAGCTGCCAAAGGCCAAAGCATTCTCGTCTTGGTCTCGTCTCGTGCATTGACAAGGAACAGGAGAGGAGTTGCACAATGTTGCCACAACGAACGAACAATGACGCGACGCCTTGAGTGATGGGCGCCACAAGACATTGTAGGCGGTAGGCACGGCGGCCTCGACCAACAAGTTTCTTTCCACGCGAAATGCTTGCCGCCGGCCGTTCCCCTGTCTGCAAGTCCAGCTGCAGTGGAGACGAGAGAATGGCAGATGCTTCTGCTAAACCACCGAATCGGTCACAGCCACCTGTTTCTGTTTGTTATTAAAGACAATTCTTTTGAATGCAGAAAAAAAAAATTAAGAACATGTCATTCTCATTGCAGGGACCAGGGAGGAGCAGGCATATGATGGAGTCAACAGTTGCAGTTGTTTGTTCAGAAAACAGAATCCATCACTGCCATATCTGAATTATGAGACAGCATGCAGATTAGACTGAAACAGTGATACTATTGTCCATCATATGCAGCATGAATCAATCCACCGATCAACGTGCTTGCTGGAGAAGGAAAAAAAAAAAAAAAAAAAAAAAAAAAAAAAAACAGAACAATTGGACTGAGTCTTGAGAGTTCGCTGCATTTGGCATTATTACTCTCTGCAGCACGGCCACGGAGGCCTAACCTAACGGCGAAGCCAAGGGAGAGGGAAAGAGACGATGACCTGGAGGGCGCCCTCACCTCGGACGGGTCTTCGATCGCCATGGAACTGGAGGGGTAATCGCTGGCCATCTCCGGCGATCGCTCGAGCCACGTCTCCTCCGTTCCCCGCCCGCCGCCGCCGCCGATCGCCAGCGCTCCGACTGGTGAAATGATTTGCCGTACTGCGTTCTCCTATCTTACTCGACCTGAGTCGCACATCTGCGATCGGACGTCTCCTGGGGATCGACCACAAGTTGGGTTTATTTTTTTTAAAAAAAATGAAAAGGGTAAAGCATATTTTCAATCCTAATTCACAACATAATCTAATTTTCATCCTTGAACTACAAAAACCAAATAACGTACATCCTCCATTTGTCAAACCAGTGCTGCTGGTTTCAAAAGTGATTTTCTATTTTCTAAAAAATAAAACAAAACTAGTTTTAAAAGTGGTTTTTTTTTTTTTCTAAAAAAATAAAAATCTAGTTTGATCTTCACAAAATTCATGACTAATTATTTCAAAATCACAAAAAAAAACATGAAACAAGCTCAAGTTTCCTTCTAAAAATGTCATCTACACATTGGTGTTATATGTAGAGTTATTCGGATCTTAATTGTTTTTTAAAAAAAGACCGCAGAGTAATAAACAATATAAATAAAAATATACCAATTCCAAATAGCTAAGTCGTTAAAACAAATCATCATTGCTTTTCTCAAACTTTTTATGCTATCCTTCTCACCAAAAACCGACGGACGATAAATCGTCCACATGTTGGTACGTATCAAAGTATTGCCAGGCCAACAATTTGATGCCTGTTGTCAAAAACACAACACACACACACACACACACACACACACACACACACACACACACACACACACACAAGTTTAATGGCCAAGGATGCACATCTGTGCCAGTCTCAAGTGGCACATCGCACGAAATGCAACAAGTCTTGACGTGGCCATCTTCTTGAAGCCTAATTATCGGCCATGAGAATTTTGGCTATGTATGGTGTCCAATAAAAAAAACTACGCTTGTCCTGAGTGTGGTGCCAAATTTCTCCTGTAAAGCAAATGCATGGTGCCAGAACCGTGCTTTATTGCTATTTCCCACCGTTACTAAGGTCTTGTTTGGATGTAGTCGTTACGTAGATTGCTGCAAATATGGCTACTTCAGTTGACTAGACATGTGGCGTGATCGAACAGTCAAGAAATTTTTCTCTCTTTATCCTGTTCGCTTGAACTCAGCCATGGTATAGCGTTTTTCTATAACAATAACCGTATCAATCAGCCGGCTTATTAGCCGTAGAACCCATCCAGCGAACGGCAGCTGTCAAGGGATCTCACCGTCGTACTGTCTCTTGCACGATCGGATTCTCCGGCTGCATTCATAGCGTGCTCATCTTGCGATCGACCATCCCTTCAACTTCATCCCAAAGCCATATCGCTCAGTACATACACAGCTGAGCTGACAAGTGCATTTCTGTTCTCACAGAGTGTACCTGCCGTTGAGATTAAAGTTCAGAAAGCTAGCTGAACTGATCGATCCCTCTTCGTGTACCACATGTACACTGCCTTCACTCCCACTTAACACTGACCTCGATCTGATCCATTCAGATTTCACAGTACCAGGACCAGGATTATTCGTGCACGCAAATTCATCGACCCAGAAGCTATCTGATGGCCTTCAGACTTCAGTATATAATCAAATATTCCCCTCCTGTCTGTCTTCTGAATCCAGAGAGAGCACGAGGCGTCAGAAGAGCACTCTGAAGACACCACCAAGGAGCAGGCGTCGCCGTGGCCGCAGACGTGTTGTCTTCAGAAGAAAGACGATGAGAGCGAGGCACAGCAGCAGCAGCAGGAGGAGTGCCAAGATAACTCCTGTCGCTTCTCGCTGCAGGAGCTGATAGAGGACGAGGCCGTCGACGACGACGGCCTCAAGGACGCCGCCACCGGAGGCACGGAAGAGAATGCTGCTGCTGCTGCTCGTGAAGTTGCAGAAGGAGCTGCAGAAGCAAGTGAGGCAAAGGGGTCTGACCAGGTGGCGGGAAGGAGGGTGATCGGAATGATGCGCCGCTATGTGAAGGTCCGGTCCATCAAGCCCAAGCGTGCGTCGCCGGAGAAGAACGCCGCGCCTGTATGCTGAGGACGCTGAACTGTACCCGTTCGCCTGTATGAACTGTGTAAATGAATTGTACATCTTTAGACAAAATCCTGAACCTTAGCTTGTAAAGCATTGTGGGGGAGTGAAGTGATTCAGCTCCAGGGACGGGCAAAAGCCAAGATAAAGCATGCAGTCCGGATCATTGCAAAGCATCTTAGACGAAATCCTGCTTCAGTTTCCATAGCAATCCGTGTTGACTGCAGCCCAGTTCTTGGTCCCTTCTCCCCCAAACCTGAAACCTTGCAGGAGTATTTAGCAGCATGCCATGACAATGGCACGCTGTACGCATGTTGTGGCAAGTAATTTAGCACCCCCAGCAGTAGTCAGGATCCTTTGATGTGTAGTAGTCCTCACAGACACCACAAAATATCGCTGAACAGAACAGTGTCACGTCAGTTTCAGGGACATCTGACCTAAAAAAAAAAAAAAACTGAAGCTGCCATTTCGTGTCATGTAAATGTACCTTCATCTGATAAGAAAAAAAATCTCATCGTTTCAGAGAAACAAAATCACATAAAGATTCTCCGTGGCCAGCAGGGCAGGGGCATGCACGCCGAGACCTGCGGTAGCTGCCAAAGGCCGGCCAAAGCATTCTCGTCTCGTTTCGTGCATTGACAAGGAACAGGAGAGGAGAGGAGAGGAGGGAGTTGAACACTTGCCACAGCGAACGAACAATGACGCGACGCCTTGAGTGATGGGCGGCGGTAGGCCCGGCGGCCTCGAGCAAGTTTCCACGCGAAATGCCACCTGCAGTGGAGACGAGATAGTGAGAGATGCTTCTGTTAAATCACCGAATCGGTCACAGCCACCTGTTTGTTATTAAACGCATCGTGTAATCACAGTTGATTGCTAGAACATACCATTCTTTTCTTTTTATTTTGATTGAATTTTTCTTTTTGATTCTCATCGCAGGGACCAGGGAGGAGGCATATGATAGTCAACAGTTGCAGTTGTTTGTTCAGAATCCATCGCTACCATCTGAATTCTGAGACGTGTGCAGATTAGATTGAAACAGTTATGCTCATCCAGTCCAGGAGATCGGCCATACACGGATCAATGCAACATCGTCGTATCGATCAATCCATCGATCAACGTGCTTGCTGGAGAGAGAGAGAGGGAGGGAGGGGGACAGAACCATTGGACTCAATCTTTGTGTGTCGCCCGCAGCCTCGAAGACGGCCTCGGCAGTGAAGTAGTGGACACCATGGTTTTTTTTATCGGCCGATATTGACTGAAATTTCTGATATTTTCATTCTTTCTGCAGGGTTCAATAAAATTTAATATTAGCCAATTTTTTTCTTTTTTTTGCTCCCACACATACAACCTAAATTTAGACGCGCGACGGTCCTGTACTTATAATGTTTTATTCTTGTTTTTATCTGTGAACAAGTGATGTTTAATAGTCTATGAATAGTTTTAAGTCAAATTGCACGTTTTTTCAAAATAATTTGAATTTTTTTGAATTTGGACCGATATTTCTGATATATCCTGCTTATCATGTTTATCTATGACCTCCGATAAAATTTTATTTCCGTTAATAAAAACTATGGTGGACACTTGTTGGGTGGCAAGTAGGTGAGGATGACGAAGTAGGCGAGGTTGGAGTTGCATAGCAGATCCAAAAGAAGCTGGGGTCCGCTACCACCCCGAATGTGTTGCGCTCCATGGCTAGCAGCAGGACAGCCACTGGCCCCCTGTAGCGGAAGAGGTCCATGGAGTGCATGTTCTCCTGACCACCTCGGACGACAGCAGGATCCCCAGCAGCAGAGTCTTGTCCGCGGGCAAGGTGCGCGCAGAGGGATGTGGACACGTCATGCGTGATGGAGAGGTCATCGAAGGCCGACACGACGTGGCACAGTGGCTGCCTCGCGCTTCCGGTGCTCGCAGCAGCGTCGAAGATGGTGAGGTCGACCAGCTTGCGGTACCTCTAGCTGTCTGGGAGCGTGGGCATGGCCCAGGCCACCAGTGGTTGCTCCGTGGGGGGCCTGGTGGTGGCGGAGACCACGGCGCGCCGCCAGGTAACGTTCTCCAGCAGTAGCACGCCGAAGCCGTGCACGGCGGTCTTGACGGTGAGGGAGCGGTGGCGTCGGGGCCCAGCCGAAGTCGGAGAAGATGGAATAGTCGAAGACTGCCATGGAGAGGTCCAGGAGAACGCTCGCGGTCGGGGGCGCCGAACATGGCAATGGCCTACAGCGGCTGCACCCCTGTGGCGGCGGCGAGGGGAGCACACAGGACGCTTCCGTGAGCGGGTAGGCGACGGAGAGCAAGCTCGTTTCCGGTGCGCAGTAGAGGATGAGGCCGCCCGACGCGACCATGGGCACGGAGTAGCCACCGAGCGGGGAAGGCACAGAGCGCGTACTCGACTTTGCCGAGGCGGACGAGGCACACGGACACGTCTGCGGGGACGGCGACCGAGACGTCATTACACAAGAAGTGTAAGCTCGGCTCTCCCCGGTGGCGAAGAGGACACCGGCGGGGAAGAGCGTCCCGTCCTGAGGTCGCCGAGCCTGTTGTCGGCAAGGTCGAGGCAGATGTAGACGTAGACGCGGCCGCTGGCGCCCAGCCCTTCAGTGCCCACGTGTCACACCCCATAATTTCTATTTTAGGTTGCGAATAGTTTTGACTAAATAAAATAAATGGTTTAATAATTTTCTTAAAATTTTCCAAGATTTAGGTAGGATATTGATAATTGGAATAGTGCAAAATGTGATTTTTCTAAAAAAATTATAATTAATTTGATAGGATGTTGCATTCATGTTTTTGTATTTAATTTGATCATGTGAAAAATGAATCTATAAATCCTGTCTAAGCCTCGAATAAGTTTTATTCTATTCCTCCGAATAAAGTATTTAAATTTTATTTTAAAAACAAGTTCAAAATTTTACTTGAAAAAGTTGTGTCAATTTTTAAAACTCAAAATATTCAAACGAAGTTTCAAAATGAGTTTGAAAAGGTTTTCATTTGGAGTTTCAAAATCAATTTACAAATTTAAAAAGGTCGAAAACCCTTCTCCCACTGTTTGGGCCGAAACCTTTGCTTCTGCCCACCCCTTTCTCTCTCTCTCTCTCAGGCCCAGCCTGCGCCCCCTCCATCTTTCCCCCGCATGGGCCTTGGCCCATCCGGCTCCTCCTCTCCCACTCACTTCCAGGTGGCCCCCACTCGCCATTGCCCCCCTCTCTCTCGCCGACTGACAGCCGGGCCTCACACGTCAGCTTCGCCCCTCACCTCCAGCTGCTCTCCCTTGTCTCCCTTTGGCCGCCATGGACGGGCAGCCGCTCGACCGAGCACCCCCACCCGACCGAGTAAGCCGCGCGCGAGTCCCCGGTCCACCCCCTCCTCCCTTGCTCCACCGCTTGGGCACCGCAGCCGACGCCGACCCGTTCACCGAGCGCTTCGGTCAAGGCCGCCATGGCTGGCATGTGGCCGAGCTCGTGACCCGGCCTCCCCTCCCCTCTCTGCCAAAAAAAAGGAGGCCCCGAGGTCCGTATCTCCACGCCGCAGAAGCCCCTCTCCTCCCCGAGCTCTCTCCCTCCATCTAGTCCCCAAGCTCGCCGCTGCCACCGCCATGGCCGAGTCCAGCCCGAGCTCCACCCGCCGCCGTCGATCTCCCGATTCCGGCCACCTCCCTCCCTTCTGATTCCTTCCCCGACATCGCAGGGACACCGCGAACCCGCCTAGCTGCCCCTTGGCTTGAATCCGTGACCCCAGCATGCTTTCCTGTGCTCGCTGGCCGCGAACCCCCGTCGTGTCCTCCGTTGTCGCTGGCCAGCTACCGGCGTAGATGACCACCCTGACGGGTTTGTGCCGACAAGTTCTACACCCCTGTTCCCTTCCCCGAGTCCATCCGAGGCCGCTAGCTTGAGCTCCGCCGAAACATCCTCAATTTTCCACGAAGGGAAATCTCACAGAATGATATACATCAGTCGATAATCAATTCCATACATCGAATTACAAAACTAAAGAGTACAAATAGAGGGGTTTACAATAATGTTTACAACGCCACAAGGCGTAAACAAAGTATCTCTAACATTCAGAACAGCTTGAGAAGGCGGAAGTAACGCGGAAGCAACTCCAAACTCCAACTTGAGCGCGAGTGCACGAGACCTTCTAATCCGTTTGTCATCTCGAGAAGCAGGAAAATCTGCACACCGCGCATGTGTGCAGGCCATGGTCAAGACCGAATGAGCTTTAGTGGAAAAGAGAAAATAAAGGGATCTCGGCGATCCTATAGTTTGGCCGTGGTTTGCATCCTAGCGCATGCAAAAATAGCAACAAGTAGTAATAGTAATAATAGTCATGTTTAACACATTCCCATTCCCATTCCCACACACACACATCCCATCCATCCCAAATCCATCTCCACCATCTCAAATCCATCTCAAGTCCATCTCAAATCCATCTCAAGTCCATCTCAAATCCATCTCCACATCTCCATCACCTTATCTCACAACACTCACACTCAAGTCGGCAGGCCAACTCCCTCTCGGCCTGTCTCAAAGGCCCGCAGCCACAAACCAAGGCTCACGGCCGGAATACTCTCTCGGGGAAGGTAGAACACTCCTCTCACTAGTCGACAGAAACGTAGGTAACGTAATGGCCATAACCGAGGCCGCGGTATGCGCATAGATCGATCAACTCGCAGAGTGTGTACACCCGTACCCACCCGATCACCATCATCGGCATGTGCACCGCCTAGGCGACACCGGACGACCTTCTAACCTCGGACAATACCATCCCGCCACCCAGCCCTAGAAAGTAACGGCTTACGAGAACACATCGGGGCCGGGATCAACAAGAACAGCCTACCCCTCCAATGGTACTCGTTGAATAGAATGGTACGGCTCACCACATACCATTCCCCCTCAACTCCAAGCAGCAATGGCATCGTCCCATCCTAGTCGAACTTCCGTCTCTTGCGTAAGCAAGAGCGAGTGGTGTGTACGAAAGGTCCGTGGTTCCGGTTCTCCCGATATATCGCCCTTAGGGTAGGACCCGCATGATATCTTCATACGGGTTTGAGTTTACCGTGCCACCACAAAGACCTCCTTCTTCCCGAGGGCTCTCCACACCGGGAAATTCTCCTTAAGTCACGTATCATCTGTCCCGAGGGCTCTCCACCCGGGGTCTTCTCAAGTCTCATGTACCCGCCACAGGTACCTCTCATCGGGATGCCTAGGATGCACCCCCGGCAAGACTCGTCTTAGGGCCCGCCCTCAAGACTCGTCGTAGATCCTGTCCAGTCGACTCAACCCTCACCCTCCACGCACCCAAGTCACACGCACAATACCTCCAGATCCTCACCACCAAGTCCACCCAAGTCTAGCATCCCAAGCCAAACCATTCCCGGGGTTCACCACCCGCATCACATCACAGATACAATGCGAAGTGGAGTTATAATAATAAGTATGGTGATATAAAGTGCAAGCAAGCAGAGAGGTAATAATATATAAGTGCGAGCGCAAAGCTGGGTGACATGGTAAAGGGTTTCAATCAAGGTAATAATGGCTCAGGCAATAGCATGCATCAATATACTAGCAAAGGAATAAATATAAAGCGCTAGCAGTTCTAAACATGCAATGTCTGATAGGATTCTCTAAAAGATGGTGCTGCCATGACACCTGCGATGTCGAGGAAGTAGTGGTACGAGTCTCCTACAGTAGAGGACGTCCACCAGCAGGGTCCATCGTCAGTCCATCATCTCCGGGTGCGTTGTCGGATCCATCGAAGCGCGAGTCGTCACTATGGAGAAAAATGCCGAGAACGGCTAACAATAAGAACGAATAAATCCGCAATAAAAACTTAACTCAAATAAACTCAAGAATTGCACTAGAAGGTAGATCATGATTTTAGCAAAATTATGATACTGGGTTTCATGATTTTTGAACATGGGACGAATATTCTATGAATATTTAAAGGTGGAGTGAATTTCGGAAAACAGAAAATGGAAATGCCAAGGGTGACCGTGGCTTGCTGGTTCTAGGTCGTTCGCCATTCGGGCTCATTTCGTCGGAGAAAAGGAGAGGTGTCACCGAGTTTGGTCCGGGCATTAGCTACTTTGGGCCGGTATCCCGAACGGGCCTAGCAGATCGAGCTAACTGGGCCAGCATTCCGAGAAGGGGAACGAAGGGAGCGAGGCTACACGGACCAGGTGCTCGACGAATTGTCCGAAGGGCTTGCCGTGCGGGCGGGCGTCGTGCTCGGAAGTGAACGTGTTTGCCGGACAGCAAGGGCTTCAAGGCGCCGGTGGTGCTAGATGAGAGCAAGGGCGTGATTGCGGGATCGTGGCAACGTGGGCGAAGTTGCCGGCGAGGTCGCGTACGCAGTTGTTCAAGTGAAGCCGTCCGCGACAACGGCGGCATTGCCGCAACGGCGAGCGGCGGCGCGATGCATATCCTCGTCCGAGTCCCATTTGAGGGGTTCTCGGTAGGATTCACATCCATGGCTGTCCTTTTGGCTTTCCGGGTGGCTACCGTAAGGTTCTCGCGGTGCACAACCGCGACGAAGGCGCCGCGGCGGCTCGACGGACAAGGCGGCCACGCGGATAGGGTCATGGCGGCCCGGTTTCCTTCGCTTGGCTACACAGGACGCCGCAGTCCAACATCCATCTTGACGGCGTGCTTTCGCCGTAGTAGAGGCCGGAGAAGCATGGGTCATCGCGACGGCGACGGCGAGATCACGGTCCAGGAACATCCAGGGGCTTTCCGTTTGGTTGGGCGTGCGCACGGCATGTGCCGCTGTCCAGCGCACGCGTCGGTCACAGCTAGGGACACCAGGGGTGGCAAGCACGGCAGTACTCCGTGGAGCAACGGCGGCGGCATGGCTTCCGTCCAAGGCAGCCGGGGTTCTCTGTTTGGCTAGTCGTGCGCGTGGAGTACACAGCGTCGAGGTGGCACGAGATAAGAAGCCAACGGCGTACGGGCTAGCCAACACGTCGGAACGGCGGCTTGGGCAAGACGGTGCTCCGGAGCGTGAACTGCGCGACGTCGGCAGAACGGCGAGGTGGCCAGGCTCCTACGGCATCATCATCTACATCCAGTGCGCGCAAGGCGCGTTCCAAGTCATGGCGAGGGCCGGCATGGCGATCTCCCTAGCTCTAACGGTTGGCTACGCCGGGTCAGCGAGGCATCCATGGTGGGGCAGAACAAAGGCATAGCCGGCGACGATGGCCGGGACAGGCAGGCAAGATCACGGCGAGGAAAAAGGGATGGGTCTTGGGTGCTCACCACGGGTGCTCGAGGAGGCAGTGGTCGACGCAGGCAGCGCTGCTACGTTGTTGTGGCCGGGTTCGTGGTGCAGGGCGTGCTTGGCGTCGCGTCCGTGGTTCATGCTCGCGATTCAGGGCTTCGAACGCCACGGCGAGGTCGTCTGCGTGCTTGTGGTGTCCATGACAGTGGATCTCGGAGGCTTGGCGGTGGAAGGCGGTGCGGAGCGCGACGTCGAGGTGGCCGTCGAGGAACTCAGGCGAGGTAGATCACGACGACGACGTCGTCGCGCTGCCGTCAGACGTCGAGGCCCGGAGGAGGAAGAAGCACGGCGCGGACGTAGCTGTGGCGCGGCATGACGGTGTCCGCTCCGGGGCTGCGGCTGCTGCGCCACGATCGCAGCGATGCAAGGACGCGACGAGAGCGGAGGCGTGCTGCAGGCGAGCTCGAGGGAGGGAGCAGAAAGGTGTGGCGGCGCCGATGGGAAGAAGCAAAGGGAGTGGGTTGGTGGCGGCGGCTGCTGGGGATTCGGGAAGAAGAGGGCGACGGCTCTGGTTTTATAGCCAAAGGGCTAGGGTTCCAGGGGAGGCTCCAGCGTCTTGGGCGCTTGATGGGACAGCCGCGCGACGTGGCGTTCATCCAGAGCTCGGGCAGGTGGCCGTCCTCCCCGCTGCGACGGCGTCGAGCGTCCCTGTCCTGTACGGAGAGAGGAGAAGGAAACGGCCAGGCGACGGGAGGTAGACGGCGTCCTCGGATAGTTTCTCCTCTTCGGGCTGGCAGGTGGGTCTCGAGGGCATGCAAGAGCGCGGCCGTGGCTGTCGTTTTGGGCGCGTGCATCGTACGCGAGAAGGGAATTGCGTCCCATGCTGCTCACGTGAGAAGGTAGGGGAAATGGGCTGTGCGGCTGGTGCTCCACGAGTTGGGCCCGGGCCAAAAGAACGGCAATGGATGCTATTGAGTGCAGTCTTAGCCTGTGTCGGTGCATGATGCTGGGCTAAAATGTGGTTAACGTAAGCAAGAGCTAGTTAGCTTGTGCAAGATAGTGTTGTGGCAGCTACAGGAGCATGCATGATCATGATACGTATGGCTGCTTGATTAGTGTAGACGCTAATGGTACACGCTTGTGTAGACTGTTGGCCAAGGGATAAAGGACTCCACTCAAGCTCAAGTATTTTTATGGGATGGGCTAGGACTGCGGCTTCACGACGTGGTCGTCGTCGCATTGGCGGTAAACGCTGACGTCGTGGGTGGTGGAGTTAGACGGGGCTCCGGCTGCAGCATGATCATGAGGGCGATGACATGACAAACTCCCGTGTCGTGGCGTCGGCTTATGGACGGAGCGAGCTCGGTCCGAGAGTCTCAGTCGTTGTTACGGTCACTGGTTTGGGCCAAAGGGAAGGGCGGAGGGAGCTAGGCCAAGTGTCATTTGAACAACATTTCATGGTGGTCATAATTAGTCATAGGCCATGGTAGGGTATTATTCCCGTAACAATATTTATTTATTTATTATATAAATAAATATGTTGTTGATTTGTTAACCAATACAAGAGAAAATCCAATAAGATCCAAATCAAACATGTTGCATATCACATTAGTAGTGCTAGCGTGATTTAAACATAAATGTCTCATATATAACATGATGGTATGATGCATAATTAAGATAAGGTCCTAGCATGGGTTCCACTAGTGCACGTACCATAGTGGTGTGATGCCTAGAAGGGTGTTTGTGTTACTAGAGTCACATAGTTAGCTACCTAGGTTTGGATGGTTTCGACCATCATGACCAAGGGCTTAGTGTGTAGCATATACACCTTGGTCCCATATTTACTGAACCTAGTCGAAGTTCATTAGGGCCTTGGGGTCTATACTTAGAACTAACACTAGGGCATATCAAGGTTATTGGTTGGTCATAGGATCTACTAGCAAGTATATGTAGTCATTATAAGAGCTTATCCGTGTATAATATAAAGGGATGCATAGCTATGCCAGGACATGGCATTAGGGTACATGGGTTATAATTAGGATCCTAATCACATGTGGCTTAAGGGAATGTTAAGTCACATGTGATGATAATACAATGCATCTCTTATTAACTAAATATGGTTTCTATTTGTGCAACTAGGTAGGGTTCTCTACATGACAAGCAACAAACATGGGTTTGTTTAGAAAAAATTTTGTAGTTGAGATTTTTGTGTTTGGTGAATTTTCTGGGTTGTTACATCCGCCGCTTCGTCGGCGAGCTTCTCTCTGGTTTCCATGGCGCCCTCAAACCCCAACCATGCCTAGTGCCATCACCACTCAACCACCACTTTCAGGAAGCCCCTTGGCATGCTCACCATGGGGATCTCCCTCGTGTCCCGCGACCCGTGTCGGCAATTGAAGCCCGTAGCGTGGATCATGCCGCTTTCCGGTGACCCGCCGTCGCGACTCATCGCGCTGTCCACCGCCGGTCTTGGACAACCACGCCGAGCGCCTCCACCGTCCGATCTCCCTTGGACAGCAGATCAGATGTTGACCCTTGGTCAACAGGGTCAACCTCACCGCCATGTCAGCGCCTTCCTCATCCAACCAAGGAGCGCCATCATCAGTCAAGCGCCACATTAGCGGGTCAACATATCTAGTCACGGGCACTTTCTAATCTAGCCCCTACCTCTATCAGTAATCATTCCACTATTCCCTGAGTCATTCCATTCTTGCAACTACTCCCTATAATCTATATTTAATCTTGTTTTGACCCTAATAGAAATGAAAAGTTTTAAAAATGTGTTTTATCTCATAAAATAATTCTAAGAAATGGCACTTTTGCAATGTGAACTTTAAACTTTATAAAATAATTTTGTGGTCCAAATAATTTACTTTTGATCCCTAGTTTGGAAAAAATAATTATAAATAAATCCTTTTGTTTACAAAATTGCCCCTAAAACTTCAAAAGCTCCTAACTTTTTAACCATAGCTCCGTTTTAGGTGGTTTTTACACACGCGATCTTAGGAACAAGCTCTACACGTTAGCAACCGCTTATAGTATGTTTTCTTATGATTGATGTACTATTTTTAGGTTTCTTTATTATGCTTGTTCATATTGTTGCTGCTTCTCGAAGAGAAGATGTCAGAGGTTGTTCGAGAAGAAATGGGCCACTATCTGAACAACTTTTTGAAGGCAAGTGTCCTTGACCATACTTACACCTATCTTTTATTTTACTTTGAGTTAGAGTAGTTAGACCATTTGTTGCATGCTGAGTCATAAATATGAATCCCATGTTAGGGTTTACTAGAAATTGACATCATCCTTAAAACCTGGGTTGGTTTGAAGTAGTTTCATGCTTAGCTTTGTAGCCAGGGTTGATTTGGGTAATTCAACTAAAACTTGGTTAATGATGTTGATATAAGTGGCAAAGTTGGTAACTTTGCGAGATCATGGTGATGGGTTGGTGAATCTGAGCAGGATGGAAGGGTATGATGGTTATTTGGTTTTGATATACTTTGGTTTCTTGGGTTGGTGCTCATACCTGCTTAGATTCTAAGGACCAATTCTCGGAGCATGTAACCCGGCTTAACAGTGCAGCCATTAGGGCTATATGGCTCTGGACTGGCTAATTAATTAGAGGATCCCTATGTGGATGTTAGTCTCATGGTGACATGGGTACGGAAGAAGGTTTCTAAGAGGGATAGGCTTGCTATAGGAGTTTGCTCCTAGGCTTGCCTAGTCTTGGGTAACAGGAGATTGCTTCCATTTGTGCCCTATGAGAACTAATACATATGGAAGGACTCTTTGTAAAGGGCTTGTAGTGTGACCCCGCTGGGCACCTAGGCAGTGTTTAGCGTGATGGAGAAAACATGATTTGTGGTGAAAGTGTGCAACCTCTGCAAAGTGTAAAACTGATATATCAGCCGTGCTCATGGTCAAGAGCGACTTGGACTTCTTCGAGAATAGTGGATCTTTGGTGGCTGAGGACGGATGGTTTAAATGAAGCTTGGATGGAATCCAAGTGTGGTTATGGTTGGTTCTCTGAGGAGATGGTGGTTTCACCTAGCAATTAGGTGCTAAGGATTTAAGGTAAACTAGGATGTGTCGCTTAAGTGCTTGTGTCAGACCTTGTAAGCCTTTCCTTGTGTTGGCCCTCATGTCATATTTTTTCTACACTTGAGAAGTACATTTTGATGTACTCACCCATCCCTTTGTCCCCTTGCTACCCCACCTAGTTGTTCAGACTAGACGACTGGGTCCATAGAAGATGGTGTTTCTCGAAGATGGTGTCGTTTTTAGGCTGGTGTACCCCAGTCAACCTTCCTATGGAGATGACGTCCCTTTTCGCTAGTATTTATGAGTTTTTCTTTGAGACCCATAGGTCATTTTTGTAATAATGTTTTCGCTATATAAGCAACTTTGCTATGATACTGTAATAAAGTCGACATATGTATGAATAAATTGATCTTGGTATACATATGTTGTTGAAAGCCTTTGTCTGGTTTTGGGTAATTGATAAAACCTAGTTGCTAATCTTTGGCTCTAAGTGATCATGAGATAGGTTAGCGACACACCCATGGATGGAGCTAGATGGCAATGGTGATGGCCAAATGTTTATGGTGATCAAGGCTCCAACATGGAAAAGAAGAAAGAGAAAAATAAAAACCAAGGTTGATCAAGGCAAAGGTATCAAATCGGTTTTTGTTTGACACTCAAGACACCAAGTGGGTGTGAGTGATTTAAAATTGATAGCCGTACTATGTGGTTATCAAAGTGCCACTAGATGTTCTAACTCTTGCATATGCATTTAGATTCTTGTAAGTGCTAACATCCCTTGAAAAACATGTTTGTGAAATGCTAACTCACGTGCACAAGTGATGAAACTTTGTGGAGTTAACACATTTGCACAAGGGATGAAGTTGGAAATAAAAAGGAGGTCACTGGATGTGACTGGACGCGGTCCTTGGCTAGACCACGCGTCCGGTCAAGTGACCTGCGCTTGGGTTGCCAGGATAGGGCGACCGGATGCTGGCTTGGCCATGTGACCGGATGCGCCTGTTCCACGGCTGCTCGGCTGTCTTGGCGACGCTGTGGCGCGTCTGGTCAGCCCTGACTGGACACGTTCGGTCACATTTTTCACGTTCTGGAGCTCTCTGGATCATGATTGGATGCCACTTTGTGCGCGTCTGGTCGATCTAGAAGACACATCCGGTCAGTTATCCAGCGTGGTGAGCTGTGTTGACTGTTGGGATCTTACGAGCGATGTTGAATGCTAGGGACACGTGGACAGCATCCATTGATCGGACAGGTGCGTTCGGTCACCGTGTGTTTTGCAGGGTGAGGGGGTCAATGGCTCTTTGAGCCTTGGGATCCCTATTTAAATGTGTTGGCCAGCTAGTGCTCATCCTCTTGGCCATTTCTATTGAGAATGCAATCTGTTGAGCCTAGCCATTCTTCTCTCACATATTGCTTGATTGATTCATCATTTGGTGAGATTGGAGAGCATTCAAGTGCATTGCTTGAGTGATTGCATCTAGAGGCACTTTGTTATTGTGTTTCACTGTGGATTTCTCTTGTTACTCTTGGTGTTTGCCGACACCTAGATGGTTTGGAGCAGTGAGGATCGTTGAGCGAAGGGTGGTGCTTGTCTCCAGCTCTGATCGGTGATTTGTGAGGGGTTCTTGTGCCTTCCCCATGAGAGATCACGAAAGGCATCTCTAGTGGATTGCTCGTAGCTTGTGGATCCTCTCATGTGTTGATTGTGTGGCACCCGGTTGCGGGTTAGGCATGTAAAGGCTATTAGTGCGTGAATCACCAAGTGGGTGTATCGCTACAACGAGGACTAGCTTACCAGCAAGCAAGCGAACCTCGGTAAAAAATCATTGTGTCATCTTGATTCTGAGGTTTTCATTGGTGCTCTTGTATATTGGTTGATCACTTGCCACGTTGGTATATCACTCTACACTTGCCTTGCATTTAGTTTCTTATCTATCTCGTGTAAAGCTTGTGGTAGCCTTGCTAGTTGAGTAGCTTAGCTTAGTTGGTAAATTAGCTCACTAGTTTGCTCTCTAGTTGTAAAGTAGTGACTTATCCATTGCTTGTCATATAGAGATCATAGCCTTACTGGCCTTGCGGATAGGTGGCTTGCAACACTTGTAAAGCTAGCGCAAAATTTGCTTCGCCATTTAGTTGACTAAAAAGTTGCTCTAGTGTTGTTGTAGAAATTTTTATAGGCTATTCACCCCCTCTAGCCATTTAGGACCTTTCAGTTGTGCATTCGATTTTGTCCTTAAAATTGGGTGTGACACCACGGGGACTCGTGAGATCAGGACTTGGGCGTGTTACAGGCGGCGAACTGCTTGGCGAAGTCAAGGGAGAGGGAAAAGGTCACGGAGGGCGCGTCACTAGTGGTGAGGTCGGCTTCAGTGCGGAAGACGAAGTAGCCTAGCTTAGGGATGGTGGAGAGAGCGCAGAAGGGGTCACTGTGGAGGAAGGCGTCGACGGCGGCCTGGCAGGAGGCCCAGTTGCCTGCGGTGGCTAGGAGCGCGCATGGGCAGAGATGTTGGTGTCGAGTCACCACTACGCGGTGACGGAGGTCTTCTGTGAAGATGGTGACAGTGGACCAATGGCCAAATGTAGCGAGTGCCGCAGCCATGAAGTAGCCGAACGAGACGGCATAGGCGGGCTTGGGCGAAGCCAAGGTGGATGAGGATGGGAACACCATGGTTGGCGAAGCCAAGGTAGGCACGGAGGAGCACGCCTTGGTTGGTGGAGCCGAGGCGGACTAGGAGTGGCACGCCGCGGTTAAGACGGCACAGGGGAGCATGCCTGGGTCGATGGAGCTGAGGCGGATGAGAAGTGGCATGCCACGGTCGGCGAAGCCAAGGCGGGCGTGAAGGAGCACGCCATGGTCGGTGAAGCTGAGGCAGGCACGGAGGGACACGCCACGGTCGACGAAGCTGAGACTGACATGGAGGGACGCGCGGTAGTCGGCGAGGTCGAAGAGGAGCCGGTGTTGCGGTTACTGACCCAGGGGCACACTTGACATGGATGTGACCAAATGTTGAACACCTTGAGGGTAGCACTAGTGGAAGCTTGCGAGAACGGTCCGAGTAGTAGCTGGCCACAGCGGCAGGAGCTCCACCAGATGATGATGCACTCCTTATTGGAGCTCTTCTACCTCGACTCTAAGCTGAACATCCTTTGCATGACCTTCCTCGCTGGGTGGGAGCCCGTGGCATCAGGTGCTGGCATGGCCCCTATGGTCTACCGTATCCTTTGGATCCACCACAACCCCCGCATGCTGGACCGCGACCTCATCCATGGCAGCGACGCCCAATGTAGTGATGAGGGCGTCATCGTGGAGGAGCACTGCGTTGCGGACGGGAATGAGCACCTGCATTTGGGCGATGCGTCGATGAGGACGAGCTTGGTGGCGCTGATCTGGTCGAGGCTTGCGCTCGCCCTGATCTGGGTTTCCGCTGGCGGGGTTGATGTCCAGCACAATGGAAGTATGAGGAGGCAGAGTAGCCGGAGGAGGAAAAGCGGTCACTAGGTTCCACGTCGGCGGCGACGGAGGCATGGTCATCTCGGAGGAAGTCAGCTCGTAGACTCACCCCTCCAGGATGTCACGCTGCTTGAGGACGCCGATGTGGAGCTCCTTGACAGCATCCCGTGGCTCCCTTGTCGGCTGATAGAAGTACCGGTCTCACCGAGCCTCCATCTCGTCGAACCTCCTGTTGAACTCATCGCGGACAAGCTTGAGGAGAGAAGGATCCATGGAGCTAGACCTAGAATCGACTGTCTCTGATACCAATTATTAGCGAGCACTCACTCTAGAAGGCAGAACTCATAACTCAGATCACTCCAACACAATAAGCATAGGAACTATGATCCGATACAATATGAATAGAATCTGGGAGTAGGTAGTAAGCAAGGTAATCGTAGCTAGGAGGAAGATACTAGAAGGTTCTAGAGAATCTGGGGACATAGAGATAGAGGCTTGAGGAGGAAGATGAGTAGTAGGTCGAGATGGGGAATGAGTCTGTTCTCTGATATTTTCATCGATGCCTTACTTGGCTTGCTCAATTCCCTTTTGTAGCTGGAGGGACAGACTGTCTCATGCCCACATGGTAGGCAATCCTAACACAAAGCCTGAACCTTCGATTGTAAAGCATTGTGGGGAGTGATTGGTCAGCTCCAGGGACATGCAAAGGCCAAGATAAAGCATGCATTCTGCTGGATGATTGCAAAGCATCTCAGGATCTCCTGCTTCGGTTTCCATAGCAATCCTGCTCCAACACTGCTTCAGTTCTTGTTCCCTTTTACCCAAACCTTGCAGGAGTATTTAGCAGCATGCCATGACAATGACACGCTGTACTCCCTCTGTCCCCGAAAGACTGTAGTTTTAAGATTAAAAAAATTATCCAAAAAACTGCAATCTTATAGGGATCAGCGGGGCCCACTCATAAAAAATCAGCACGCCAATTTTTTATTCTATCCATCTCATGGCCACTTTCTTTTTAAAATGACTCAACCTTCAGATTATAAGCTGGAGTATCTGAACCCAAGCCCAAGTGAGAAAAAAAACCCGGTGAGGAAACGCGGACCATCCAAGGATCGAACCCGCGCCCGGCTGATCACCCATTGCGAAAGTGTACTGACCGAGCTAGCACTCGTCCTCCATCTCACGGCCACTTTAGGGCATGTAGAGCGCGTCTCTTGCGCCCATCTCTATGTCGCTGTTTTTGCAAAAACAATCCCGTTGAAGCCTGGAGACGGAGGCCGTGTCGTCTCGCGAGGATGCGAAGCGGAAGGCCCGTGCTCTGAGGCCCAGGCGGTGACTCCAGCGGCGTTGTACGGCAACCCTCCCTTAGTCAACGGCGTGAGGATTCCATGTGCTTGTGGGGTTCTGGTGGTCGACTGCGTGCGGAAGAGCAAGGAAGGCACCGCATCTAGGAAGAGCACGGCTGTGGTGCTCATGGGCGCCCTCGCGTGGGCTGGCGCCTTGCTGCTGCAGGAGCTTGTGCTCATCTCCGCTGCAACCTTCACCACAGCCGTCAAGGACTCGTTTGTTGCCGCATCTCCTCCTCTGAATTTGCACTTGTTTTTCTGTATTCCTCGCACCTGTCTTACTGCTTCTTACTGTCTTACATATACATATACCTTGGAACTGCAAAGTAGTCTCAGCAAACTGGGGATACCTGAGAAGAACAACCAGAATACTTACGTTCAATTCAAATGTTTCAATACAAACGTGCTGTCTGAAACCTGAATGATGAAAGTATCAATACACATGTGTCCAATAGACAAACACACCAGATAACATCAACAATAGTTATTCCAGGGCGACTATATCGTAAATAAGCAACATCAACCCAGCAGTTGTTTATAAATTCATTCTGTTCATTCACCTGGCAGTGGGAACTGAAATAGTCAGCTAGCTGTACCATTAGCATCTTGTACCTTTCTACTGAAACTATGTCCTATATTTGCAATCAAATGGAGAGTGCAATCTAACTTCTCTTATAAATGTGGGGTTTCTTTTAGTAGTTACTACCTTGTGGTTGGGGTGGTTTTCGCTAAAGCCTGAATTAAGGATTTAAATTTGTTATATATCTTTTCCGCCTAAATGTGGGCTTAAAATTTTAATTTACAGTTCAGGTGAACTATTTTAATTTACATGCATGTATATGGGAGGCGTCTGTCTTAATGAGCATGTAGTTCTTACTGTACGCTGTAACCTTTTACAGGAATTGACAAAACTGAGAATAACCAACATTGAAGGAATTGATAAGCCACAGACTGCTGCTGTTGCTGCCTAAATTCAGGGCAAAGAGTGAAGTAACAGTGCCTTTTGTTTATGGTAGCAAGGCTTGCCTAGCAGCCTAGGCAACCCTTTTGGCCGATCTTATAAGTTCAGTCACATTATGATAGTTGTGTTGACACTCAAAAATATCCAAGGGTAAAAATGACTATTTTGGTGAGTTGTCAAAAGTGGAAATGGACTTCACCATTGTGTTTCTCTCATCAAGACGATTGAAAAACATATATGGAATGTCCAATTTGAAGACCGGATGTGAGAGTTATGCTCCCGAGAAGTCTGCACGTACTGCACGTACTACCGGTCCGTGGTCTGCGCAGATTTTTGCGCAGACAGGTACTACCGGTTCGATAGCGGTACTATCGGTCCGAGACCGGTACTACCGGTCCGCGCGAGCTTTTGGAGCAGTTTTGCACAAAAGGGTGTGACCGGTCCTCCACCGGTACTACCGGTACTACCGGTAATGCTCGTTCCGAATCTAACTTCCAAATCTCGAACCGATTTTTTTTCCGAAATCGGTTTTGGGTCAGTTTTGGACGTGGAAAACTTGGAGATTATGCCTTGGAGATGTTTCCTACTGGGATAAGATCACCTCCCCTCTATAAATACAAGAGGATCATGGCCGATTGATCCCATCCAATCAATCGACAAACTACAACAAATCTATCTCCTTTTGCCCTAATTCTCTCCTCAACCCCTCTAGTTGCTGTCCGGCGGCTCTCCCTGCGAGTTCCGTTGGCTTCTTAGGCGCCATCCGCTGGTCCTAAGAGATCCTCCACGTGCTCATCCCCGACAGATCCTTCTGGGAGCGAGTTTGGGAGCTTTACCGGCCATCCACGGGCTCTACATCGGCTTACCGGTCTCTAGATCAGTTCTTGCCGGTTATGCTGCATGGTTGCCATTGTTGCAGGTTGCTTCGAGCTACATCGAGGGTGTCCAAAGCCCACGTGTGGTGTGTTTGCCGTTGGATCGTTTTTCCAGCATCAACATACTTTTTGGCGGGAAGACAAGGCGAAAGCTCAAGTTTTCCTCAAACGGTGACATGGGTTCGGGTGACGGTTCAACGCAGGACAGGAGCGATGTCCATGGCGGCATCATCATCCGACCTACCTCCGTGGACGAGCTATCTCCGGAGTTGAAGGCTCAACTAGATGCAAAGATGAACGCTCTCAAGGCCTTTTTAGGGGGCTGCGTGAAAGATCGTCATGAGCGGGTGACTCTGGAGCTTGAACCAAGCGTTGAGGATGTCTTGGCGTCATCGGAAGAGCAGGTAAACGATGAAACTGGCCCTAAATTCGATGATGGTCCAATTACTCAAGCTGAGGTTGCTAGGATGTTGTTAGAACAGAATACTGCCCTTACTTCATCTATACAACATTCGCATAATTTGTTAGAGGCTAAAATAATTAAGTTAGCGGGCAAAGCAAACGATTCAGATGAATCGGGTGTTTTGCAACAACCTGAATTTGGTATGCCTCAAGGTTCTTTCAAGAACCAATCATCTGTCTCTGAGGCTAGTAAATTGCAATCGGGTCTGTTTACTAGGAACCGGTCACGCTGGAGCTGGTTCATCACGGGGTGCTCCAAAATCGGGTCAATTGCGAACCGATTATAGGGCATCAAGAGCTTTGGAGGGGAACAATGTTCTACCCAACCCACCGAAGTCTCCTAGCAGAAATCCCATGCTTGAGGGCAACACACCTCCTCCCTCTAACGATTTCAACGATGTGTTGAATCGGTTTAGGAAAGATTTTACCAAGTCCCTCGAAGAAAGTCTAGGTGTGCACTTGAAAATTGCTAAGAATATGTACACCAAGCCATACCCTTGTGCCTATGATTACATGAAGAATCCTGAGGGATGGAAGGTACCTGACTTTCACAAATTTAATGGTATTGGTAATAAGACTACCATGGAACATGTTAGTATGTATCTTGCTCAATTAGGGGAAGCCAGTGCTTATGAACACATGAAAATTCGTAATTTCCCTTTATCATTGACTGGTACTTCTTTTTTATGGTTTACTTCTTTAGCACCATGTTCTATTAATTCTTGGGCTCAATTAGAGGAGAAGTTCCATAGTCATTTTTATACTGGAACCCAAGAAACTAGATTGGCACACCTTACTTCTGTTAGGCAAATGCGTGATGAAGCTGTCGTAGAGTTTTTCAATAGGGTTAGAGATATTAAGAATAAATGCTTCCATCTTAGTATTTCTGAAAGAGACCTTGTTGATATATGCTTTAATGGTTTACACTCTAGAATTCGTGAGAAACTAGAGAATGTTCAGTTTACTAGCTTCAATCACCTTATCGAGAGGGTTGTTTTTTGGGAATCGCGCCTTAAAGATTCTCGTGACACATATAAGGCACATCGTTCGAACACGCATGCTTTTGATGTTTTTTTAGATTGTTCGGATGATGATAGCCATGAATGCAATGCTACTGAAATTAGGTGGCCAGCAGAAAACAAGCTTGTTACTTTTCCTTCTCTCAAGCCGATTCACAAGAATCGGAATGAGGAAGTTAAATTTACTTTTGATACTTCTAAATGTGACTGGATTTTTGATGAGTTACTTAAAATCGGACACATTAGAATCAATTACACCATGCCTTCTGCAGATGAGATTAAGAGGAGAGCTTATTGCAAATATCATAACTCTTATTCTCATGCAACTAATGATTGTAATTATTTTCGTCGACAGATACAATCGGCCCTTAATGAGGGACGATTGAGCCTTACTGATATGGAGGTCAAGAGGAATCCTTTCCCTACCAATACCATTGAGGCGAGGCTCCGGCCATCTTGATTCATCCCGACCAAGCCGATGGAGCTAAAGGCAAGAATGTCATCATCGGCGAATCACGTCCTGCAACGAATACCCAAAAGAATTCGGGGTGACAAGTGGTGTTGGAGAAGGATCAAGAAGGCAAGAACAAGCTCATAATCACCACTGGATCAGCGGAAGCACTGCGAAGGCAAAGATGGTATGAAGGCCAAGCGGCAAAGCAAAGGCCGGCCCGCCGACCCCTTCGGTCGGCCAAGCCGACCTATCCAACACAGTGAAGGTGGCACCCAAGGTGGTCCCGACCAGCGACGACCCTGGCACTTCTAAGTCGGCCAAATCGATTGATGCAATCGGTCAAACCGGCTCATCACCTCCTGAAGGCTTCGTTTCTTCCAGCATCCATGTGACCCGCACATTCATTCTACACAAGCCAGAGGTGGGAGTCTGGAAGGAGAAAGAGCAAAAAGTTAAGAAACCCGTGGTTAAGCCACTTTGTACTTTTGATCGGCTTATGGCAAAGTACAAGCAACAAAAGGCCGATTCTCAGAATCGGCCGTTAAAAAAAAGAGAGTCTACGCCTCCTAAGCGTGAAGATGAAGACAAGAGGCAAAAGGCTATGACTCTATCGGTTGGTCCTTCTTTGCAGGTTGCTCGTACTCGTCCATCCCGTTGGGGACCGCCAGTTGCTCCAGTTCCACCTGTCTTGCCTTTGCCGCAATGGGACGCCCAAGGTGTATGGGTGCCATATCTGAATGCTACATCTATGCATCAAAGGTTTGGAGGTGCTGCTGGACATCAAGTGAATCCTTCCGTATTTAGCCGATTGGTTCAACCATCGGGCTTTAATGGGAGGAGGCAAGAGCTTCCACCCAACGTTCAATCTTCGCAGGGAAAGGGAAAGGCACCCATGCAGCAAGCTTATATTCCCAAGAAGATTGAAGCTCCAAAGAAGGTGGAGGCACCTAAGGAAGTTGCACCAAAGCAGGTTCCGCACCACAAATCATCATCGGGTCAATGCTGGCTCCGGTAGTTGCCGGCAACGAACTGATTGTGGTTGATAGCAAAATTCCAGCAAGCAAGCAAAATCAAATTATGAAGGAAGTTGCTGGAGAAGAGAAGAAAGAGAAGCCGCCAAGGGATCCAAAGTATACACAACCCAAGTGGTGCCCACCTAACTTGGACAAGACCCAAAAGCGGAAGTTGCAGCGTGCCCGGGCCAGGAAATTGAAGAAGCAAGCTCTGGAAAGTCATCAAGAGGGCTTGTCGAAGAAGGACGACAACGTCGCTATGGAGCTGGAACCGATGGAGGTGGCCCAGCCGGCGCCAATGGGTGAACCGACTAAGCCGATTGAAGAATTGGCTAAGCCGGTGGATGCTAGTTCGGTTGCTCCGGCAATCGTTGAATCGGTTGAGATTCCTTCTGAGGTGTCCACATCGATTCCGGCGGTTTCCGAGGACCTTGGGGAGGATCCCAAGAAGTTTGCTACTGTGGTTGCCAATGTTGTAGGCATGGAAGCTCCGGAGGAACAAGATGATGAGATGGTGGACTATGAGCCATCTCCGGATCGGATAAATGGAGTATATCAATCTTCAGATTACTACGTGATTCATCATGATGAGGAGGAGCCACCAGCAGCGGAGTTGGTGTTTGCAGTGGAGGATGCCATGTTCAAGAAGCCAAAGACCCGGGTGGACCATCTTCGGCCTTTGAACTTGAAGAGGCACATCAACGGAACTTCGGTGCATAACATGTTAGTGGACAGCGGTGCGATTGTTAATGTCATGCCTTATACGCTGTGTCGCAAGCTCGGGATCAAGGAGGAGGAGTTGATTAAAACCAACATGACCATCACAGGAGTTGGCAGAGATGCTCCAATTCCGGCCAAAGGTATTGCTAACGTTGAATTAACCATCGGGAGCAAGACTTTGGCTACTTCTTTCTTCGTCGCCGACATCAAGGGAAGCTACAATGTGATTCTTGGGCGCGATTGGATACACGCCAATGAGTGCATGCCTTCCAGTCTTCACCAACATCTCATCCAGTGGAACGGCGATGCTGTTGAGATTGTCCATGCGGACTCATTAGCTGAAGTTGCTATTGTCGATTCATCCGAACCCGGGGGGCATGGAGCTCTTGGTTGCTTGTCAGGTAGAGATCTCTCTAATTATGATTATGTAGATTACACCAAGGGTGGCTTTGTTCCCGTATCCCTTAAGCCGATTGAGAATCGGCTTAACACAATTATGTAATGGATAATCATGAGTGGTTAAAGTGTCGTTTAGAACAATATCGGGCTGAAAAGACCGATGCTTGTAAAGCTATTGACGACTTTGATGAGCTCAATAATTTGGGCCAAGGTTTTGTTGACACAAAATGTGGCGCACCGTGTCTCACACACAAAGAAGCCGGAAAGCCTAGCTTCAATCGGGTGCCCGGTGTCCGAATCCGGCGTGCCGCCGATTTGACCCGAAAATCGACAAGGGATAAAACGGTAAGATCATAACCGGAACGTGTCGGGTGAGACCGATAGCTTCCATCTTTACGGCCCCGGCCACTTACGACGACGTATAGCTATAGAAGCTATCTCGCCAACAGATTATAGTTCATTCGGCTAAAGTAACATAACCGGTGTAAACAATGATTTTGCCGAATACAATGAATGAAGACATGTTTGAACAAGATTAAATCATTAAAGCATATCAAACTATATCTCAGGTTTAAAGCATCATCAAGCACTTAATAACTAAAGATAAGTAACTTATAGATATAAATCTACCAAATAACACATGCATAGGCTATTCCAACTAGTCTGCCGCACGTCTAGCCTTCATAAACCCGTCGAGCATAAACCCAAGCAAGCTAATCCACCGCATGATACCACTCACTATGAATTTACGCCACTCCTTACTACTAGATCAATCCACCGCATGATACAATCTAACAATAAAGAGCTAAAAGCATGTAATTACCTAACAGATCTATAAATACTCGCTACATGTGTGAGTGTAACCGTATCGGCAAGATTGCCGAATCGGGGTCCATGAAGAAGGAACAAACAAGTAACATGTAAAAGGAACCTATCAGATTAAACCGATCTCTAGTCCACCGGATGACTAGCTCTAGAATAACCCAAAGACTCGCATCTCGCCGCACGGTACCCGGTCCCCGTCAAGGCTTATCTACATCTAACATGAATGAACCCACAACACGTGACAATCTAGATCGATCTAATTCGGCTATATGAGCTTGATCTACTTGATATTGAATAAGCATGAAGGGAGCGATCAACGAGCCGAAAAAAGTATCAATCTAGATTGGGCAAAAGAGTGTTGCAAATAATTAAACATTAAATAAAGCAAGCAACACGTGATAACTTAATGAATCTATTAGATCATGCCAAATCTAAGAGAGCCGATAACTATCTCGCTTACACTAAGCTATCAAGCGGACGCGCCGCACGGCCATCTAGTCGAGATAAGCAAAGCACAAGCAAAGACTTCCCATCATGTCAAGCGACGCCGCCGCACGGCCATCCCGTCGAGACAAACAAGACTACTTGCATCACATCTAAATCCACCGCATGATACTAGACATGATAACAAGGTTGCCGGACTTACGGAGGTCGACGGATCGATTGGCCCTCTCGAAGAACTCGACGACACGACTAAAGGACTCGAAGGGTGGCACGTAGCCGTTGTATTGAATTGGTTGTGAACCCTTATTACAATGGTCGAGGGTTTATATTTATACCCCGGACAACACGAGTCCTAAACACTTACGAATTATCTAACCAAAATTGGAAAGACAAAGACACGCTAACTCTATCCATAATCGGAGTCCTTGATCATCATGACTCCTTCCCTTTTCGATCGCCTTCCTTTTTTTCCTTTTTCCGCCTTCAAACAAAGCAGCTTGCCGACCGCTTGGCCATTTGCCGAACACATGGAAATTAGCCGACCGCATATGCATTTGCCGAATCCCTCTCTCGCCGCCCGCGGTCCACTTGGTCATATTCCTTACCAAATTTTGGTGTTAACACATGCCCCCTCAATTTCGAGATAAAAGGGTTTTATTTTGAAATTGACTATCGCCGCCTTTCGTTTAGGTCAAGACCGCCGACGCCCGCAGCTCGCCACTTGAGATCTGCGCTTGTTGTCGTCTTCAATGGCGATGGAAACTTCAACCAGCTCCATCATGGCAACAGGAACTCAAGAGGAGCTTCTAGAGGTAACCCTACCTGCTTTACCTATTCGGCAATTTTCTTGAATCAACTTCCAGATGCACTTTTTGATCCATTCGCTTCAATTTCTTCTTAAAGGAAATGAAGAATGAGATCTTGATATCCAATCTTGCATGTCCTGGATCATTTTTTCTTGGTCCGCGGGGAGACCCCAATCCGAGGGAATTTATTGAAAAGGAAACCCTGAGGATCCCCTTCAAATCTAGGATTGCTTCCCAAACAAACATGGCCGAATACTTTCAAAACATGGCCTTTCCCCTCAATCACAGGATGGCGCGATTGGTACCGTAGGATGCACCAGAACAAGGTGACTTTTGGGAATCTCGTGATATTCAAGACCGTTTGGAGCTCTCTTTAGCCGAAATGCCTAGAAATGACTCCCTCTTGATAGCTGCTTCCCACTTCTGGTCTGATGCTATCAATGCATTTGTCTTTGGTCATGGCCCAATGTCAACTACTCTATCAGACATTTTCATGATGACCGGTTTGAATATCACCAAACCAACCTACCCCTTCAAATACAAAAGCACTAGCTCACAGAAGGCAGTCAAATCAGGAGGAGGTTGGGCCAAGTATGTTCAAACTTACGCTTCAACCGGTCCCGTGTCCGATAAAGAATATAGGGCTTTCATGAACATGTGGTTATGCAGATTTATCTTCTCGTGGTAAGTCCAATGAGCCCACTCGAATCACATAGTGATGGTCAAGAATTGGCCGCAAGCAAGTTGATTCCTTTGGGCAAATATCTCGTCGGGAGCATTCTACCACATGATGCATCGATCACCGTTCGATGAGGAATCGGGTGAAATCTCCCGTGTCAATGGACCATGGTGGCTCCTTCGATGTGGTTGCAACTATATATGCATCGATTGTCTCTCAAGTTGATCTTCACAATCTCGAACTTTCCTTCAATCAACTACGCCGAAGGTGAAGATCCCGATACAAATCTTGTCGACATATGGAGAGGCTGCATCTTCAATCATCATTGACTTGGACCTGGGTCATCTTTTCAAGATCTTCTACAAGGGATTCAATCACATGATCTCGTTCCCCTACGAGAGAATGAAAATTTAACCCTCCCCGCAGATTCGCCTATGAGTTGGGTTGCATAGATGATGATTCCAGGGACATCTTTAATTCTTTCATCGTGCCCCGTGCTCTACCAGCAGAATTTCATCATGGCCGGCCGATAAGCTCAACTTATGAATTTTACAATCCAAACATGTTTGCCAGTGCAACTTGACTTGGTCAATTGCCCCCAAGGCCATACTTTTCAAGCATAATCGACCCAGGGAGTCATTGCCGAATGCAATCGAGGCCAATAAAGTTTTCAATCTTGGATGCAAGCTTCCAATATATGAACCCAATCCTCCGGTGATAATTGAAGCCGCCCATCCTTCATTCAACCTTTGGTGGCGTGAATGGCACTCTCACATTTTCGTAGCACAAGTCCATCCTCTATGCCAAGTTTTAATGCCCTCATTCTCTTCGATGATGAGGTACACTTTTATAACTACCTGTTACTTGATGTCTTCGCTCTGTTTCTAAAACATCCTTTTGAACAGACAATGCTCCTCCAAGTCCTCCAGAGGTTCAATACTAGCAACCCGGCCCCATAGCTGCTCTTGGACATGATGCTCCAAATCTGACAAAGATTCAACAAGATACCCGGGCGATGATACAAGGTTCTCCCGAAGGACCTCAAAAGAAAAACTCCTTCTTCCCTATCAAGGACACCGCAATTCCCAAGAAAACAAGATCAAAGAAAGCTAAGCCACTCCTCGTGGTATGAATGTTTTTGACCTTTATTTTCTATCTCGCAAATGTGTTTGCACTTGTCACTTTCCTTCAACAGTACAAAGCCAATCCTCAAAATCCCGATAGGGTAGTGAACTTGGATAACTCCCCGAAACTCCTACCGGCCAAGCAAATGCCAATGAGTCTCGCTAGCAATCTTGGTATGTACTCACACTTGTCATTTTCATCTTTTTGTTCACACACCAATCTTATATTATATATTTTTTTAGATAATCAAGGAAGAATAGAAGAAACTTCTCTTCATCAAAAGTGATCAAGCAGTGAACAAGGAGAAGCCGTAGAAAAATTCCTTCTCATCAGCCGATGAACAAACACATAGCAACAGCACCTCTCTTCATTAGTCGAGAAGCAACAAAAAAATTCTTCCTCAAGACATACTGCATTTAACTCCTTCGGCTATTCAAGATATATCAACAAGCCACGATATCGCTATCCATGAAATAGCATCTCGTGCCGGTTACTCAAAGTCTTGATGCTACTCAGAGGCTATTGATCGTGCTTTTGCCGAAGAGGTATTATCTTTAATCTTTCCCGTCATTCCTTTTTTGAATTAAGTCATTCGGCTAAAATAAATTTCCCTTCTATCATCGTGGTCCCGCTCTCCAACAAAGCTTTTCTCTCATTGCCGAAGAGTTTGCCGATGATGATGAAGTCTCTTCCAAATCGGCAATTATCATCGAGAGTCGTTAAACTAAAGGCCATAATTTCATTTTTGGAGAGGGATATTGTTGACTCGACTCGAGAATCGACAAAATAAGGGAAATAGCGAGCCACTTGGCCAAGAGCTCCTTCCGACCTCAAGGATGCCATAAATGCTTTGTCTCATCTTGATGACCATTTTGCCGTTGTCAAGAGAGCACACAAGAATACATCTGACAAGATTATCCTGGAGTCTGACAAGGCAGCCAGAGAACAGCAAGTTAAGGCGCTCTACTCTGAATTCAAATCAGCCAAACAATCTTGGGATACCTTGGAGCCAGAATTGCAGAGTTTGAGAGATGAGAGAATTAAACTGGCGGCTCAGTTGGCTCAATTGGACGCCAATATCCAATCTCACGAGGCCAAACTTGCTACTCTGCCACCCCTTGATTCGGCTAAGAACAAAATAAGCTCTCTTGTCAGAGAGACCAAGCAAATCAAGAACAGATTGCAGCAGATCCAAAGCTCTGAAGTTGAAGATAAAAGAGCCCTTGACGAGGTCAACAGAATCAAGACTGATGCCTTGAATATCATCAGTTCTTATCTGAATGTGTAAAACCTTCAATCTGTAGGATGAAATTTGTAAACATTATGTTCTGAATGCATCATACTTCTTCAACATTTCATTCCTTTTGATTTAATATTTTGTTTTTCTCTTTCTTCTCTCGCTTCGTTATCATTCGGCTCTTCCAATCACACCGTACTCGTGCATTTTAACCGAATGTAACCGGCTTCGCTCAAGCGCTCACTTTAGCCGAATAGCTCTCATCGCCTATTTAGCCGACCGAGCGTATGGTAACCGAATCGCCCGGTGATGGGCTCGGCCCAACTCAACATCGGCCCATAAGTGTGGAAACCCTATCCCGTCGCTTGGCTTTCCCGCATCAGCTCATCGCCACGGCTCCCACGTTCATAAATAGGACCAAACGGCTCCCACTATCATCATATCAAGCACAAGCAGTTGCTATCATCTTCAATCTCTTCCACTTCCTCTCCGCCTTCAAGCCCCAAAAACCCCAACCACCACCAATGGCGAGCGGCGGTGATCGTAACAAGCGTCCCGCTCAGACGAGGCGGAGGGAAGCAAAGAATCGGCGCGCGGCGGTGAGATTTTCAATCCCTTGAGTTGTGCTGCTTGATAATTTTTACCCGATCTGAGTCTCTGCCCCCTTGCGGTTGTTCATCTTCTCGATCTGTTTCAGGGCCGTCGGAAACACCGGCGACTATGTCGCCAACGTCCGGAGGCGGGTCGCCCGGGCCGGCACCCACACTCCTTCTTCTGCTTCCGCTCCTGCTCTTGCGGCGGATGCGGCGGAGGGAAGCAGCCGTGGTGGTCGCCGTCTGCGAAGAGATAACCTCTCCATCTTGTTTGCGGTTTCCTTTTGTTTTAGCCGATCTTGATTGCACTTTGCCCGTAGGACGGCGAGGATCAAGCACCGGCCAATGGCGTTTCCCGCGCCGGCCGCGGTGTTCGACGCCTTCGCCCGCCAAGGCGGCTCGGCTCCGCCCGGCTCTCAAGCCTCGCTCCGCACCGCTTCCGCCTCGGCCTCGTCGGGGTCCTCCTCTTCGTACCGTCCTATATGGGACAGGAACGACGAGGAGATCCCGCCGTATAGCCGCTACGACGCCGCCGCGTACCGCCGCGAGCGGGACGAGGCGATGGAGCTTCTTGGTGAAGAAACCAAGAAGTTTGGGATCTCCCAGCTGGAGTTGGAGGACAACTGCCGTCAGCTGAGCGAGGCCATCACCAGTATTAGCTCTTCAACAATCGTTTTCGATCTTCCGTTCTTCCCGATTCATCTGCTCACTGATCTTTCTTATGTTCCTCTGCAGACCTCACCGCGGAGCTGGACCGCCTGAAGGTGGCGGCGACGGCGGCGGCCAACCACGTGAACGCCCAGGGGGCGACCCTGGTAGATCGCCTCGAGGCAATACCCGGTCAAGTCGACTGTGCTGCCCTTCACGGCGTGCGCCTCGGCACCTCCCCTCGGCTCGGGCGGGGATGTCGTCCCGGACCGGGGACGACTACACTCCGATGCCGACCGGCTTCGCGGCGGGCTTCCCCACGAGGTCGACGACATCGAGGGCCTCCCCGGCGGGGTACGACGCCCATGCCGACACCATGGCCAACGCCACCAACCCGAGTCCGTCCTCAACAAGCTCTTCACCGAAGAAGAGGAGTAGCTTGTATTAGGATTGGCGCGGGTTGTAAATAAAAACTTTAATGAAGAATGTTGGTCTTTTCCTTGTTCTTGCTTGTCCGTGATGGTGTTTATCCGTCGCATTTGCCTTTTGCAAATTTTTCTTTAGCTAGAACTCGATCGCAACACTCTTCCCGAACGAAATCTCCCGAATCGCATGACATCATCTTAGCCGATTAGATCTCGGTCCCGTTCCCACGACTTGACGGTTTGTAGCGTAGTACTTCATTTCTCTTTATCTTCTCCCGATAAACCTATCACCGAGAGATAAGATCAAACTGCTCATTTATACTTTTAAAAATCGACTAAAGGCGATACAACCGTATCGGCTATTTTTGTTCTCAAGACGATACACACGATATCGGCTATTTTTTGCACTAGAGGCGATAATAATGTCGGCTATTTCTCTCCAACTTCTTTCCTTTGTTCTGAAGACGATTTTATTCAATCGGCTATGCCACATTCATGCCAGAGCCATAGTCAAGATCCAACTTCGATACTTGGATAAAACTTCTTAAGGTATCTGCCATTGATGGCTCTAGTAAGTTCTTCTCCAAACAGCGTTTTCAATATATACGCATTGCCAGGTGCACAACTGACAACCCGAAAAGGTCCTTCCCAATTCGGAGACCACTTGCCGAATGTTTTGTCCTTGGTACCAATCGGCAATATTGTTTTCCAAACCAATTCTCCTTCTGTAAATTGCTTAATTTTAACTCTCTTGTTGTAGTACTTGGCAACACGTATTTTATTCTTCTCAATGTTCTCCAAGGCCTGAAGACGAATCAAATGCAAATCTTCTAATTCATCCATCATCGATCCTTATAATCTTTTTTCTCAGTCCTTTTGTAACTCAACTCTCCTTGATCCCGATTGCAACTCCCAAGGCATTATAGCATTATGTCCATAAACCAACTCATATGGAGATGCTTGTGTGGATCCATGGCAAGCCATTCGGTAAGCCCACAATGCTTCATTAAGGACCAAGTGCCATCTCCTCGATTTCTCATCGATCTTATTCGATAATCTTGATCATGATCTTATTTGATGCCTCTCGCTTGGCCATTGGCTTGTGCATAATAAGGAGAAGAATTATATAACCTTATCCCCATGCTTTCGGCAAAATCACAAAACTCAAGAAGTGAACCGAGTTCCCCGATCGCTTGTAATGGTCTCGTGGAATCCCAAACCTATGAATTATATGCTCCTTGACAAAACCGATCATATTTTCGATGTGACCTTTTTCAAAGGGGTAGCTTCAACCCACTTGGTGAAATAATCTGCTGTCAAAACACAAATTTGTGTCCTTTGCTAGATGGAGGATTGATCTCGTCCAATTAAATCTATACCCCATCCCCCGAACGGCCATGGTTTGATTATTGGATTCGTAGAGCAGATGCAGTGCTCTTTGAACATTACCAAATATCTCGACAATCTCGACACCCTCTGTAATATTCAAAGCAATCCTCCAACATAGTCGGCCAAAAGTACCCCGTCCTTCGATTATCCATTTCATTCGGTAGGCCGACCGATGTGCACCACAAGCTCCTTCATGAACTTCAAACATAATCTTCTTAGCCTCTTCTTGACTCAAGCACTTGAGCAACACTCCATCTATAGATTTGTGGTACAACCGATCATCAAGAAGTACGAATTTAAGGGCCTTATACCCGAGCCTTCGGGAAACTTTTTGAGATGGGTCTCTCGTATAATTGATAATGTCACTTCTCCAACTATTACTTATCCGATCGAATTGAAAGCATCTTCTTCTCGCTGTATAGACTTCATGATTTTCCCGATATCCGAGGCCGCTTGAGCTAATTTATTTGCTTCTCCATTGTGTTCTCTCGGGTATATGATGCAAAGTAACTACTAAAAAACTTTTCGAAGTTCCCTACACCGTTCATGGTACCCTTGCAAGATATCATTTTTGCATTCATATTGTCCCGTCAACTGATTGATCACCAATTCGAGTCACCGAATACTTCAACAAAGAACAGCCTTCACTTCTATTAACAAATTAAGCCCTCTAAGTAAAGCCTCATACTCGCTTGATTGTTAGTGACAGGATATTCAATTGAAAAAGCAAACTCAAATGTCTTTCCTCGTGGGGATATCAAAAGAATACCAGCACCACCACCTTTGTCACATGATGATCCATCGAAAAATAATGCCCATGGGGCAACGTTAATCATATCAACGATAAATCACGATGTTGGGTAATAAAATCGGCAATTGCCCGTCCTTTCACCGCTTTTGCCGACTCATACTTTAAATTAAACTCGACAAGTGCTAATACCCATTTGCCGATTCTTCCACTTAAAATCGGCATTGACAACATGTGTTTAATTACATCAAAACTAGATATCACCACACATTCGGCATTTAACAAATAGTGCCGAAATTTGGTACATGAGTAATAAACACACAAACAAAGCTTTTCTATAGCCGAATACCTTGTTTCAGATCTAGCGCTTTTCGGCTAAGGTAAGCTATTACCCTTTCTTTTCCATCAAACTCTTGCATAAGGGCCGATCCTATTGTTAGGCTATCGGCCGCCACATACACTTGAAAGGCTTTTCAAGTTGTGGAGGTACCAACACCGGTGGTGCCTTCATATATTGCTTGATCTCATCAAAAGCCTTTTGCCGTATGTCACCCTGCATAAATTTTTGATCCTTTTGAGCTTCAACAATGGAGAGAAAGGCAATACTCTTTCTCGATAAATTGGATATGAATCTTCTCACGAAATTGATCTTGCCCAAAGAATGATTGCAACTCGTAAGGTTAGTTGGGGGCACAACTTTGTCTATTGCTTCCATGCTCTTTTTCCCAACTTCTATCCCTCCTTTGTGGATCAAGAACCCTAAGAACTCACCACTCGAGACTCTAAAAGCACACTTATTTGGATTCATCTTTAAGCCATGTCTCCTTGTGCACTCCGCAGTCTTCCTCAAATCGGCTAAATGTCCTTCATGGTCTCCGGATTTGACTACCACATCATCAATATAAATTTCTACAATTTTGCCGATCAACTCGTGAAAGATATAGTTCATGGCTCTCGATAAGTTGCACCAAAGATTCTTCAATCCAAATGTCATCACTATCCACTCAAACAATCCAATGTGGCTAGGACATCCGAATGCGCTTTGCGATATCTTCAACTCGCCATGAAAATCTGATTGTAGCCGCATTGCCGTCCATAAAGCCGATGACTTCATACCCCGCGCTGCATCCACTAGTAAATCGGCAACTGGCATTGGGTAACCATCCATGGGAGTAGCTTTGTTGAGATCTCTCGAAATCTATGCATACTCTCATCTTCCCATTCTTTTTGTAGACAGTACTATGTTTGAAATCCACTCGCATACCCGCATGGCCGAATAAAGTTTGCTTCAATCGCTCTTTCAACTTCTTTCTTTACATCGGCTAATACCTCCTCTTTATAAATTTTTCGTGGAGGTTGTTTGAAGGGACGAAATCCAGGTTTTATAGGCAACTTATGCTCAACAATTGATCGATCCAATCCAGCGTCTCTGTAATCCCAAGCAAAACAATCTTTGAACTCCTTCAAAGAACTCTATTAATTTCAATTTATATTCTCGGATCTAAATTTGCACCGATATACATCGGCCTTGACTTTGTGCTATCACCAACATCGATCTCTTCTAACTTGTCGGCCGACATGAAACCACGACCCGCTTTGCCTTTGCTGCCATCGATTGGATTGCCCATTAAAAGTTACCGTCGAGCCGACCGCTTGGATCGGGCCGTTGATCTCTCGTTGAATACATTGACAGGACCTTCTTTCCATACCTTACCCGAAAGGCAATCTTGTCCATCATACTCCCAATAAGCGTGCTCGGAGGTGGCAACACTCACCGAATCATCACCAACAATTTCTACATCATCTCCTATCCACCGAATAAGGATTTGGTGCATAGTTGAAGGTACACAAGAAATTAGCATGGATCCAATCCCTTCCAAGAAGCATGCTATATGCCCCCTTGCCATCAATGACAAAGAAAGTAGTGATCAAAGTCTTGGATCCAATCATCAGCTCCACATGTACTGCTCCACGAGTATCAGAAGCATTGGCAGCAAAATCCCTAAGGATCATGTCAGTCTGCAGCAAATCTTCACTTGTCATACCAAGCTTTCTGAAAGTAGCATAGGGCATAATATTGATAGCAGCCCCTCCATCAACAAGCATCTTGGTTAAAGGTTTGCCATTGACATATCCCTTTAGGTATAATGGTTTCAGATGACGGTTCTTAACTGGCTTGTCAAAGATTGCTTGCCGAGTCAACACAAGTTGAGCCATCAAGTCTCGGCATTCAGTTTCATCAAAGTCTGAGTACACTTCATCTTGAACTTCTTGATCTTCAGGAGCTTTGAACTCCAATGGAATAAAGAACACCATGTTAGCATCAGCCGAAGGACCCTGTTTATCATCCTTTTTCTTAGGACGCCACACTGGCTTCTTTTCGGCTAATTCCCGCTTCAGCTCTTGATTTCTTAAACGCTCGAACTCTTCTCTTCCGGCTTTTCCTCAAACCAGAGGACACCATTGACCTCTTTGCCACCCGTATGAGCTCTCTTCTGCATTATGGGCACTGCTGTGAGCCCAAGCTTGATCTGCAAATCTTTTCCTCCGATGTTCATCAAAACTGTTTATTTTTAGGCGCCGATCGTTCTCTGGGATTTTCATTCCAAGTCTATCACGAACGGGACGGCGGTTGACTCGAGATTGCCTGTACTCTGAATATTGATCACCGCATTCGGACAATTGTTCCCGGCAGGCAACTTCAAGCCTTCATTCCAACAAGAATCAAGAAGGAACAGCCCAATGTGACTGTTCTTGCTCTCTCCCGTACTCTTCTTGTTCTCTTTGGCGCATCTCTCGCTTCATATCTCCGACGTTCGCCATGAACCTCGCGCTCTTTTTCAATGTACTTGTTGTTCCTCATCATACTCCATCTTCTTTTCCCACTGCCATTTATTTAACAAGTGTCGTGCTGTAACTCTGCGCTTCGACTCAGCATGTATTCGGCAATTTCCCTTAGCTGCATCTGAAGTTTGACCCTTCTCTGTTCGGCTATTTCTGAACAGCACCACTCTCCTTGGCTCTTTCAGAGGTCAAGACCTTCATCTTTCCCTTTTCCTTGGATTCACTGGCATCAACCATGCCTATAGAGAAAGAGACCATATTCTGAGGGAATGGGTTTTTGTCTACTTTCATCTTGCCATCAAATTTTAAGTGTCCATCTTGAATAGCTTTCTGAATCTTCACTCTGAACACTCGGCAATCATTGATATGATGAGAACTTGTATCATGAAACCCACAAGATTCTTATCCTTTACTCCTTCAGACGCAAAGATAGGATGTCCTTCGGTAGTTTGACGCGTCCCTCTTGGATCGATATCGAAAAGAGCTTATCTCGCTTTGCCGACATCAAAATCATAGGATCCCTTTTGCCGCTTCACCCATCGATGACTGACCAAAGTAGGCTCTTTTGTCCAGTTCAACTCGCAGCCAGCCTACTTCATCTTCATCTTCATATTCGATGCTTCTTCTAGAAATCCTCGATACATGTCAACAGTTACACTTGTTCTTCCGAAAACGAGCATCTCTCCCGAACCCTTGGGCTTGATTGCTCATAGCTGTCAATTTTTGTGCAAGCTGTCCAAGGTCTTCAAATTCCATGCCAAATAGCTTGTCTCTTATATGTGGCAGCATGCCTGCAATGACCAATTGTGCGAGTTGATCATCAGGAATAGTCAGAGAATAGCACATGTTCTTCGCTTCTCTGAATCTACGAAGATACTCCATTGGCGTCTCAGTAGTCTTCATCCTCATAGCCCACAGATCAACCATTTTCTTCTCATTGGTTCCTGTGTAAAAGTATGCATGGAACTTTTGCTCCAATTCTGCCCATGTACCAATGGAATTAGCCGGCTGCGATGCAAACCATGTGAAAGCCGGCCCTGTCAGAGACATAGGAAAATATCTAATCCTCCATGCTTCATCGCCAGCGGCTTCTCCAAGTTGCATCGATATCTCGCGACATGCTCAATGGTACGGTGTCATCTTGACCGAGAATTTGGTCAAATCTGTTGGTGGCTTAACTCTTGGTGGAAGAGCTACCCTATTGTACCACTCGGGAAAGGAGATTTGTATGTATACGTCTCGATGCTTTGGTTTCGTGCCGAATTGATTCTGCATCATATCGCCATTCCGCTTAGGAGGTCATCATTTGCATCTTTCGCTCCCCGTCTTCTAGAAGGCATTCCCGATGCACTCCTGTACCTGGATTCGGCAAAGCACTCGAGCATTGTAATCGTGAATTCACCGTACCCATCTCCATAGACACTCCTCTCGCAATCTATTTGCCACCGGGGAGATCTTGTAAGCAGAGATGCGGGTATATCCGTTGTTGCACCAAAAGTTACTTGACCATAAGTTTGCTGCTCGGCAACAGAGGCTTCTCTTTTTCATCATGAACAGCTCCATCCTTGCTTGTACCAATCATCTCTTCTCCTCCCGTTGACTTCCCGAAGATTGCCGAGTGTTGAAGTACACCGGCCCAAAGCAAGCTCTCCAAATCTCTCTTCAAAGCGCTTGTCAACCGCCGGACCAAAAGTGTCGCCATGATTTTGCGGAAGGTGCCCGGAAAAGCCGTGTTGTGATTCAACATAGTGTCTCCCACAAACTTTGTATATGGCTGCAACTACCCTTTGCATTTCCTCCTCGTCGCAATGTCGATCGACTAGAGAAGAACTCGTGGCGTTGATTGCTTGACGATCACTCGCCACTCTTGTTCTTGGAAAAAGACATCGACATTTCTGCTGAAACCGCTCCCATTGCTGTTCCACTATCCGGCGTTGCTCGGCCGCAGGCTCGTCCAAGGTCACATTCGAACGTGATCGTTGTCAATTTTCGATCCCATCTTAGATTGAGAAGTGGTCCCACCGGCGTGCCAAAAAGTGTGTTGACACAAAATGTGGCGCACCGTGTCTCACACACAAGCCAGCAAGCCGGAAAGCCTAGCTTCAATCGGGTGCCCGGTGTCCGAATCCGGTGGCGTGCCGCCGATTTGACCTCGAAAACCGACAAGGGATAAAACGGTAAGATCATAACCGGAACGTCTTTGGGTGAGACCGATAGTTCCATCTTTACGGCCCCGAAGCCACTTACGACGACACATAGCTATAGAAGCTATCTCGCAAGCATTGTAGGTCCATTCGGCTAAAGTAACATAACTGTGTAAACAGAATGATTTTGCCGAATACGGTGAATGAAGACATGTTTGAACAAGATTAAATCATTAAAGCATATCAAACTATATCTCAGGTTTAAAGCATCATCAAGCACTTAATAACTAAAGATAAGTAACTTATAAATCTACCAAATAACACATGCATAGGCTATTCCAACTAGTCTGCCGCACGTCTAGCCTTCATAAACCCGTCGAGCATAAACCCAAGCAAGCTAATCCACCGCATGATACCACTCACTATGAATTTACGCCACTCCTTACTACTAGATCAATCCACCGCATGATACAATCTAACAATAAAGAGCTAAAAGCATGTAATTACCTAACAGATCTATAAATACTCGCTACATGTGTGAGTGTAACCATATCGGCAAGATTGCCGAATCGGGGTCCATGAAGAAGGAACAAACAAGTAACATGTAAAAGGAACCTATCAGATTAAACCGATCTCTAGTCCACCGGATGACTAGCTCTAGAATAACCCAAAGACCTGCATCTGCCGCACGGTACCCGGTCCTGTCAAGGCTTATCTACATCTAACATGAATGAACCCACAACACGTGACAATCTAGATCGATCTAATTCGGCTATATGAGCTTGATCTACTTGATATTGAATAAGCATGAAGGGAGCGATCAACGAGCCGAAAAAAGTATCAATCTAGATTAGGCAAAAGAGTGTTGCAAATAATTAAACATTAAATAAAGCAAGCAACACGTGATAACTTAATGAATCTATTAGATCATGCCAAATCTAAGAGAGCCGATAACTATCTCGCTTACACTAAGCTATCAAGCGGACGCCTGCCGCACGGCCATCTAGTCGAGATAAGCAAAGCACAAGCAAAGACTTCCTGTTGTCAAGCAGACGCCTGCCGCACGGCCATCCCGTCGAGACAAACAAGACTACTTGCATCACATCTAAATCCACCGCATGATACTAGACATGATAACAAGGTTGCCGGGACTTACGGAGGTCGACGGATCGATTGGCCCTCTCGAAGAACTCGACGACACGACTAAAGGACTCGAAGGGTGGCACGTAGCCGGTTGTATTGAATTGGTTGTGAACCCTTATTACAATGGTCGAGGGTTTATATTTATACCCTGGACAGAACACGAGTCCTAAACACTTACGAATTATCTAACCAAAATTGGAAAGACAAAGACACGCTAACTCTATCCATAATCGGAGTCCTTGATCATCATGACTCCTTCCCTTTTCGATCAGCTTCCTTTTTTTCCTTTTTCCGCCTTCAAACAAAGCAGTTGCCGACCGCTTGGCCATTTGCCGAACACATGGAAATTAGCCGACCGCATATGCATTTGCCGAATCCCTCTCTCTGCCGCCTGCGGGTCCACCTGTCATATTCCTTACCAAATTCTCCGGTGTTAACAGTTTTTATGTCGGCCGACCCTTTAGAACAAGTTGATATTGGGGATGGCACTACGCCGCGGCCGACATTTGTGAATCAGAACTTGGAAGCCAATTTTAAAGTTGAACTAATCGCGCTTCTCAAGGAATATGTTGATTGCTTTGCATAGAACTACACTGAAATGCCAGGGTTAAGCCGAGATCTTGTTGAGCATCGGCCCCTTATTAAAGATGGATTCAAGCCTGTCAAGCAACATCCAAGGCGCTTCAATTTGGCCATTCATGACCGAATAAAGGAGGAGATCAATAGGTTGTTGCAAGCTGAATTCATACGTCCATGCCAATATGCGGAGTGGGTTTCTAATATTGTGCCGGTCGAGAAGAAGGACAGCGGCAAGATTAGAGTGTGCGTTGATTTCAGAGATTTGAATAAAGCCACTCCCAAGGATGAGTACCCTATGCCTATAGCTGATATGTTAATCAATGATGCTTCTGGACATAGAATGATTAGCTTTCTTGATGGTAATGCGAGATATAATCAGATTTTTATGGCGAAAGAAGACACATCAAAGACGGCTTTCATTTGTCCTGGCTTTGTCTGTTTGTTTGAGTGGATCGTGATGACCTTTGGGTTGAAGAACGTAGGAGCAACCTATCAAAGAGCTATGAATTTGATTTTTCATGATCTAATTGGGGTGATCATGGAGGTATATATTGATGATATTATGATAAAATCAGCTGTCCATAAATCTCACTTAGCCGATTTGCGTCTTGCTTTTGAAAGGATGCGTTGCTATGGTTTGAAGATGAATCCACTCAAGTGTGCCTTTGGAGTATCGGCTGGAAAGTTCCTAGGCTTCATCATTCATGATAAAGGTATAGAGATTGAACCCAAGAGGATCGAAAAGATTAAGAAGGTTGAGCCTCCCACATGCAAGAAAGATGTGCAGAAATTCTTAGGGAAGGTCAACTACTTGAGACGATTCATTGCTAATTTGTCCGGGAAGATTATTCCTTTCACCCCCATATTCAAGTTGAAGGATGAAACTAAATTTGCTTGGGAGTGAAGCAACAAGAAGCATTCGATAAGATAAAGGAATATCTATCATCACCGCCGGTTCTTCGTGCACCAAGAAGAGGAGCACCTTTCAAATTATATATTATTGCCGAAGACAAAGTCATTGGGGCTATGATGACTCAAGAAGATGAAGGGAAGGAGTATGTTATTGCTTATATTGGTCGTCGTCTTCTTGATCCCGAGACAAGGTATGCCCATATTGAAAAACTATGCTTATCACTGTACTTTGTGTGCCATAAGATGAGACATTATTTGCTGTCAAGTACATGTATTGTAGCATGCCAGGCCAATGTCATTAAACACATGTTGCATCGGCCAATCCTCAGTGGGAGGTTAGGCAAATGGGCATATTCTTTAAGAGTATGACTTAGTCTTTGAGCCATTGCGAGCAATCAAAGGTCAAGTCCTTGCTGATTTTATTGTTGAGCATAGCATAAATCTTGATGATAGAGTCAATTACATTACTGTTGCTCCATGGAAATTATATTTTGATGGATCGGTATACAGTAACGGTCAAGGTGTTGGCATTGTTTTAATTTCTCCTAATGGCCTTGTGACCGAAATGTCTAGCCGATTAGATTTTTATTGTACTAACAATCAAGCCGAATATCAAGCTTTGCTATTCGGATTGATCATGTTAACTTCCATGGAGGTGTAGCATGTTGAGGCTTATGGTGATTCATTGCTAGTAGTGCAGCAAATTAATGGGGAATTCCAATGTTTAGATGGATCACTTCGTTCTTGCCTTGATTCTTGTCTTGATCTTATTTCCAAACTTGCTGAATTCAAGATTCGGCATGTTCCTTGACATGAGAATCAAAAGGCTAACATGCTAGCTCAACAAGCATCTGGCTTTCATATACAAGATAAGCCGATGCATGAAGATATTTATTTTTGTGCAGGAACAAGTGAATTGGATCAACCGACCGTAATTGTCGAATTAACCAATTCTTCTGAGGTGTATGCTACTGATGATGTCCCAAATAGATCTAGTTCAAATTCTAGTGATCTTAGTACCGATTTAGAGGATTGGAGGACTCCCTTGATGAATTTTTTGCAGGATCCTAATACTAAAGTTGACAAGAGCATATGGCTGCTTGTGTTCAAGTATACATTACAGCATGGTGAGCTATATAGAAGAACAGCCGATGGTTTGTTGCTTAAGTGTTTGGGATCTGATCAAGCAAGAGTGGCTATGGGAGAAGTCCATGAAGGTGTTTGTGGTACGCATCAATCGGCTCCTAAGATGAAGTGGCTATTGAGAAGGGCTGGTTTTTATTAGCCTACTATGGTTGCTGATTGTTTTTGTTACTACAAAGGTTGTGAAGTGTGCCAACGGTTCAAAAATATTCAGATGGTGCCTGCTTCGGAGCTCCATCCTATCATGAAGCCATGGCCATTCAGAGGTTGGGGGCTTGACTTCATTGGCCAAATACATCCCCCATCTTCAAAGGGACACAGGTTCGTCTTGGTTGCTACAGATTATTTCACTAAGTGGTGCGAGGCGGTTCCTTTGAAGAACATGACACATACGGAGGTGATAGAGTTTATTACAGAACATATTATTCATAGATTCAGCATTCCTCAATCATTGCATACGGATCAAGGAACATCTTTTATGGCCAAAGAGGTGAGGGCTTTTGCCGAATCATATGGAATAAAGATTGTTAATTCATCTCCATACTATGCTCAAGCTAATGGCCAAGCTGAAGCTAGTAATAAGACCTTGATCAAGCTCATCAAGAAGAAGATTGAAGAGACCCCGAGGAGGTGGCATGAAGTCTTGTCTGAAGCTTTGTGGGCATATCGCATATCAAAGCATGGTGCTACAAAAGTTACTCCTTTTGAATTGGTATATGGTCAAGAAGCTATGTTGCCCGTTGAAGTGAACTTGAGTGCATTCAGGTATGCTAAACAAAATGATCTATCTGCTGTGGTGTATCATAATCTCATGATGGACAACATAGATGAAGTGACCGATAAGAGGTTGAAAGCTCTAAAGAAGATTGAAAAGGACAAGATGCGTGTCGCAAGGGCCTATAACAAGAAGGTGAAAAGCAAATCTTTCTGAGTAGGAGATTTAGTGTGAAAAACCATACTCCCTATTGGATCGAAGAGCAATCAGTTTGGCAAGTCGTCTCCTAATTGGGAGGGTCCTTTAAGAGTGATCAAGGTGATACACGGAAATTCCTATGTGCTAGAGACAATGAAAAAGGAGTGTCTCACAAAAGCAATTAACGGGAGGTATCTTAAAAAAATATTTCCCAAGTGTTTGGCAAGAAGCCTAGAGTGCTCTTCTAAACAATGGCCGATACATGTATCACCCTTAGAACAAAAAAATGGCCGATGTATACATCGCCCTTAGTCGCTGGCCAGCCGATGTGATGGGTATCGTTGCTGACCGGTTACAGGTTAAGAGATGTTTTTAGGTTTAATGCCATATTCACCTGAAAACATGGGGCATGTGTTGACACTTAAAAATATCCAAGGGTAAAAATGACTATTTTGGTGAGTTGTCAAAAGTGGAAATGGACTTCACCATTGTGTTCCTCTCATCAAGACGATTGAAAAACATATATGGAATGTCCAATTTGAAGACCGGATGTGAGAGTTATGCTCCCGAGAAGTCTGCACGTACTGCAGGTACTACCGGTCCGTGCAGACCGGTACCGGTCTGCGCAGACTTTTACGCAGACAGGTACTACCGGTTCGATAGCGGTACTACCGGTCCGAGACCGATACTACCGGTCCGAGACCGGTACTACCGGTCCGCGCGAGCTTTTGGAGCAGTTTTGCACAAAAGGGTGCGACCGGTCCTCTACCGGTACTACCGGTAGTACCATACCGGTACTACCGGTAATGCTCGTTCCCAATCTAACTTCCAAATCTCGAACCGATTTTTTTTTTCTAAATCGGTTTTGGGTCAGTTTTGGACGTGGGAAACTTGGAGATTATACGTTGGAGATGTTTCCTACTGGGATAAGACCACCCCCTCTATAAATACAAGAGGATCATGGCCGATTGATCCCATCCAATCAATCGACAAACTACAACAAATCTATCTCCTTTTGCCCTAATTCTCTCCTCAACCCCTCTAGTTGCTGTCCGGCGGCTCTCTCCGCGAGTTCCGTTGGCTTCTTAGGCGCCATCCACTGGTCCTAAGAGATCATCCACGTGCTTATCCCCGACGGATCCTTCCGGGAGCGAGTTCGGGAGCTTTACCGGCCATCCACGGGCTCTACATCGGCTTACCGGTCTCTAGATCGGTTCTTGCCGGTTACGCTGCGTGGTTGCCATTGTTGCAGGTTGCTTCGAGCTACCTCGAGGGTGTCCAAAGCCCACGTGTGGTGTGCTTGCCGTCGGATCGTTTTTCCGGCGTCAACAAGTTGAAACCAGTGAAATGACTTCTTGTTAATTCAAAGATTAGAAGCTGTCAGCATTCAGCTGTTGTAGTTCACAGTGACACTTATTTTTTATTTTTGGCTACCTTTTCTGTGCATATCCTGATACATCAGTTCCAGGCTGGCTCAATGTCTGAAACTGTAAGCCCTGGCTTATGCAAATGTAGCTGCAAACATTACGCCTGATTACAATCTTGGTGCCTTGCGAGAATTTGCACCTTGTAAGTAAGATCCGGGGTGCATTTTTTGAAAGGACCTTGATGTCTCCTAGGAGTTTTAGAGGGGGTGTGAATAAGCCTACAAAAATTTAACTCAAATAGAAATTAAAATAAAGGGCAGCACCATCTCTCTTTGAGGGTGCCACTGCCTCTCTGACCGTAAATCCAATGCAGCCCACACTTTAAGAATAAGTACTTGAGATGTTCAATGATGATCCTGCAAAATCTCAACTTGAAACTCGATCAAATTAGAGGGCGGCACTGCCGCTCTACAAATTTTGCACATACAAATCTCAACTTTTGCAGGAAGCTAAATATATCTGTGAACTACTTAGTCTTACAATAGAATGGTAAATAACAGATCGAAGACTAGATATCACAAATTTCTCTCAAAGGTAAAGATTGAGCCTCAAACCCTAATATCAGCTAAGCATATACAAGAACCAGAAAGAATGTAAATTTGAAGCACACGAGACATAAGTATTTATCCTGTGGTTCAGCTCACCACAAAGGCTTGCCTAAGTCCACGTTGTTGAGGTATCCACAAAAGGATTGGCTCACCACCAAGGCTTGCCTTGCCCTCGTTCTCAAATCAAGACACTAAACTCTTGAAGAGGTTACAAACCTCCCTAGGCTACCACATGAAGTTGGCAAGCTCTAGGGCAACGCCTAGTCGGCTAGGAGCATGCTCTAAGAGTAATAAACCCTAGAACCGCTGGCCAAATGTAAACCAAATGCTCTTAGACTTTGGGAATCAGTGGATCTGCTTTCCAATCGAGTTTTGCTGCCTTTTTTTCTCAAGTTTTGATGGTGGGAATCAAGGATTGCTTGGGAGCTTGAAGGAGCAACAATGGAGGAGAGAGGTGAGCTTTGGCCTAGTTAGTTTTGAACTGAACCATTGGAGGAAGAAGACTCCCGTTGTGGGCCGGCCCAAATGGTATTTATACCACCTGGATCTGAACGGTCGTGGTGGCACTGCTGCCCTGGCCAAAACAGGAATTAATAGGAGATATTTTTGTGGCTATTTTGGCAGGGTATGAGGTTGTAGATCTGGAAATTTGAGCAACTGGTTCAACAGTTGACCAATAGTCCTTGAGTCCCCCTTAATAGTATGGCTTTTCCTAAACTCAAATTCAAAACATGCCTTTTGAGCTGGTTGCCACTTCATTTGGTAATTGAGGACTCTACCATCGAATATGTTTTCCTCATTCTCATTATATCTTGATCATGTGACTTGAACCACTTCCATACATATGAGTTCATCTCAATGGTTTCAGGTCACATTCACTAATGATTTGATCATCAATATAATATGACTCCTTATAACTTGATTAGTACCTCAACTCAATGCAAGTACTTTCTTCTTCACCTTAGCCATGGTACCTCGATCCCCAAGCCATCGCTTGCCCTTCACCTTCGCTTAGTACCTCGAAGCCCTTTCCTTGCTATCTTCACCTTATCAAGCCTTACTCAAGTCACATCATATTAAACATCTATTGAATAACCATTTCTTTAATATTGTGATCCTTGCTTGAATATCTTCTAGATATAAATGTTGAGATCAATCAAGCTTCAGTTTGACTCACATAGAGACATACATGGATCAACATCAATATGGTCAAGCCAATTCACGATTCCTTATATCCTCTTCATTTTGGCTTGACACTCCTAGTACTCACTTAAATCTTTATTCATGGAAAGCAAGCCAATGTAAAGAACATCTTATATCCATTATATATTATCTCCTTTGTCATTTGCTAAATATGCTTGATTTGACATGATGTTATGATATCCCACAACATAGAAGCCATTTCATTGATTTCATTTGTATTGTTGTCTTTTGCTTAAACTAGATTGTTTCCATAACCTTCCAACACAATAATACACAATTTTGGCCTTCATTTCAACACTATATGGAATACCATCAAGTTTGTCTACTTGTTGAACCTTGGATACACTTGTTAATACACAATCCACAAGTATATGCAATAGACTCAACTTCCTGTTCAAACTTAGCAAACTTATTAGACCTTTAATTATGTTGTCAATCAATTCACCAAAACCCACTAAAGGGCTAAATGCACTTTCAATCTCCCCCTTTTTGGTGATTGAAGACAACACAATTAAAGCTTACAAGAGATTGATAGATAATAATATTTTGAATCCTATGATATAGTGAGCTCTCCCTAAATGTGTGCAATGAATGGATTTCAACTTTTGGCCTTAAATGCCAAATACACATATTTAAGATGAAGTGTCGGAACTTTCCGATATCTTAGCATCTGTGGGGTGCAAGGTGTAACATGATAACCGTGATGCTCATGACAGATCATGCAAACAAAGTTTGCTCGCCAGCAGAGGGCGGCACTGCCGCTCCTGCCAGAACAGCACATGTGTAAACAGGCACCACTCAAGGCAGATCATGTATATAAAGATGAACATCTAGTATAAATGACCCTTATCAAGAGCATCAAATTAAACTATGCTTGCACACACCACACAAAATTTTGAAAAATCTTATATGCCTCTCCTTTATCCCTTTCAATCCACATATCAATCTCACTTTCTCCCAATATTTCTTCCCCTTTGGCATTAATCTCCAAAAAAGGGTCTCTCCACCAAAAGAAAGAAATGATGGTAGACAAGTGAGGGCAAGAGGTAGGTAAAAGATTAGTATATAGAATTTCTCTCAGTTTTCTACCAAACAAAGTATGCAACAATTTAAGTCAAAATTCTTGAGAAGTTAGCATATTTAGCTCATACCTCACTTAGATGATAGTTTAACTTGAGACTAACTCATGCCATCACCGCAAGAGGTATCAACCAAATATCTAAATGATTCTCTAATCGTCACCACAAGAACAAACTTATGGTGTGACTCAAGATATTGCATACACATGCACACACTAGCATGTAAGGGCCTAGATGCACAAAGGTAATACAAGAGTTCACGGAGCGATATACCTTTGTTATAAGCCTCACATGTCCAACATGATAATGATTTCAATAGTCGAATTTAGTGTTTTGATGGGACTAGTACTTCTTTATGCAAGATAATTTCATTTGTGCCCATCTCTCATCATCATCATCTTCAAGGAGATATCATAAGCTTGTGCTTCATCTCAAGTGAAAGTCCATTGCTAGCTCTTGTTGTCATTTTGAGATACCAATTAAAGATATATTTCTTGATATCAAATTGAAAGATTATCCATTAATACCAATTGAAATATGATCTTCATAATTTTGACACCAATTGAACGAATCTTCACAAGTTGATGCCAATTGGAATGAATGCCCGTATCTCATAATTTCACCTAGGGAATGCTCACAAAGACAAGAGATAGCATTAAATTGCACAAGCTATAGTTTCACAACTAGTGACCCTTTGGATATGGAAGGCATGTAAGTCATTAATTGCAAAACCTCATAACATAGACTAAATTTCTCCATTTTTGATAGTGCATACATATATATGTGAAAGGCAAGAACATATGCACTTTTGGTCAATTAAGTCCAAACAAAGGAATTTAAGCTATATTATGGAGAGTAGCTACTTAAGAGATAAAATTGCAATCCAAATGAATTTGAGAGATAACTTTACCAATTTGGATTGAGTTAATGTAGCATACTCATGAGAAACTCATTCTCAGCAAGAGACTATACAAATTCACTAGAAGAAAAGGTTAGTCTCAAAAGACATAAGGCATAGGATGGGCTCCCCCTTAATGTGTGCATCAAGTACCCGAATTACTTGTGAAATGCACTTGAATCGGTTTAAGAGTAAAGAGGAGTTCATCCTATATCTTGGTCAAGGCATGACAGATTTGCAAGAATTGAAATTATACTAAAAAACATACTACCACCTAGGTAGATAGATTATCACGATCATAAGTGAGATTTGATGATTTGGTATGTTTTTTACTTGATGAATCATGGTGAATTAGAGCTCTTATGATCCTCCAAGATCCATATTAGGTTCCTAGTTCTTTCTTTACCTAAAGCTACTCACACACAAAGCAAAAGGTAAAGTTCAAGAGATTTATAATTTGTGAACTAGGAGTTACCACTCTTTGTTGACAAGATCCTGGGTAATCAATGGGATGGATCATATGCACTAGATGAGCTCTAGAGAGGAGAAATGGCAATGAAAGTCCAATCTTCAATCATTTTCTCTAGCTCGTCAAAATTAAGTTCCAAAAGGGATTGGGGTATCCAACACTAAACCAGGAGCACTTGGTTTATAAAGATCAAGACTTCCTAGAATAATTGTGAAGCACCCAAAGAATCCAAAAGGAACCATCCATCCTAATTTTTCATGTGTGGGACTGCACAAGATGCACTTTAAGAGAAGCCAATGGTCCCACAAGATATAGGCTAAGCTCCCTCTAAATTTGTGCATACAAGATGCACATTCATGCATCTCAATAATATGAGGTCAGGGGAGTGGTTTGGACTATATTCCAACTGATCTTAAACTCCCTCAGGTTGCTTGCAATCCAATTGCTTCAGCTGGTTCTAATCACTTCCAATTGATTTCAGCTAGTACCAACTGATGGTAACTCATTGCTACTATATGTAACTGCAGAACCCAACTCGTTTCATCTAGTTTCAACTGATTGCAGCTGTTGTTCCTGAAAGCCTCCAACTGAATTCTTCAAGTTTCCACTAATTACAACTACTTGCTGCTGCTTTGTAATCCGATTGCAACTTATTTGGACCCATGTGTGAGTCCTTCTCTTTCATTGAAACTCCTTCAGACCAACCTGATGCTTCCCTTTTTCAAAAGATTCTCCATGACCAACTTAAGAGCCAACTAAACCTTGTTGTTACAATACAATCCAATTCCATACAATCAGTTTTCAGATTCTGTCCTGCTTAGAGAAAAATTTATATCTCTCAGACCACTGGCCCAATATGTATGAAATTTGGTAGAGATGTTCATCTATGAGTCATTTAACTTCTATAAAAAATTTCAGATCATTTGTACTCCATTTCATAAGTCAAATCAATTTTCTACCAAAACTACTAGGTCTGAAACTTCACTGCTGAAACCGACAGAATTCAACTCCTTGGAGAACACTTCATATCTCTCAGACCACTAACTAAATGTAGATGAAATTTGGTAGAGATCAGATTCTATGCTCCCTTTAACTTGTTTAAAAGTTTTAGCTCATTTGGACACCATTTGGTCAGTCAAATGAATTTTATACCAAAACTGCTAAGGTCTCAAAACTACAGTGTTGAATTTGACAGAAATCAACTCAAACTGACTTTCTTCTGAACCAAACTTTATGCCAACTGTACAACAACAAGTAATAGATATGTATATCATGCTCATTAAGTTTCATGTCAATTCATCAGTATTTGAATCTCCAAATCCATGCAAGAATGCAACCAACTTAGAATTCAAATTTTTTGGACAGATTTGATGATTCATGATTCTTTTCTTCTTCTTGTCCAATCTTTAGGTGAACTTGGCTGGAAATACTCTCAAGATATAATTTCCATTCAATCCTCTTATCAATACTTGTAATCTTGTGAATTCTTCCAATAAAGCTCATCCAACTCAATCTCAAACTTGATTCAAGTCAAACTCAGATTTTTGATCTCTTTGTCCTCTAGCAGCAACATCTTGCTTTAGGTGAAGAGTAACCTTCAAACTTGTGATTTATTCAATTAGATAAGCACAACCTCTTCTCATTGATTTTCTATGAATAAGCTCAAACACAAGAGGGCATTAGTAACACAAGAACTAGTTTCTCATTCAGTAACCCTTTATATGTGTGGCAGGCAATTAGGTCACTAAATAGGGAAATCTCATAACATGGATTAAATCTCCCTTAAAGCCTCATGCACATTCTTTTGAGTAGAATGGCAATGTGAATATACATGATTGGTCAATTAAGTCCAAAGGGTATATTTAAGCCATATTATGGTGAGTGGCTAACAAAGACAAATCAACTCCAAATCAACTCGAGAGAGAATACATCACATAAATTTTGGATCGATGACTTTCATATGATAGCACACTCTATTTGAGAAGCACATTCTCATTTAGTGAGACTACATAAATCACTTAGAGAAATAGTTAATCTCACAACTCTAGTCATAGAGTAAATTCCCTTTAGAAAAGTGCTCTAAGTATTTGAGTTTCTCACATAACACTTCATTTATTTAAGAATTTGGGACTTCACTCTATGTCTAGTTCATGACAACAATAGGATATTCAAATTGAAATATGCCAAGAGATACTCACAACCATTGCAGCATGTAGATGCCCATAAGATGAAAATAAGAATTTTGGCAATCTACCATATGACAAGATTCCATCAAGTAGAGAGTTCTTGAATTGTGAATAATAAGTGCCTCTACTTTACTTGAGCTTGATTCTTTATTCATGGCCTTCTTGAAGTTTTACTTATATCCTCCAAACTGAACCAAGTTTCTAAATCCCTCAAACCAGCTCATAGGATGCATGGATGAACCTCTTCATCTTGAAATTCTTGGTTTGAAGTCCACAAAGGAAACTCAAGTCATTTATGTTGCATGGTGTAGATGATCAATTCAATTCCAATCACACTTCCTTTTCATGACCAATAACCAATGAATGTCCTCAAGTGCTTCCTTTATCTAAGTGGCTACACAAGACACAAAGGAGTAAAATTTTAAAAAAAAACTTGCACTTGAGAACTAGTTGTTACCAACCTTATTGAAATATAATGAATGAAGTGGTCTCTTCGTCTTCACATTTCTTATGATCATGTTGTAGGCTTCATCCATGGCTTCAATTGATGTCAGCTGCTGTTGAGGTAGGAAGGGCATCACTGCCACCCTTAGGTGCGGCACTGCCACCCTGCTGATTTCCAATAGGTGTGTGCTGCACTTCTTCATCGGGTATGTCAGCAGAAAATGGTGCAACAACAGCTTGATGATCTCCTATCTCTATACCTCATAACCTACAACATAAATAAGATCTTACTCTACTAGAGAGCCATTAAAAGCATCATATGGAAAATGATTCATTTAAACTTGAAGTGTTATAGCCACTCCTAATAATTCACAAATACACATATTTATGAACTACTAGAGGCTACACAAGTCAAGTGGCTAGCTAACAAGGGTTAGGTACTAGTTACCAAGGTGAATATGAAGTTTGACATATTTTCATAGATTCATCTTCGGGTCAACCATATAAGAAAATATGAATAGATTGATAGCTTGAGTGAATATTTTTAATCAACTTGCTCAAGCACCCCGAAGATTCATATCACCTTCATGTACCTACAACACTCATCAAGCACAATTTGGTACCCAAACTACGTTGGGTCTATTATGGCTAGTCACAAGAGACATAGGCACCCAAATGGCCTTTGTGCTAGCATGTGGTGAACTAATCATCTTTCTAGCACAAGTGTCATTTTTGGCCTCCTAAGCATATTTGAATCAATTGAAGATTTGAGCTTAAGAGTGTTACCCATGGGACAATCCATGCTCAGATGTCCCTTCCCTCGGCAAGTGTAACATAGGTGGCTCTTGTTCGTCTTAGCCTTCTCTTCTTGTATTTTGCTTGCTACCTTGCTAATGAGCCTCTTTGTTGATGACACAATGCCTTCACTTTTCTTGTTAGGACATGAGTCAATTTCATGTCCCTTCTCGTTGCATCCATAACACTTCCTCTTGCTTCTTATTGTCTTGTTCTTTGGAAGTGTGGCATGGTCATCGACCTTGTTGGAACACATAGAAGCATTGTGTCCCATGCTGGAGTGCTTGACATGAGCCATCTTCTTCTTTTCTTGGATCTTGCTCATGTCCTTCTTCTTTTCTTTCTTCAAGATACAATCTCTGAGATGGTGACCCTCTTTCTTGCACCTAAAGCAAGTGATGAGAGTCTTCTTTGGTTTCTAGGGCTCTAGCTTTGACTTGACAACCTTCTTCTTGGGCTTGACCTAACCAGGGGCAGAAGTGGTAGCCTTCCCTTTTCTGTGAGGGGGCGGCACTGCCGCCCTTAGGTGGCTGTGCTGCTCGGGGCTGTTGTTGTGCCACCATCTATGTAGGCTGATCTGTACCAACTTTTCCCTCGTTTATGAACTGAACACACTCATAGCCATTTATGATCTTTCTTCCATTTGTCTTGACTTCTTTTGTGTGTCTAACCCATCCTTAATGTGAGAATGTCTCTCATTCTTGTATTGTGGCCTTTTTGATTCCTCACTTTTCTTGCCACCACTTTGAGTCATGTCATCCATGCACCCTCCTGCTATCATTTCATTGAGCCTAGCAATCTCTTTTCTCATAGCCTCCATATTAGCAAGGTTAGTGGCATAAATATTCAAATCAAGATTAAAGCATTTTCTACAACCTTAACTAGTGGATGGAGTATAAGTGTCTTTTGCATTGGAAGGTTGTGGGGTGCTCTCCCAAAGAAGACTATGTTCCTGCTCAAGTTTATTGTGTTTTTCAACTAAGACACAATACTTATCATTGATAGCAATATTTGCCTTCTTTGTGAGAGCATGTTCTCTTTGCTCTTTAGCCAAAGCCTTATTCAAAGAGTCCATCTCACTTCTTTCCAATGCAAGAGCTTTCTTACAGCTGATATACATCTTTTTAGTTTCTTCAAGATTCTCATCCATATCAGCTAGCTCAGCTTTGACACTTTCTAATTCCTCCAATATATTGGTGATGAAGAGTTTGGTCTTGGGATCTAAATTTTTAATTAATTTAGTATATTCTTCATCATCACTAGATTCATCTTCACTAGAGCTTTCACTAAGTTCACTACTAGAGATGTCACTAGGAGGTGGAGGAGGTTTGACTTTTGATTTTACCTTCTCACCTTTTGCCATGAGACACACCGAAGGAGTGGCACGGAGAGTTGAGCTTCTAGGTGAGGTGGATTATCATTTGTCCTCCACCGATCACAAGCTTCTCCTTTCTTCAAAATGTTAGTCTCACAAGAACTAAAGAAAATAGAAGTACCACATGTATAAACATTATTCTCACCAACTATTTCATTACCTTTCATTAAGTCATATGTTGGTAAGGAAGTGTATGTGGCATGATCACCTAGGCCTTTTAGAAGAATCACTTGAGGCTCATCATTTGTCGGTGAAGTTGAGCACTCCTCAAGTGGTTCCTCCAATGAGAGGTTGTTCTCATCACATTTGGAGCTGCCATATTTTTCTTTGAGCGTGGTCCAAATGATATGAGCATCACCAAGTGGTTTATCATCTCCAAATATGACAACATCAAGAACATCTTCACTCAAAGCACTAAATAAGACATTAGTAGCTTGAGCATTGTATTGTAAGCATTTCACTTCCTCTCTAGATAGATAGATCAACTCATCATGAGGAGATGAAATGCTCACATCTACAATCTGCTCGATATAAGGACCCATGTCCTTAAAAACATTAAGCACATTAGCAGAGCAAGATGCATAATTTGAGCTATCTAAAAGGAAGAGTTCTAGAGATACCTCCTTACTTGTCGACATTGTTTTCTCAAGGCGGTTAAGCCCAAAATTGAGAGTCCGGCTCTGATACCAATTGAAAGGATCTTGATGTCGCCTAGGAGGCCTAGAGGGGGGTGAATAGGCCTACAAAAATTTAGCTCAAATAGAAATTAAAACTAAGGGCAGCACTGCCTCCCTTTGAGGGTGCCACTGCCTCTCTGTGACCATAAGTCCAACGCAGCCCAAACTTTAAGAATAAGTACTTGAGATGTTCAATGATGATCCTGCAAAATCTCAAATTGAAACTCGATTAGATTAGAGGGCGGCACTGCCGGCCTTATGGGGTGGCACTGCCGCTCTACAAATTTTGCGTAGATAAATCTTAACTTTTGTAGAGCGCTAAATATATCTGTGAACAACTCAGTCTTGCAACAAAATGGTAAATAACAGATCGAAGACTAGATATCACATATTTCTCACAAAGGTAAAGATTGAGCCTCAAACCCTAATATCGGCTAAGCATATACAAGAACCAGCAAGAATGTAAATTTGAAGCACGCAAGACATAAATGTTTATCCCATGGTTCGGCTCGCCACAAAGGCTTGCCGAAGTCCACGTTGTTGAGGTGTCCACAATAGGATTGACTCACCACCAAGGCTTGCCTTGCCCTCATTCTCAAATCAAGAGAATGAACTCTTGAAGTGAGGGGTGATTTCTTAGCTGCGAGATGAGGTTACAAACCTCCCTAGGCTATCACACGAAGTTGGCAACCTCTAGGGTGATGTCTAGCCGGCTAGGAGCAAGCTCCAAAAGTAACAAACCCTAGAACCACCGGCCAAACAAGAACCAAATGCTCTTAGACTATGGAAATCAGTGGATCTGCTCTCTAATCGAGTTTTGCTGCCTTTTCTCTTAAGTTTTGATGGTGGAAATCAAGGATTGCTTGGGAGATTGAAGGAGCAACAATGGAGGAGAGAGGTGAGCTTTGGTCTAGTTAGTTTTGAACTGAACCATTGGAGGAAGAAGACTCCCATTGTGGGCTGGTCCAAATGATCCGAACGGTCGTCTAAGGGTGGCACTGCCACCCTGGCCAAATTAGGAATTAATAGGAGATATTTTTGTGGTTGTTTTGGCAGGGTATTAGGATGTAGATCTAGAATTTGAGCATCTAGTTCAATAGCTGACCAATAGTCCTTGAGTACCCCTTAATAGTATGGCTTTTTTCTAAACTCAAATTCAAAACATAAAAGAATGTAAATGCCTTTGAGCTGGTTGCCACTCCATTTGGTAATTGAGGACTCTACCATCGAATATGTTTTCCTCATTCTCATTATATCTTGATCATGTGACTTGAACCACTTCCATACATATGAGTTCATCTCAATGGTTTCAGGTCACTTTCACTAATGATTTGATCATCAATATAATATGACTCCTTATAGCTTGATTAGTACCTCAACTCAATGCAAGTACTCTCTTCTTCACCTTAGCCATGGTACCTCGATCCCCAAGCCATCGCTTGCCCTTCACCTTCGCTTAGTACCTCGAAGCCCTTTCCTTGCTATCTTCACCTTATCAAGCCTTACTCAAGTCACATCACATTAAGCATCTATTGAATAACCATTTCTTTAATATTGTGATCCTTGCTTGAATATCTTCTAGATATAAATGTTGAGATCAATCAAGCTTCAGTTTGACTCACATAGAGACATACATGGATCAACATCAATATGGTCAAGCCAATTCACGATTCCTTATATCCTCTTCATTTTGGCTTGACACTCCTAGTACTCACTTAAATCTTTATTCATGGAAAGCAAGCCAATGTAAAGAACATCTTATATCCATTATATATTATCTCCTTTGTCATTTGCTAAATATGCTTGTTTTGATATGATGCTATGATATCCCACAATATAGAAGCCATTTCATTGATTCCATTTGCACTGTTGTCTTTTGCTTAACTAGATTGTTTCCATAACCTTCCAACACAACAATACACAATTTTGGCCTTCATTTCAACACTATGTGGAATACCATCAAGTTTGCCTACTTATTGAACCTTGGATACACTTGTTAATACAAAATCCACAAGTATATGTAATAGACTCAACTTTCTGTTCAACGCTTAGCAAACTTATTAGACCTTTAATTATGTTGTCAATCAATTCACCAAAACCCACTAATGGGCTAGATGCAGTTTCACTTTTTGCTTATGCTAAATTGCCCCATATCTTTCGAGTGCCGATGCACTATAAGTTTAGAACAGAAAATGCCCAGTTCCAACAATATATCATGTGAACTCCCTTCGTCATGTGAACAAAAATGTTGCAACTATATATAATATATCATTTATATTGGTGCTTTTTAATATTGTAATCACATTTATCTTATTTAAGCTTGATCCATTATCTATCAAATAGCAACACAATAGTATATAAAATCGTATTCATGATTAATCTTGGCTACATGCAAAACATTAAATAGCTTGCAGATGACCTCTCATCAGTGAGTTGTACGACCTATCTTTTTAGTTATCTGTACGTAAGATTCGAGACTCTTACCGACGATTCTCTATCTATGGGTTGTACATGCCCTTACATCCACAAACGTTGCATGCATGCACAAAAAGAGGAAAAAAAAATCAACTGCCACGCCGAACCCTGCCGACGTGTGGGAGGGCTCCATCATTGACATGGCATGGGTGAACCCCTTTCCCATCCAGTGGTCCTCCCCCGCACGATGCCGTGTTGCCGTGTAGCAGTGCCACGACGACCACCGCGTGGGAGCGATCCGTCGCCGACGCGGCCTAGGTGAGCGAGTGGAGAGGAGGCCGACAGCAGTGCCACGGTCAGCGTAGAGGAAGACAGCCCAGGAGCCCACGGCTGCCACGCACAAGGAGGAGTGGTCGATGCGGAGCCAGGTGAGGCAGGCACGGAAGCTGCGGAGCTCGTTGTGCATGTTCAACGCGAGCAGCGCTGCCGTGGCTGATGAGTGATGACTTCCCGGCAGTGGCTTCGATTCTTCTTCGCCTCTTATTCTTATCTAGGCGATGGCTCTTGCGGTAGATCAGAGTTTTGGCATCGCTCGATGACCTAGGAGGTTGACCTTCCTGGCTACGATGTGAGACGTCAGCAGCTGCCGGCTGATGGGAGAGAGGTCGACGGTGAGAACTCTCTGGAAGCTAGGTTGCGTTTGTGTAATTTTTCGTCTTTCCAGATTGTTCTTTGCAATGGGATGGACTGCAAATGGCAGTTTGTCAATAGGGGTATTTTCATTATTTTGTACAACCATTGGTTTCTCCCCAGGTCCTACAATTGTAGTCTTTTATGGACGGAGAGAGTATGTATGTTGTGATGAAACAGGACGTCTTACATTCACAACATTGATGATGGTCTTGTACTTCATTGATCAGTACTCCCTCCGTCCTATAAAAAAACTGCCATTTTCGTTTCCTGAGAAGTTAAATATTTTTAATATTATATATAATATTAATATTAATATTTATGTTATATAGTTAGTATCGTTACATGGGACGAAGGGTGTATTTTTCTTTTTGGAATAATTAGCAGGAGCACTGCTATATCATATAAGAGAGAAGCAAGAATCCAGTTTACAACTTAAAGGTTATTACATAGCTAAACCACTCAAACTCGAAAGGCAGACAGCAAAAAATGAAAAGACTCATGACGGTAACTGTATCTTTCCCAGTGCTCTGCTGAAGAGGCCTAACTCTTCTTTGATCAGCCCCAGCACTTGAGCCGGCGTCCGCGTTGTCCCCTCAAGGTTCTCCGGTTTCTTTCTTTTCCAGATGTTCTAGGCTGAGTACATCAAGATGGCTGCTGTTCTTCTCTGATGGGTTATTGATCGTCCCTGCAGTGATTTCTCCCACCAGATTTTCAGATTTTGCACATGCCCATCAGAGCCTTTTACCCGTATATCCCTAAGAAAGTTCACTGCTACCTCTATGCCACTAAAAAGTTTGCTCACACCTGTATGCCCAAGTTGAACTTTGTTTTACCCTACACACCATTCCGTCCGCCTTCCGTCAGTTTGTCTCCGTTTAACCACCCTGACAGGTGGGCCCGACAGATGCTAATGTCCAAAATGCCCTCTTTATTCTCTTGATTTTTTTTCTCCCTGCTTTATTCTTCCGCACCCGTGAGCAGCACGCGCTAGAGCTCGCGCGGCCGGTAGTGGGCGCCGCGGCACCGTCCGGCGAGGGCCAGAGCGCGGAGGCCTCCGACGGTCGAGGGCGCGGGCGCGGCGCGTGGTACCGGCCGGCGAGGGCGCGGGCGCGGCGGCCTCCGGCAGGCGAGACCGTGGGCGTGGAGGCACCGGCCGGCGAGGGCGAGGGCGCTGGCGCGGGCCGCACCGAATGTGCCGCCGCGCGAGCTCCGCTGCACCACCGCGCGTGCCCTGCTGCGCCACCGCGCGAGCTCCGCCAGGCGAGGCCGCGGGCGTGGAGGCACCGGCCGGCGAGGGCGCTGGCGCGGGCCGCGCCGAATGCGCCACCGCGCGAGCTCCGCCGCACCACCGCGCGTGCCCTGCTGCGCCACCGCGCGAGCTCCGCCGCGCTGCGCCACCGCGCGTGCCCTGCTGCTGCGGCTGGGGAATTGCACGGAGTGGAGCGCGTGGCGGCCGCGGCGTGGGCGGTGTGGGCGGAGGCCTCCGCGTTCGTCGGCGACGTCGTCCGTCGTTGACTCCATCGTCTCCCGCGACGTTATTGCGGAGGCCAAGTGCCCCTGCTCGCTCGCGCTCGGCATTAGGGCGACCGCTGTGGCGGCGTTCCTGCCTGCGGGATGGCGGCGGCGGCTCGCCTCCACGGTGCGGTGCAGGAGGCCTGGTCGTGCGCCCGCAGGGCTGTGTCGGCGGCGGCTCGCCTGCGCGCTGCGGTGCGGGAGGCCGGGACCAGCAAAGGGCGCGCTCACGGGGAGCTTCTCTCGGCGGTGAAGGTGGTGGCGGCGGCGGCCCGCGCCCGGCGCCACCGTGTCGAGGCCGAGTGCATCGCGGTGGGGGCCGTGGGCCCGTGGTTGCGCCCTGCTTCTTCGCGTCAAGGCCATGGCAGCGCCCGCGCACGGCGCCTTCGCGTCGAGGCGGAGCTCCCTCGCGCATCGCAGTGCCTAGGGCAGAGCTCCCTCGCGCATCGTAGTGCCTAGTGGCGCACGCGGCCATGCTCCCATGACCCGTGCTGCCCAGCTGATTCGACATGGTAGATTGAAAAAATAGAAAAAAAAAGTGAGGAAGGGGATGAATGCGGGCCCACTTGTCATGAGGGTATTTTGGACTTTTTCCGTTGCAGTTTGACACTGTTAGCCACGAACATGAACAAAATGGCTTGCAGGGCAAAACGAAGTTCGACTTGGGCATACAGGTATGGTCGAACTTTTTAGTGGCATAGAGGTAGCAGCCAACTTTCTCGAGGGTACACAGGTAAAAGGCTCTGCCCATCAATATCAGTAAATATGGTCTCCAACCAAATTTTTAACTAGTATCCACACTTCTTTTGCGAAGGGGCAATGAATGCAAAGATGGACAGCTGTTTCTGCTTCCTGATCACAAAGCGGGCAGATTGGATTGCAAGGCCAATGCCTCAGTGCTAGCTTATCAGTCGTAAGAACCTTTGCCTGTACTAGCAGCCACGTAAAAAAATTGAGTTTGCCTTCAGCATGAGCTTTCCAAATTGAATTCGCCATTATATCCGAATAAGACCCCATGAACTGAGCCGAGTACGCTGATTTTGCAGAGTAGTTGCCATCTGCTGTCCATCTCCAACGGATTTGATCATCTTGGTCGTTGAGCTGTTAGACTTGCACCAGGTCCCATAACTTGACAAACTCAGCCATTTGCTGGACGGTCTCCATCCTCCACAAACCCTGTGTCCAGCTTTGATTTATTAGACCATCCTGTACCGTTTGGTTTTTCCTCCAGGCAAACTTGAATAGACTAGGCGCTAGGTCGATGGGAGCTTGGCCATCAAGCCACGACGAATGCCAGAAGAGAGCTTTGTCTCCCCTTCCCACCGTGATGACCGTTGATGCTCGAAATAATGCCCTGTCCACTGAATCACATGGTGCAGCAGTCCCCGATGACGGTCGGTTTTGGCTTGCCCAATCCTGCCAAAGCCATCTTAGTCGCAGTGCTCTGCTAAATCTCTCCAGATCAAGAATACCTAGGCCACCAAGAAATTTTGGTCTTGTCGCTTTTGGCCAGCGAACCAGACAGTGCCCCCCATTTGCTCAAGCTGCTCCCTTCCACAGAAACGATCTTCTGATGCTATCAATCTTCCTTATTGCCCACTTTTTTAGAGGAAAAACTGTTGAGTGACCTGGCATAGACGTTAGCACGGAGTTAACCAAATTCAAGCGACCAGAATGGTCCAGGAACTTGGCTTTCCAGGCAGGAAGCTTGGCGGCTATCCTGTCAATTAGCGGCTGCACATCCACTTTCCTCGACGCTCTGGTGTGCAACGGCAAGCCCAAATATTTGCAAGGGAAGGCTTTAACTTCACAACGGATGACATCTAGCAATCCTTCCAGATGCACAGAAGAACAGGCCACGGGGTACATTGCACATTTGGAGAAATAAGGGTGTATTTTTAGCACCGCCAGCAGTAGTCAGGATCCTTCCATGTGTAGCTGTAGTCCTCACGGACACCACAAAATGTCACTGGACAGAACAGAACGGTGTCGGGTCAGCTTCAGGGACATCTGACAAAAAACTGAAGCTGCCATGTGATGCCATGTAAATGATAAAATATCTCCATCGTTTCAGAGACAAAATCATCTGATAAAATATCTCCATCGTTTCAGAGAGACAAAATCATCTGACAAAATATCTCCATCGTTCTCCCTCGGTGGCCAGCAGTGCGTGCAGCCGAGCCGATCGAGGCCTGCGGTCGCTGCCAAAGGCCAAAGCATTCTCAGCGAAGCAATTAATACGTGGAGGACTGGAGGGAGGGAGGGGCACACTTGCCTGCCTCAACGAAGTGAACGAACAATGACGCCTTGGGTAACCAGAGCCACAAGAGAGTTTTAGGCGGGAGTTAAATGCACTGTAGGTCATTAATTTACAGCGGTGTCCTAAATAGGTTCGGTAACTTCGAAACCAGTTATCTGACCTAGCAAACTTGCAAACCCGTTCACCTAGATCCAAAAGGCAAAACCAGCCCGGTTTTGCTGACGTGGCCAGTCCACCATGGACTAGGCCCTGCGCGATTTAACAAAAACGACCCCCACCTTCTTCTTCTACGTAGAGGCAGAGCAGGGGACGGCCGCGCGAGCGCCTCCGCCGCGCCGCGAGCGTCCGTCGCGAGCGCCTCTGCCTCGAGCCTGCCTCCACCGCTCTGCGAGCGCGCCTTTGCCGCGCCGCAAGCCCTGCCCACGCTCCGAGGGCTGGCCGCTGCTCCTCCGCCGCCGCTCATCCTCCCGGTCGCAGCTCGCCGCCTCCTCGGACACGGCCACCTCCACCTGCCGGCGCTCCGTGGCCATGTCCCCCCCCCCCTCCCGCGCCGCGCGCGCCGCCGCGGTGCGCCGTTGCGCCTCGCGCCGACGCCGCAGCGGGCGGGCGCACGACGAGGCCGCTTCCAGGGCTCCACGCCGCCGCGAGTGAGCGCCTCGCGCCCACGCGGGTGATGGCCGGTCCTCCCTCGCGCGCCCCGATCCCCTGCCGCAGCGGGCATGTGGGCGAGCATACGAGCGCGGGCGAGCCGCCACCGGCTGGAGGCGGGCCGCGGTGGTGGGGGCGGGGTGCGCGGATGGGGTCGAGGTTGGGGACGCCGCGGCTGCCGCGCTGCGGGAGGACATCGAAGCATTCGACGACGCCAACGCGCGCTTAGCGGGCCGCCTTGACCGCGGGCTCGCGCCTTCGCCGGGCGGCGTCGCCGTCGGCGCCATGCTGTACGCGGACGTCTTTGACTCTGTCCTCCACGGCATGGCGGGCGTGGAGCGCGAGCGCTGGGCGCGGTGAGGACGCGGCGCTGCGGAGGGGGCGAGGACACGGCGATGCGGAGCACAGGCAAGACGTGGGTGAGCACGGCGACGGCGTAGCGGAGGGGATAGGCCCCGCTGCCCCGCAGCGAGCTCTGCCCGCGCGGCCGCGAGCGCGCTACACCACCGCGCGAGAGCTCCACGCGAGCGCGCTCTGCCGCCGCGCCGCTGCGAGCTCCGCCCGCGCCCGCGCCGCGAGGCCGCTCCGCCATTCCGCCGCGCGCGCGGCGCTGCCGAGCGCGGCGACCTCCGCCCGCGCCCTCTGCCGCCGCCCAGCGAGCTCCGCCCGCGCGTGCGCCGCGTGGGCGCTCCGCTATGCCACCGCGCGCGCCCTCTGCTGCCGCACCACGAGCTCCACGCGCGCGCAGACAGCCGCAGCGCCGCGCTGCCGAAGGCCCTTCGTCTTCTCTGGCCGTCGGGTGTGAGCTCCGGCGCCTCAACGGAAGCAGAGGAGGTCGAGCGATGAGCGGCGCACGATGACGACACGGCGCTGGGAATGAGTGAGGCGACCGGCTCGTGATTCTTTTTTTTTTTGGAAAGGCTCGCGATTCATGGGTGTTTTTGGTTAAATCGCGCGGGGCCCAGTCCACGGTGGACTGGCCATGTCAGCAAAACCGGGTTGGTTTTGCCCTTTGGACCTAGGTGAACGGGTTTGCAAGTTTGTTAGATCAGATAACTAGTTTCGAAGTTGCCGGACCTATTTAAGATACCACTACAAGTTAATAGACCTACGGTGCATTTAACTCTTTAGCGGCAGGCTCGGCGTCGAGCAAGTTTGCACGCGAAACGCCACCGCTCTTGCTTCTGTCCACTGAAGTGCACGAGAGACGGGAGGTGCTTCTGTCAAATCACCGCACATCCACCTGTTTCTGTTTCTTGCTAAACGTGTCGACAATTGATTGCTAGAGAACATGTCATTCTCGTCTTTAGCAAGACGAACCTTGCCCAATCCTATCCAGTGCGAGAAAAAAGAACCTTGCCCAATCCTCTCCGCCACAAGATTTATCCACGTCATCTGTGGTGCCACAAGATTTACGTCAGTGGTGCCACAAGATTTACGTCATCTGTGTTTTCTTCACATGCAAGGTACATCTGCAGGACTGCAGCCGTTGATTCCTTTGCATGTGCAGCCACTAATCTAGAAAGTACTCCCTCTGTAAAAATAAAAAAAATGTGTCATTCTCGCTTTCTGAAGAGCCCAACGTTTTTAACTTTGACTGAATATATACAAGAAAATATTAATATTTATAGTATATACTTAGCATCATTAGATAGATAGTCAAATATATTTTTATAAATAAGTTTATTTGGAGATATAAATATTGCTAATATTAAGTTTGACCGGTATAAATACCATAGCGATACTTATTTTAGAACGGAGAGATTATGCCCATAGTCTTCTCTCATACTCCCCTGTCCTAAAATAGATGAACTTAGGCCAGTCTCAATGGTGAGTTTTATTTTACTGTTTTCAAAACTGCCACATCAACATTGCTAATTTGAAATGAGAAATAAAACCGATTTTCTCAATGGGGAGTGTCATTTCACTATTTTCAACACAAAATACATGAGTTAATGTATGCATGTTATCGCGATCCATTGTGTCATGTAAACTATGCACGTTTTGAAATTATATCTGAACTGAACATAGTTGTTTTGGTAACTACAATATATCTCATGATGACAAATAAACATGGTCAACTATAATTAGTCCAATATCCTCAGTGCATATGTATATATTAAAGTGATTATATATATTAAAGGAATTACATTTTGTATATCTCAAACTCAAGATATATTTTGACGGCCTCCGAACTTGTTCTAAATATGTTTCACTAAATCTCTCTTAAGTTGATAATGCGTCGAACGATCTCAAATGTTACTTTCCTATATCTCAAACTTAAAATATATTTTAACGGCATTTGAACTTGTTCCAAATATGTTGCACTAAATCTTTTTTCAGTCAAAAATGCAGCGAACGATCTCGAATGTTAGTGTGATACTATCTTTTCAGTCAATAAGGCTTCACACGTCAAGGAAGCTTCCACACTTCTTCCTCTGTCCCTAATTGATTGTCGTTGTTGGTTTTCGTGCCCAAAGTTTAACTCGATTTGTATAAAATACGTACAACATTTGTATCTCTAAATAAATTTATTAAAAAAACAAGATTCAAATATCTATCTAATGATATTAATTATGTACCATAAATATTAATAATCTTTAATATATATTTAATCAAAGTTGTTTCTCGGGAAACGAAAACGACGGACATTTAGGGACGGAGGGAGTAGCTTTCACGTGCAAGTTAGTTTTCACACGTCAAGGAAGCGCCGTGCACTGTGCACAGGTGATCGCCAGGTGTGCTCGAAAATGAAACCAAATCCCTCTCAATAGAGTTTCATTTGTGTTGGTAACCGTAAAGGATGAGTTTCATTACTCTCTTCTCCTCTCTCTTCATTGATACCCTACTAACTCATCAAATTTGCTGATGTGCCATATTATTAAATGAGAATGAAACTCTTTTGAAACTTTCATTAAGAGTGGCCTTATAGGATTCAAATTTTATCCTAAAATACTTGAATTTCTCCGTTTCCAATGCACCTTTCTCTTTTCCAAATACAACTCTCTTTTTTCAATATATCTCTATCTCTATCTCTCTCCTTGTTTTCTGCGCATCACACTTTTTTACTTCTCCTTAATTCTCATGTGTAGACCTATAAAGTCATCTATTTAGGGACGGAGAGACTACTATAGAAAGTGCATGCATGATCATCTCTCTAGAACATTAGAGCACAGGCGTTAAATGCCTCTAGAGAACTCCAGCACACTAGACATGGCCGAACAAGTGTGTGTATATATATATCATGTGTGAACTAACAAGCACCCTACGCGTCTATACTTCCAGCCATCGCCAGTACCAGCACTCAAGCTCCCGTGCTCCACACTCTTTCCCATCCAGCCGGTGAACTCTCACAACCAAGCTAAGGCAGGATCCTTCGTCAGGGATTGCAAGGTAATAATTCATTATCTCTGCAAATCCACAAAAATCATTAATGGATCATTAGTAGCTATGACACAATTATTTTATTAGGTTTACAGAACTATAGGTTTGACAGATATAATTCTTTTAACCACCAAATATTCAGATTTTTTTATTGCCTTCTTCGTTTACTAATGATAGATACTAAGCATCCACTAAATGAAATTACAATGTATTACTTAGACCTACAACACAACTGGCTGTCTTAATTGAATGGTAGTACTGTTGTGCTGCTGTGTTAATTGCTTGACAACATACAACACAGCAGGCTGCGGGGATGGTGCGCTCTACCTGTGCGGAGGCCACCGGTCACGAGTTCGAGCCCTCATAACTCGCGATTTCCTCCTCAGAACAGTAGAAAGAAGAACTCGTGATTTTCCATCGGGGTTTTGCTCCTCAGAACAGTAGAAAGAAGGAGAGCAGACAAGAACACAGCCTCTCAATGGAGTAGAGGCTCACCGGATAAGTGAGTTCACGTAGGCCGTAGGAACGCCGACGAAGACCCACCGCGCTGCCCGCCATAGCCGCGTCCCGAGCCGTTGGCCTGCTGCAGCCCGTCGCGCCGCCCGCCGGAGCCTCATCGTCTGCCTGCAGCTCGTCCCGCGCCACCCTCCCTGCGCCACTCACCACCCACCACCCAAGCACCCTCCCTGCGCCACCCACCTCCGCAGCGACCAGGCACGTGGAGGCTCAGAGGATGGGTCGGTTCGGCGATTGTTCCTAGCCAACCTCCTGCGACGATGGCGCGGGGGCAAGTGCTTCCAAACAATGCGACGGCACGGCGCAAGCAGCGGCAAGCTAGCAGGGGCGACCTCGGCCACCCGTGGACGGGTCTGGAACAAGGGCGAGCGCTGAGGCCAGAGGGCGGAGCTCGTGGCCAAGTTCTGGGCCAATGCTCGCAGCGCGTCTTCCTCCCAGCTGCGACCGCGGCCACCCGCGGGTGAACCCGGTGCGGAATGAGTGGCCGGGTATTCCCGTCGGCGGTGGGGACGTACTCCCTCACAACTCCGCTCAAGACGGAAGCAGTGAGATATGCTTGACCACGTGTTCTTGGGGGGTGTTGGGCAAGCTCGTGTAAGTTGTACTAGGATGGACGCCAAATGAATCAAAAGCGTATTGGAAGACATGTACGTGGGCTGCAGCACTACTGCAGTGCTTTAGTGTCAGAAGGGTACGGCATGCGCAGCTTTATTATAAACACTAATACATTTCCTAACTGGGGCAGCCATCTGCGCAGTCTGAGTCCAAAGCATAAGATCCAACGGCATCCGCTGGGTGAAAAAAACGCCTGACTCACCAGTCTTGCCGTCACCGAAGTGGTCCCTGAAGATTTGTCTTCGTCGCCTGAGTCGCGAAATTCCATTTTCACGGTCGTTCGTCCACTTCAGAATCGGGCGAACGATCCGACCGTGCGTCTCCCTTTCTCTTTTTGTTTCCATCTCCTTTCCTATTCTGTGCAGCTCGTCATCTCCGTGTGAAATATTTTCCTTCTCCTCTAGCCTTTCATTTCTTCCTCCTACCCAGCTTCAATTTCATCTCGGTGCTGCCCTAGGTGCTCGTCGTGGGCTCACCAGCTCCGGTGCCGTGCGTGGCTCCCCGCGCCGTCGGCGGCCTCTTCTCCCCGCGGACCCCCACCTCCACCCGAATCGCTCAGATTGGGGTGACGAGGATGAGCAGCCGTTCCTCATCTCCTCGACCTTGACCCGGCCTTGCTCACCCCAGACGACGCCATCGCGCTGCTGCCGTCCGTCGCGGACGCCGAGGGCTCCGCGGCGGCGCTGGCGCTCTTCCGTCGTCTCTCTACCCGATGGACCTCCGCCACCTCATGCACGAGTGCGCGCGTGCCATGGTCGCCTCCTTCGCCGAGACCGAGCGCCTCTGGGAATCCACCGACATGCTCCTCGAGCTGCGCAGCCACGGGCTCCCGCTCGGCGTCGAGACCGTCAACTGGGTGCTCCGCGTCGGGCTACACCACCACGACCTGTGCGGCGGCTGCTTCGCCCACGCGCGCCGGTGGTGCACGCCCCGATGCGTGTAGCTTCCGGACGCTCGTCCTCGGGTGCTGCGAGGGGCGGGTCGAGGAGGCGGACGCGCTGCTGGCTGCGATGTGGGCGGAGTACTGCAAAGAGGGGAAGATTGCGAGAGCCACGATGCTGTTGGGGAGGATGGTTGAGCAGGGACCGGCACCGAACACAAACACGTACACTACACTAATCGATGGGCATTGCAGAGGACGCAGCTTTGACCGTGCTTTTAAGCTGATGGATAAGATGGAAGGATTCCTGCCCAATATTTACATGTATAATGCCATTATTGGAGAATTTTGCTAGAAGGGAAAGATTCAGGAGGCTTCTTGGGTGCTCCGGATGGCCACTAGTCAGGGGCTGCATCCTGATAAGGTGACGTACACTATACTGATAACTGAACATTGTAAACAGGCTGACATAACTTATGCTCTTGATTTGTTCAACCAGATGGCAAAAAACGGTTGTCATCCTGATATTGACACATACACCACCATCATTGCTATGTATTGTCAGCAGAGCCAAATGGAACAAAGTCAGCAGCTCTTTGACAAATGTCTTTATATAGGATTAGTGCCAACCAAGCAAAGTTATACCTCAATGATTGCAGGATACTGTAGAGTTGGTATGTCGACCTTGGCTCTCAAGGTCTTTTGAGAGGATGGTCAACATGGATGTCGGCCTGACTCAACTTATGGGGCACTAATAAGTGGGTTATGTAAGGAATCAAGACTAGAGGATACAAGGGCATTATTGAGACCATGCTTGATAAACATTTGGTGCCATGTGATGTAACTTGTGTCACTTTAGCTTATGAATATTGCAGGAGGGCTAAGACAACCATTGCTGTATCATTCTTGGATAGACTGGACAAACGACTGTAGGCTCATACAACAGATGCACTAGTTAGAAAGCTCAGTACTGTTGGCAATTTGGATGCTACTAGTATTTTCCTTAAAAATGCTCTATACAAGCATTATGCTGTTGACCATGCAACTTATACAAGCTTCAACGATTCATGCTATGATAGCAATAGATATGCTCTAGCTTCTGAAATATCTGAAAAGATCTCAAAGCGGATTTCTGGCTTGAATAAAAAGAATGTTGCAGTTATTGCTTGATTTGCAGGAGGGACCCGAATTTCTCCCACTCATGCAGCATAGAAATTTGACAGTAGCTCTCAATGTTCCTTTTTAGCACAACTTCTACGCCTATCAATTGGCTGTAAATGGTGGTATGCCTTTCTTATTTGGTGCCATCTTACATAATATAAAGTTTTCCAGTTAGTTTAGCCTACTTTTAATTTGTTTGATGCAACTCTTATGAATATTTATGTTTCTACAGGGTAATATGTCTTTCTTAAATACTTTGAAGATATCAATGTTAATGTGATCTGCATCCTGTATGAAGGAGTTAAGGTTAGTTTACCCATGGTACCTTGTTCTGAAAATGTATTTGATATTACACTAATTGTGACTTTGTACATGCAGATGCTTCTTATCTGTGTTCTGCTCCCTCAATCCTAGAAAAGATGCAATTCTAGGTAATGATGAATTTAATGATATATATTTAGTATGTTAAATATCAGTATCTTTGTATATAAATGTGGTCAAACTTGAGAAGGTTTCACTGGGCGCTATTCTAGAATTGCATCCATCTAGGTGGTACTTTCTAACTTAACTGTTGTTGTTTTGAATCTTGTTGATACTGTCAGTCTTTAATAGTTCTAACTCCTAACTTCTAAGTTGATTCTTCATCTCTAGTTAGATAAATCTATGTGATTGCTGGTATTTCAGTGAACCTTTGTTGTCTACACAAATACAGTCATTATTGATTGTGGCATTTCTCCACATTTGTTAATTCTTAATTGAAGTTGTCTTAGGTTTTAGCTCTTTTCAAGCAATAATTTTTTCTAGTGTCATGACTTTCGATCAAAGCTGAAAATGTGATACCTAAATACAGAGCACTTGAATCTTAGTATTGCCAAAAATAAATTGGATCAGCAGGTTCAGATGATGTCCTTTTGATATAATACTATGTAAAAGGAGGTCATTTGTTTTTAAAGATAGCTATGTAAAGAATTTAGGTAAACTCTAGCAAAATTCTAGTTTTTTGCATGAACCCACTTTTGGATAAGTTATATTAATATGGATAAGTTATTTCTTTTTGAATTGTAATTTATCATAAGTTAGTATGGATAAATTAGTATGGATTATTTAGTATGGATAACATAGTATGCCTAAGTTAGTGTGCCTAACATAGAATGAATAAGTTAGTATGTCTAGGTTAGTATGACTAAGTTAGAATGAATAAGTTAGTATGCCTAGGTTAGTATGCCTAAGTTGGTATAGTTAAGTTAGTATGAAAAAATTTACATAAGTTTTTATGGATAAGTTAGCATGTATAATTTGTATGGATATGTTAGCATAAGGTAAGTTTGCTCAAATTATTATGCATAATTAATTAATTTTCAAGTTCCATGGTAATGCAAAGTCTATTGTTGAGGCTTTGACTTACTATTTATGCACTAATGAGGACAATGAAATATTGTTGCCTGCAATATGTCACATAGCTCATCAACATGTAACATTTGTTATCATTTTTGTTGGTCTTTGTTTTTTATCTCACATAGTTCTTATCTCGTGTTTCCTCTTTAACTTTTCGGGTTCTAATCTTTGAACATATGAATGAACAAGATATAAAAGATATGATTTTTCACTTAAACTTGTCTACAATCATTGCCATTTTACAAGTGTCTTTCTATTTTTATTATGATGTATGTACCTTTTTGTTTGTGTTGCTACACTAAATAACATACCTATTTAGTTATTCCTTCTTTACCTTATGAGCACATTAGCATGTTGACTAAAATTTGATTTCGTATGGATAAGTTAGAATGACTAAGTTAGAGTGCCTAAGTTAGGATGCCTAAATTATGATGCCGACGTTAGATTCCCTAACTTAGTATGCCTAGGTTAGATTCCCTAAGTTAGTATGCCTAAGTTAGAATGCCAAAGTTAAAATGCCTAGGTCTGCATGATTTTTTATCGATAACTTAGAATGAATAATTAGTATACCTAAGTTAGCATAAGTTATATGAATAAGTTTGGATAAATTATTATATATGTGCTTCCATTCCTCAATCGTAGTTGTCTCAACCATGATGTTTTTACACATTGAGCCAAACCACAATCGATTTTATCGTACAATGATTAGTTGTTGGTTGATTTAAGTTGATGCTAGTGCTTTGTATTTTCATTTCTTCTCATTGCTAAACAATGGAGCTTGATGTGTACCTTTTGAAATGTGGCTTGTCTGAAACTTATGTTTTCGGTGCAGAAACAAATCTGTCCAACGTCACTAAATTCTTTTGGCTACTTCATGTTTTCTTTAAGAGGTCACTGTTGAATTATTTTAGTTCGAGAGGAAACAATAGATTGTTGAGTTTGATTAGGCGTAGAAATCTCTAGAAACAATTTAGTCTTCAACCGTGTTTTCTTTTCTCTAAGATTTTTACTACCAACCACAGTTTTCTGAATTTGAGTCTACAGGTCATTTTTTCATTAAGATGCAATGGTTTTCAGTCTATTGGGTTAATTTAAAACCAGTATAACACCTATCTTGCTACATGTGCTTTGTGAAACTAGGAGCATAGTCTCCATTAGCTTTTCTTGTGACCTTTAGAACTGCTACAGATTGGAGTGCTTTTGGTTTTCATTTTTGGTGTATTCGTCCTTTTTTCTCTTAGATGCTAGCTTCCCATGATAAATGAACTTATCAAAATTCATCTACACATGCTTAGTGGAAAGACTCTGTGCTATAGTAGCTAATTTTATTTTATTTGCAGCATTGTCATGATATCTTGTGTGGCCTGCTTATTTTTTCATGTTCAGATGGCTTGCATGGCCGTCATGATAGAGTTGGCCTCAACTTAGTTGAGTTATTTTCATTTGGTGATAGTATTAATTATTAGTAAAGCAAGATCAAAATAGTAACTAGTCTTTCTTATCATGACTAACACCCTGAAGCATTGTTTTTCCTTGTGCTCAACAATTTCCTAAAGCGTTGCTTTTTTGGTGTGGGTTTGGCTCTTTCTCTAGCTGTTTATATTTGGAAAGTTGTGAAAGGATGCTTTCTTGTTTTATGCATGTGACAGTTACTGATCTTGTCGCAAATGGTAATTTTGTGTTTGGTTGGGGGGAGGAGATATTATTGTGAGTGAGAGTGTATCAATTTATTGTAGTTTGATTGGGAAATACAGAAAACTATGTTCATATTACTATTATCTGCATGCCGTGTTTCATTTTGATTAGGTTGATTGAAATGAATTTAGTTTTTCACCCTTGTTTTTTTTTTCACTTTTCTTAAAACCTCCAGCATGTGCCATTTTAAGATGTAATAGAAATACCCATGTTTGTATGTTATATTCATTCTACTACTTTGGTCTGGACAAACTTAAATAGTTTCTTATGTTCTTTAGTCAATTGTGCTTTCTTTACTCTATGTATTTGCTCTATGTAGTTTTTGTTCGTGGTGCTACTCTAAATAACAAAGTTATTTATCTATTTTTGGTTAACTAACAAAGTTTTTGTTTACTAACTTACTCTAAATAGCTATATATCTAACTTTAATTTTATGTGTATGGTACCTAACTTAATTGATTAACTAGTGTACATACTTATGTATCTAGCTTATGTTTAGGGTACTTAAGTTGTTGCCATTAACTTTCTGTAGAGAGCTATGTATATTTAGCTTGTGGTTTCATAGGTATGCTATATAGTCATTTTACTTGTCCTGCTAACTTATGTTTTTCATTGTCATGAGTTTGTTACTTGTCCTCCTAACTTATGTCTTTCCTTGTTTTGAGGTTTTTGTTTTTATTTGTTATTTTTAATACTAAAATATCTTTGAAGATCTTCGAATTGAAGACAAATGTATGTTCAAATGTCTTGGTTATAGAGATTCTTCATATTATCATAGTTGTTGAATTTATGCAAGCTATTATATGTATCTATTTGACGTTTGCAAGTTTGCATTATATTATAAAATTTGTTCTATATTATAGGATGTAAAAGCTAATTTTATTTGCTCCCCCACCCCTTTTTATCCCTATGTTCCCGTGTCCCGAATGATTGGATTGTTAAATGAGAAAAAAGCTGCTGAAAATACCTAAAGAGATATGCAAATTTTATGAAAAAAATATTTTAACTTACAACTGTTAAGTTTGGCCTTTAAGTTATGCTATAATAGTCAGCAAGTTATGTATAATTGCTTTTCTCAAAAAAGGAAAAAAGAAAATGTTGGTGCGCATCAGTTTGAGGCGCGTGAAGGGGAAAAAGAAAGATTAATTAATGATAAGTTTGTCCGCAACAAAAAAAACAGACTCAAAAAAGAGAGAGAGAATACAAACTCCACCGGAATGAAAAAGAGACGTACGCGCGGTTGTCCTCAGACTATCCAAAATTAGCTGGCGGGATTAGATTGTTTCCTAAAAGGAAAGTTGTCCTGCCGGAGATTCGTTCGCGAGTTGGCCTTCTCGCGGTCGTTCGCCAAATAGTCACGCCGCCTGAGTCGTGCATGCATAAGCTGACAGAAAGGACCGATTTGGAGACCTGCCAATTTACAAGTGAGCCTGATCACTTGTGCTACTATCTTTTTCAAAATCCTCGCTGTAAAGCTGATCTATTATTCAAAAGACTAGAGACAGTAGAAGAAAATTTCTCCTAAAAAATTGCAGATCTTTGTGAAGCAAATTATTATTCACAGAGAATGGTGTTGAACAATTTTTTTAAGAAGATCCTCACTCACGCTTTCACGTCCGATAGGAATCATCTTCCACTTCAAGCTCACGCGTCCACGTGTCCTATCCAGTTCGGATACGAGATTGGATCTACGTGTTCACATCCCATACGAATTTCTTGGAGCTTACGCGTCTGCGTTCAATTACTGAGGTTCAGTCAAAAGAATCATAGCCCCGGTGCAACGCATGGGCATATAGCTATTAAGATAGGACATCTCCAAGGGGAAAAGGAAAGGGGCATGCGGCTTCATCTCCGTATTGGTTTGTCAAGATTTATTTTTTCTTTTCCTATGTCAATAAATTAATTAATTAATCAAAAAATCTAAAAAATCAAAGGGTTCAAATTTATTTGAGGTATTATTACCTCCTAAGAGCATCTCCAAGAGTTATGCATTTGGACTTGCCATTTACTAATTTGCATAAAACTCCTAAAAAACTCTCTCCAATGGTTATGCATTTAGCCTTTGCATTTTCATTAACTTGGCATTTGGAGGGGGAGACTTGGCATATATGCCAAGCCCCTCGCGCTTGGCATTTGTCGCATGCGCTGCCTCCGACGTCCCCACGTGCGACTCTCGCACCACATCTCTCCACCCACGCTGCCTATTTTAGGTAATTGCCAAGTCAAAATTGCAAAACGGTTGGAGATGTCCTGTTTTATTTCTTTGCATTTTGTTTTGAGAGTTGGCAAATGAATACAAATGGCAAAGCAAAAATGCAAAACCCTTGGAGATGCTCTAATAAGTAAGGAGAGTACTGTAGCATTACCCATTCTTAATAGAGATATGCATAGAGAAAATGCCTAAAATAAGATACAAGCAAAAATAGAAGAGAGGAAACGCAAGCTACAATATAAGGAAAACGCAAGCTACAATATATGGAAAACAACGAGATTATACAGGAGGCTACAGAAAGAAAATACTTAGAAGAAGACAAAAAGACATCTCTATCTCTATGAGACGAAGTTGGCTGGGATTCCCGGCCGGTGGATCGGGCCACGTCAGCTGAAAATCCTTGGCCCGTTGGATCTTGATCGAACGGCCCGAAAACATTCAAATACTGTTATTTCACTATACAAACACTATTTATCCACTGTGTGAATACTGCTTATCGACCGTTTGCTACTGTATTACTGCACGTCCGCAGCCCTCCTGTACTGTTTGTTGTTGTTTATGCACTGTGATACTATACACATCGGATTGTATAATAAATTCTAGAAAAATCCAAAAATAGTGCGATAAATTTGGTTAGAATTAAAATAACTATAGTTGCACAGTAGAAGTGGTAAATCACATGTTGCATACTTTATGTTGTTTTGAGTAAATACATTCAGCAAAACAATAGCCTATTTTTGATACCAAATAAGTACCATCAGATTAATCGCACCATATATTTCCACGGTAAACATATTTATGTGCAATTTTGGAAGGGAGTGCTCTTCGAGTTAGCTGAAAATCTAATCGGCTGCCAAACTATTTCTTCAAAAATTCAGAAGAGAACAAAACAGAGAGGCAAACGTAAATATACAATATTTTCCTACTTACAGGATCAATATACAAGCTCTTAACTTTGTTTGAATTTAATTTAAAACATTTATAAAAGGATATTTTTTCTACATCTAAATGGGTAAAATAAAAAAGTATTCCCTCAATTGCCACAGACAAAACAGATATAACACATACATATATTTTACGGTAATGCTAATTACCGAACGTTCTAATCATCGAACGTCATTTGTTAATGGGCCGTATCCACCGCGCACGCGAGGTGTGTGCGCGCGCGCGCACAGCACGGGCACGCTCCTTGCGAGCTGCGCTAAAGGTTCCAGGCTCCGCATGCACCTAATTGCAAGCTTGACCGCATGCAGCTAATTGCAAGCCGGCTTCTTTGACTTGGGCGCCTGCGCCGACACCACTCTCCCTCTCTGTATGTGTCTCTCTCTGTGTGTGGTTTTTTAACAACAGTGTATATATAGATAGTGCATGAGGCACGTGCCTTTTTTTCAAATACAGTACACATGCACACATCTTCCTTCTACTGATCTGCTGCTATTTTTTATGTATAAATAGGTATTTCTAGATTGTTTCAACACATGTTTATGGATTTGTTTTAATATAAGTTTGTGGATTTTTCGTAATAAGTATTTTTAGGTTTTGTTTTAATATATGTTTACAGCTTGTTTTAACTTATTTTTCTAGGTTGTTCAACATATGTTTATGGATTCTCTCGTAAAACAAGATTTTCTCGGGTTGTTTCAACATATGTTTCTAGGGGTGTTTCAATATATGTTTCGGGTGTTTCAGCATGGTTTCGAGAGTGTTTTCAACATATGATTTTTTTAATTGTTGTAATAGGTATTTTCTGGGGTGTTTGAACATATCTCTCAGGGTTGTTTCAACAAACATCCCGAGGTGTTTAAACAGTCGATTTTTGGCGTGTTGTAATAGGTATTCTGCGTTGTTTCAACACATTCTCCCGGTTTGTTTCAACGCATGTTTTGGGTTGTTTCAAAAATAGATCGGTTGTACGTCAAGATGAGAAAAATAATTTTTTAAAAAGTTGTAAAAATATATCCATGTGGGATCTTATTTTGAAGATTTTATCACGAGAAATACGATGGTGCAATCGAATTTTAGTTACGATATTCGGTTCATGAGATATGGATTTTTTTAAAGTACGTAGACATATGCATGCAACTTTTACTCTCCGGATACACTGCTCGTTGGGTTCTATGGCCACGGATGAGCGTTCTATTGAACGTCCTATCGCGAGTAGATCCCTATATTTTACTAAGCCATTTAAAGGATACAATGGGCCCATCATGGGCTAGCGCGGCAACTCTGCGCCTGTCTTTCTAGTGCCTACTTATCTTTACCTTACGGTATAATAAACTTCTCCCCGAACAAATACAATACCTGAAAGAAAATTATGACCAGAGATCATACTTGGAGTGACAAAATACAGTTGCAAATATTGCCATGTCATATTCTAGTTTGAGGAACGAAACAAATATGTCCAAGTGTTGTAAATATGGGAAAATCAGAATACCCCCATTCAAGGAACCCCCCACAATTTCTTAAAAGATTGCTTGATTACAAAGGAGATGGATATTCAAGACATTTTTGACAAAAGATACATCAATATAATAATATGTTTGCTTTTACATCAATGTGAGGCAATATAGACAGAAAAATCAATCATGGCGAAGGCCCATATGCATTTCGAATAAACGGTCAAATACATCATCGTATTGGATCATTGTTACCTGAACCAGATAAAATACATAAGTTTGCTGAATTATATATATTTGATACAAAAAAATGAGACTGAAAACAGAATATGAGCTTAATTAAGAAAGTTTGACCGCCACAAATCCCATAGCGACACTCTTTTTGGGACGGAGGGAGTAGTTGTGAGCCGGCCAACTAAAATCGCATGCCCAAATGTGCTAAAAAGATGAAGTTAATCAATCTAATATTAGCACTACTATGTTTCTTATCTTATGCATGTTTTCTAGTTCCTGTGATTGGAATTCCTATGTTCCAAACACCTCTTTTTATCTATTCCTGTATTTTTCTAATCCTCTGTTTTGGCACTACACCTTCATCACATTTCTAGTTTTTTCCCATTCCTCTATTTTCCATTCCTTTGTTCCAAACATGCCCTCTCTCCTTCTTTTCTTTATTAATGGATATACTAACTGGAAATGGGCGAGCTGATGCCATTGCTCCTCTGCTCTTGTTCATCCTCTTCCTCTTTGGTTGTGCTCGTTCAATGAGGCAGAGACAGAGAGATGGGGGGCGAGGCAGAGCCTGAGGACGCGGTGCTCTTCGTTGGGGTGTCACTGGTGCTGGGCATCGCCTCCCGCCACCTCCTCCGCGGCACCCATGTCCCCTACACCGTCGCCCTTCTCGTCCTCGGCGTCGCGCTTGGATCCCTCGGTAAGGCTGCTTTCCATTCCTCCTTCATTCGCTTGTCTTTTTTATATAATCTATCTACAAATGGAATGGAATTTTCGAAACAAAACAATCCAGTCGTGCCCTTTGAAAGGAGCATCGCTCCTTATTACAACTAGTTAACATACATGTGCGTCCGCACGTGCCTAGAAAACATTTATTTATCGCTTTTGTTTGCTAGTTTCCATTTCACTACTGAATCACACAAAACATTTATTTATCATTTTTAATTGCCATTTTCCACTTCACTACTAAATCACACGTGGCTTAAAAATAATGTGTAGTTAAAAAATAGAGTAGTAATGGAAAAAGGTAATTTTTTTATTTAAATAAATTCATGTTAACAGGCCGCCCTACTTGCTAAGAACAACTAGTCCACCAACTAGTGCTCTCGCACGGACATAATTTTAGAATAAAAATACTAAAAATAATTACATATTTTTACACTTGACAGATACAATGTTTTATTTCTGTGTAGTTGTGATCAATATATTAGTTACTAATCTATATGTTTTTTTCCATCTATATCTATTGCTTTTTTCTCTTTGGATGTCATCTATGTGTAACTTGAATATGCATTTAGTTGAAACATTAGCTTAAATAAAAGCTTAAACTATGGTGCCTCATATTGCAATATATTAATGAGTTTAGCAGAATTTGATAACATAGAAACATATATTTGCTTTATTATAATTTAAATATTTATTGTAAGAGAAGATGATAATTTAGATGTAGGCGATCTTTTAGTCTTTTAAATCATGAAAAAGTGGTAATTTAGATGTAGATTTTAGTGGTTAATTATGATAGATTATCTATCTAACAATAGGTGGGTACTTAGCATCATATTTAGCTTCAAAAATAGGATACATCCTAATGGCTATTATTGTGAATGGTATTGCAGTCTACCAATATGATGGCCTTGCTTTTTTTTGCTTTTTGTGAGAAGTTTTTTTTTCATATGTATTTTGTTGAAACCTACTATATATAGGTTAAGTTGTATAGGTTCTTGTTGTAATCTTTGTATAGCATCATAAATCAATATTTTTACCTTTTAACTTTTAGTCTAGTTCTTGCAATTTTTAAGGCTACCTTCTTACTTATTATAGTGGTCTATATAGTCATTCTAGTTTGCATTGCGGCACTAAAAATGTTGAATTTGATATATTAAAGTTTTATATTTGTAGTAGTATTTTTATAAATATAGAGGCTCTAATTAAATTATGAATATTGATTTGATATAATGTTTACGTCAAGATGTATAAACTTATTTAAAATAAGAACCTATGAATTTTATTGTCATATCTATTAATATATCTAAAAAATAAATGCAGTTCTGATGTGGTTTTGTTAAGGGACTATATTCCATGTTTGATATGGTATTAAAAATGATATGTATCCTAAAGTGCTCTATATATCAGAATATATGGAGCATTGAAGTGTGAGCATACTTTTATGGATATTGGACCTTTTTAATATATTGCATTGGTATTTGCATATAGACATGAGAGATATTTTTATTTACTTATTTATAAAGGCTGGTACAAACTTTAATACGAACTAAAAGGTATATTTTTAAAAAATGTATATATATATATATAATAACATATATGTGTATTTGAAATACGAGGGGTTAGTTTGTACCTTTTTATAACAACAAATGTGAGTACTTTATAAAATTTATTAGAAGGTAACTTTTAATTACCTTTTATAATGGCCAAGGTCTAGTTTACTTATAAATTTAAGGATTAGCTTTGAACTAACTTTTTAGTCCATGAGGGAGGAAAACAATTGGATAGAAGTCTGAATAGATAGATTTTTGGTTCCGTATGGTTTGATGAAATCATCTCATTTTTTAGACCGTCGATCTCTTTATTAGGGTAAAAGCGTTAGTGCTATCTAATAGACACCTTTTGAGATGTCACATAGTAAATTCTAATTTTTTAATTTGTACATAAACAATAGGTATATTAAAGGTTGTATGACAGAAGCAACTCATACATAATAGTACAATAGAGGTCGCATAACCCTTATTTTTAGATTATATAAAACCGTTGTGTCGTGAATCCATAGTTTTAAGCAACATCATGAAAAATATTATATAGTTATGATAAGAAGTGTAATTTTCTTATTATTTATATGGACACACATATACACCTTATTTGTTGAGGTTTTTTTTTTTTTTTTTGAGAATACACATTACAACGCAGACGCCCAACACTCATGCACACTCACCTGCACACTCACCCCTATGAACATACGTACGCAAACCTGAGTTGAGGTTGATAGATTCTATCTCATGTTTTAAGTATTATAATACTTTAACCTTGCATTTGATTTTTATTTTCAATTAAATAGATAATCTAACGTGGATTTGATGGGTACCATTGGCCTGATATTTTATTAATATCTTACCAATCGAATATTAGTTTTATTTTTACCATGCGGCAAGCGTGGAGAGCAACTCCCAAAGAAAGATACTAGTTTCTTTAATCAACTGTAAACGTGACTACATGAGATTTGTTCCCCTGTGTTATTTTATTTCTTGAAGAATATTTTTCTATACGTATATCTAACCAATCGTATATTAGATTTTTATAATCAATTCTGAACGTGAGTACAGGACATATGTTCATGTACGTTTTTCAATTTCTTGAAAACTATTTTTGTGTATGTTGAAGTTGTGTATAAATGTAAGTAAAGAATATTTTTTCGGTTACGCATTTTCTTAAGAATTTTTTCCAGGTACGTTAAGTTGTTTCTGTTCGTATGGTACAATTAATGAGATATAGCCTGTTTTTTATATCTATATATTACTGTGGAGGCCGATATTTTTTTATAAAAAACAAAAAAGATCTAATGGTTGAGATAGTTAGAGTCTTTAGATTAATGGCCAGATGTTTCGATTAATGTGAGAATTTCTAGTATTTTATCTTTTTTTAGTGTTTCTAGTGAGGATTAACATGGAGCCTCCGTTGGAGCATCTAATTAGTAATAGTAAGATAGAGATCTGAAACATCTATGCATTTCATAACAATTAGATAATCTCAAAAAAAGTAACAATTAGATTTTGTATGTACATTTCAAGTTTAAATCATGGATAGGTGTGCTTTCAGATGATGCAATCAATTTGGATGTAACAGCCTCGGCCTTACGAGCCCGCCGTGTACGTTGATACTCACGATTTTTGGTTCGAGCTTTCCGCCAATTTGGATGCATCAGCCTCGGCCTTGACACGAACCAAATGACTACGTTGATACTCACGATTTTTGGCCCGAGCTTGTTCTAAGTTTGATGCACCAGCGTCATTCTTTAGACGAGTTAGATAAATACGTTGATACTCACGATTTTTGGCCTGGGCTTCCTCCTTCTTATTAGCAGACAATGCAGCATACCTCTCTCTACGTTGCTGCTTTTACGTTTAGAGCTTAGCTTGCCAACCTTTGTTTGTGACGACGACTCCATCGCTTAACGTTTAGAGATTCTTCATATTATCATAGTTGTTGAATTTATGCAAGCTATTATATGTATCTATTTGACGTTTGCAAGTTTGCATTATATTATAAAATTTGTTCTATATTATAGGATGTAAAAGCTAATTTTATTTGCTCCCCCACCCCTTTTTATCCCTATGTTCCCGTGTCCCGAATGATTGGATTGTTAAATGAGAAAAAAGCTGCTGAAAATACCTAAAGAGATATGCAAATTTTATGAAAAAAATATTTTAACTTACAACTGTTAAGTTTGGCCTTTAAGTTATGCTATAATAGTCAGCAAGTTATGTATAATTGCTTTTCTCAAAAAAGGAAAAAAGAAAATGTTGGTGCGCATCAGTTTGAGGCGCGTGAAGGGGAAAAAGAAAGATTAATTAATGATAAGTTTGTCCGCAACAAAAAAAACAGACTCAAAAAAGAGAGAGAGAATACAAACTCCACCGGAATGAAAAAGAGACGTACGCGCGGTTGTCCTCAGACTATCCAAAATTAGCTGGCGGGATTAGATTGTTTCCTAAAAAGGAAAGTTGTCCTGCCGGAGATTCGTTCGCGAGTTGGCCTTCTCGCGGTCGTTCGCCAAATAGTCACGCCGCCTGAGTCGTGCATGCATAAGCTGACAGAAAGGACCGATTTGGAGACCTGCCAATTTACAAGTGAGCCTGATCACTTGTGCTACTATCTTTTTCAAAATCCTCGCTGTAAAGCTGATCTATTATTCAAAAGACTAGAGACAGTAGAAGAAAATTTCTCCTAAAAATTGCAGATCTTTGTGAAGCAAATTATTATTCACAGAGAATGGTGTTGAACAATTTTTTTAAGAAGATCCTCACTCACGCTTTCACGTCCGATAGGAATCATCTTCCACTTCAAGCTCACGCGTCCACGTGTCCTATCCAGTTCGGATACGAGATTGGATCTACGTGTTCACATCCCATACGAATTTCTTGGAGCTTACGCGTCTGCGTTCAATTACTGAGGTTCAGTCAAAAAGAATCATAGCCCCGGTGCAACGCATGGGCATATAGCTATTAAGATAGGACATCTCCAAGGGGAAAAGGAAAGGGGCATGCGGCTTCATCTCCGTATTGGTTTGTCAAGATTTATTTTTTCTTTTCCTATGTCAATAAATTAATTAATTAATCAAAAAATCTAAAAAATCAAAGGGTTCAAATTTATTTGAGGTATTATTACCTCCTAATAAGTAAGGAGAGTACTGTAGCATTACCCATTCTTAATAGAGATATGCATAGAGAAAATGCCTAAAATAAGATACAAGCAAAAATAGAAGAGAGGAAACGCAAGCTACAATATAAGGAAAACGCAAGCTACAATATATGGAAAACAACGAGATTATACAGGAGGCTACAGAAAGAAAATACTTAGAAGAAGACAAAAAGACATCTCTATCTCTATGAGACGAAGTTGGCTGGGATTCCCGGCCGGTGGATCGGGCCACGTCAGCTGAAAATCCTTGGCCCGTTGGATCTTGATCGAACGGCCCGAAAACATTCAAATACTGTTATTTCACTATACAAACACTATTTATCCACTGTGTGAATACTGCTTATCGACCGTTTGCTACTGTATTACTGCACGTCCGCAGCCCTCCTGTACTGTTTGTTGTTGTTTATGCACTGTGATACTATACACATCGGATTGTATAATAAATTCTAGAAAAATCCAAAAATAGTGCGATAAATTTGGTTAGAATTAAAATAACTATAGTTGCACAGTAGAAGTGGTAAATCACATGTTGCATACTTTATGTTGTTTTGAGTAAATACATTCAGCAAAACAATAGCCTATTTTTGATACCAAATAAGTACCATCAGATTAATCGCACCATATATTTCCACGGTAAACATATTTATGTGCAATTTTGGAAGGGAGTGCTCTTCGAGTTAGCTGAAAATCTAATCGGCTGCCAAACTATTTCTTCAAAAATTCAGAAGAGAACAAAACAGAGAGGCAAACGTAAATATACAATATTTTCCTACTTACAGGATCAATATACAAGCTCTTAACTTTGTTTGAATTTAATTTAAAACATTTATAAAAGGATATTTTTTCTACATCTAAATGGGTAAAATAAAAAAGTATTCCCTCAATTGCCACAGACAAAACAGATATAACACATACATATATTTTACGGTAATGCTAATTACCGAACGTTCTAATCATCGAACGTCATTTGTTAATGGGCCGTATCCACCGCGCACGCGAGGTGTGTGCGCGCGCGCGCACAGCACGGGCACGCTCCTTGCGAGCTGCGCTAAAGGTTCCAGGCTCCGCATGCACCTAATTGCAAGCTTGACCGCATGCAGCTAATTGCAAGCCGCCTTCTTTGACTTGGGCGCCTGCACCACTCTCCCTCTCTGTATGTGTGTCTCTCTCTATGTGTGTATTTTTTTTTTGACAACAGTATATACGTAGATAGTGCATGAGTCACGTGCCTTTTTTTCAAATACAGTACACATGCACACATCTTCCTTCTACTGATCTGCTGCTATTTTTTATGTATAAATAGGTATTTCTAGATTGTTTCAACACATGTTTATGGATTTGTTTTAATATAAGTTTGTGGATTTTTCGTAATAAGTATTTTTAGGTTTTGTTTTAATATATGTTTACAGCTTGTTTTAACTTATTTTTCTAGGTTGTTCAACATATGTTTATGGATTCTCTGTAAAACAAGATTTTCTGGGTTGTTTCAACATATGTTTCTAGGGGTGTTTCAATATATGTTTCTGGGTGTTTCAGCATGGTTTCAGAGGTGTTTTCAACATATGATTTTTTTAATTGTTGTAATAGGTATTTTCTGGGGTGTTTGAACATATCTCTCAGGGTTGTTTCAACAAACATCTCGAGGTGTTTAAACAGTCGATTTTTGGCGTGTTGTAATAGGTATTCTGCGTTGTTTCAACACATTCTCCCGGTTTGTTTCAACGCATGTTTTGGGTTGTTTCAAAAATAGATCGGTTGTACGTCAAGATGAGAAAAATAATTTTTTAAAAAGTTGTAAAAATATATCCATGTGGGATCTTATTTTGAAGATTTTATCACGAAAATACGATGGTGCAATCGAATTTTAGTTACGATATTCGGTTCATGAGATATGGATTTTTTTAAAGTACGTAGACATATGCATGCAACTTTTACTCTCCGGATACACTGCTCGTTGGGTTCTATGGCCACGGATGAGCGTTCTATTGAACGTCCTATCGCGAGTAGATCCCTATATTTTACTAAGCCATTTAAAGGATACAATGGGCCCATCATGGGCTAGCGCGGCAACTCTGCGCCTGTCTTTCTAGTGCCTACTTATCTTTACCTTACGGTATAATAAACTTCTCCCCTGAACAAATACAATACCTGAAAGAAAATTATGACCAGAGATCATACTTCGGAGTGACAAAATACAGTTGCAAATATTGCCATGTCATATTCTAGTTTGAGGAACGAAACAAATATGTCCAAGTGTTGTAAATATGGGAAAATCAGAATACCCCCATTCAAGGAACCCCCCACAATTTCTTAAAAGATTGCTTGATTACAAAGGAGATGGATATTCAAGACATTTTTGACAAAAGATACATCAATATAATAATATGTTTGCTTTTACATCAATGTGAGGCAATATAGACAGAAAAATCAATCATGGCGAAGGCCCATATGCATTTCGAATAAACGGTCAAATACATCATCGTATTGGATCATTGTTACCTGAACCAGATAAAATACATAAGTTTGCTGAATTATATATATTTGATACAAAAAAATGAGACTGAAAACAGAATATGAGCTTAATTAAGAAAGTTTGACCGCCACAAATCCCATAGCGACACTCTTTTTGGGACGGAGGGAGTAGTTGTGAGCCGGCCAACTAAAATCGCATGCCCAAATGTGCTAAAAAGATGAAGTTAATCAATCTAATATTAGCACTACTATGTTTCTTATCTTATGCATGTTTTCTAGTTCCTGTGATTGGAATTCCTATGTTCCAAACACCTCTTTTTATCTATTCCTGTATTTTTCTAATCCTCTGTTTTGGCACTACACCTTCATCACATTTCTAGTTTTTTCCCATTCCTCTATTTTCCATTCCTTTGTTCCAAACATGCCCTCTCTCCTTCTTTTCTTTATTAATGGATATACTAACTGGAAATGGGCGAGCTGATGCCATTGCTCCTCTGCTCTTGTTCATCCTCTTCCTCTTTGGTTGTGCTCGTTCAATGAGGCAGAGACAGAGAGATGGGGGGCGAGGCAGAGCCTGAGGACGCGGTGCTCTTCGTTGGGGTGTCACTGGTGCTGGGCATCGCCTCCCGCCACCTCCTCCGCGGCACCCATGTCCCCTACACCGTCGCCCTTCTCGTCCTCGGCGTCGCGCTTGGATCCCTCGGTAAGGCTGCTTTCCATTCCTCCTTCATTCGCTTGTCTTTTTTATATAATCTATCTACAAATGGAATGGAATTTTCGAAACAAAACAATCCAGTCGTGCCCTTTGAAAGGAGCATCGCTCCTTATTACAACTAGTTAACATACATGTGCGTCCGCACGTGCCTAGAAAACATTTATTTATCGCTTTTGTTTGCTAGTTTCCATTTCACTACTGAATCACACAAAACATTTATTTATCATTTTTAATTGCCATTTTCCACTTCACTACTAAATCACACGTGGCTTAAAAATAATGTGTAGTTAAAAAATAGAGTAGTAATGGAAAAAGGTAATTTTTTTATTTAAATAAATTCATGTTAACAGGCCGCCCTACTTGCTAAGAACAACTAGTCCACCAACTAGTGCTCTCGCACGGGACATAATTTTAGAATAAAAATACTAAAAATAATTACATATTTTTACACTTGACAGATACAATGTTTTATTTCTGTGTAGTTGTGATCAATATATTAGTTACTAATCTATATGTTTTTTTCCATCTATATCTATTGCTTTTTTCTCTTTGGATGTCATCTATGTGTAACTTGAATATGCATTTAGTTGAAACATTAGCTTAAATAAAAGCTTAAACTATGGTGCCTCATATTGCAATATATTAATGAGTTTAGCAGAATTTGATAACATAGAAACATATATTTGCTTTATTATAATTTAAATATTTATTGTAAGAGAAGATGATAATTTAGATGTAGGCGATCTTTTAGTCTTTTAAATCATGAAAAAGTGGTAATTTAGATGTAGATTTTAGTGGTTAATTATGATAGATTATCTATCTAACAATAGGTGGGTACTTAGCATCATATTTAGCTTCAAAAATAGGATACATCCTAATGGCTATTATTGTGAATGGTATTGCAGTCTACCAATATGATGGCCTTGCTTTTTTTTGCTTTTTGTGAGAAGTTTTTTTCATATGTATTTTGTTGAAACCTACTATATATAGGTTAAGTTGTATAGGTTCTTGTTGTAATCTTTGTATAGCATCATAAATCAATATTTTTACCTTTTAACTTTTAGTCTAGTTCTTGCAATTTTTAAGGCTACCTTCTTACTTATTATAGTGGTCTATATAGTCATTCTAGTTTGCATTGCGGCACTAAAAATGTTGAATTTGATATATTAAAGTTTTATATTTGTAGTAGTATTTTTATAAATATAGAGGCTCTAATTAAATTATGAATATTGATTTGATATAATGTTTACGTCAAGATGTATAAACTTATTTAAAATAAGAACCTATGAATTTTATTGTCATATCTATTAATATATCTAAAAAATAAATGCAGTTCTGATGTGGTTTTGTTAAGGGACTATATTCCATGTTTGATATGGTATTAAAAATGATATGTATCCTAAAGTGCTCTATATATCAGAATATATGGAGCATTGAAGTGTGAGCATACTTTTATGGATATTGGACCTTTTTAATATATTGCATTGGTATTTGCATATAGACATGAGAGATATTTTTATTTACTTATTTATAAAGGCTGGTACAAACTTTAATACGGACTAAAAGGTATATTTTTAAAAAATGTATATATATATATATAATAACATATATGTGTATTTGAAATACAGAGGGGTTAGTTTGTACCTTTTTATAACAACAAATGTGAGTACTTTATAAAATTTATTAGAAGGTAACTTTTAATTACCTTTTATAATGGCCAAGGTCTAGTTTACTTATAAATTTAAGGATTAGCTTTGAACTAACTTTTAGTCCATGAGGGAGGAAAACAATTGGATAGAAGTCTGAATAGATAGATTTTTGGTTCCGTATGGTTTGATGAAATCATCTCATTTCTTAGACCGTCAGATCTCTTTATTAGGGTAAAAGCGTTAGTGCTATCTAATAGACACCTTTTGAGATGTCACATAGTAAATTCTAATTTTTTAATTTGTACATAAACAATAGGTATATTAAAGGTTGTATGACAGAAGCAACTCATACATAATAGTACAATAGAGGTCGCATAACCCTTATTTTTAGATTATATAAAACCGTTGTGTCGTGAATCCATAGTTTTAAGCAACATCATGAAAAATATTATATAGTTATGATAAGAAGTGTAATTTTCTTATTATTTATATGGACACACATATACACCTTATTTGTTGAGGTTTTTTTTTTTTTTTGAGAATACACATTACAACGCAGACGCCCAACACTCATGCACACTCACCCGCACACTCACCCCTATGAACATACGTACGTAAACCTGAGTTGAGGTTGATAGATTCTATCTCATGTTTTAAGTATTATAATACTTTAACCTTGCATTTGATTTTTTATTTTCAATTAAATAGATAATCTAACGTGGATTTGATGGGTACCATTGGCCTGATATTTTATTAATATCTTACCAATCGAATATTAGTTTTATTTTTACCATGCGGCAAGCGTGGAGAGCAACTCCCAAAGAAAGATACTAGTTTCTTTAATCAACTGTAAACGTGACTACATGAGATTTGTTCCCCTGTGTTATTTTATTTCTTGAAGAATATTTTTCTATACGTATATCTAACCAATCGTATATTAGATTTTTATAATCAATTCTGAACGTGAGTACAGGACATATGTTCATGTACGTTTTTCAATTTCTTGAAAACTATTTTTGTGTATGTTGAAGTTGTGTATAAATGTAAGTAAAGAATATTTTTTCGGTTACGCATTTTCTTAAGAATTTTTTCCAGGTACGTTAAGTTGTTTCTGTTCGTATGGTACAATTAATGAGATATAGCCTGTTTTTTATATCTATATATTACTGTGGAGGCCGATATTTTTTTATAAAAAACAAAAAAGATCTAATGGTTGAGATAGTTAGAGTCTTTAGATTAATGGCCAGATGTTTCTGATTAATGTGAGAATTTCTAGTATTTTATCTTTTTTTAGTGTTTCTAGTGAGGATTAACATGGAGCCTCCGTTGGAGCATCTAATTAGTAATAGTAAGATAGAGATCTGAAACATCTATGCATTTCATAACAATTAGATAATCTCAAAAAAAGTAACAATTAGATTTTGTATGTACATTTCAAGTTTAAATCATGGATAGGTGTGCTTTCAGATGATGCAATCAATTTGGATGTAACAGCCTCGGCCTTACGAGCCCGCCGTGTACGTTGATACTCACGATTTTTGGTTCGAGCTTTCCGCCAATTTGGATGCATCAGCCTCGGCCTTGACACGAACCAAATGACTACGTTGATACTCACGATTTTTGGCCCGAGCTTGTTCTAAGTTTGATGCACCAGCGTCATTCTTTAGACGAGTTAGATAAATACGTTGATACTCACGATTTTTGGCCTGGGCTTCCTCCTTCTTATTAGCAGACAATGCAGCATACCTCTCTCTACGTTGCTGCTTTTACGTTTAGAGCTTAGCTTGCCAACCTTTGTTTGTGACGACGACTCCATCGCTTAACTGAAAATAAGCATAATTATGCTGATAACATGGCTTCAGGATTTTCAAGCAATGAGGACGCAAAATTTCTCTTGAAGTGCATTTGAAAAGAAAGATACGTACGGCTGCCGCAGGCCGCAGCAGCGCGTCGTCGAGGGCGACCCTTTGCCGGCGCGCGGTGCCGCAGCAGCGCGTCGTCCAGGGACCGTCGTTCCTTGCTCGGCGCTGCAATCTGGCAAACGCGGCCTCCAGAGGGGAACCTGAAGAAGTGAAGATGCAAGTGCTATGCTGAGATGCAAGCAAGGCCAAGATATATGTGTATATGCATGCACGTACGGACTTGTATGTGCACAGTGCATCTGCGTACAAACAAGGAGGCGGCCAGGAGCGCAGCAGCAGCGCGTGTCGTCGAGGACGACTCTTTGCCGGCGGTGCCGCAGCAGCAGAAAGATACGTACGGGTGCCGCAGGCCGCAGCAGCGCATCGTCGAGGGCGTCCGTCGTCGAGGGCGACCCGCCGTCCGCTTCGTGCTCTAGGTGTAGGCCGCGTTCCTCCTCCCGGGCAAGCCCCTGCGCTGACTCGGCGGTTATGGGAAGCCGTGGGCAGCGTTACGCATCGGGAGGGGAAAGAAATGAGAAAGGATGGCGGCGGAATAGGAGCGACGCGTCGGTTGGCAACGGAGAGAAGGAAGCGAAACACGCTGTCACATAAGTAAGGTCCCGCCGGGATAACCGTTGGATGGAAAATCTAGTCCGGTTCGACGGAGGAGATCTGTGACGGGTGCCCTCTAATTCCTTCGCTCCTTTATAGTATAAATAAATAAATAGATAGATAAACACCCTTTTGATTGACACGAATAATTGATAACGATAGACCAACTTATTAGCTAGTACTACATTACTATTTCTATTTCTATTAGGATACTTGCTCCTTTTTTTCAATTATGAGCTAGTACTACATTACTATTTCTATTTCTATTTCAGTCAGTTCAGCTCAATCAATTAGGATAAACACTAAGTAGTAGTACTTTCTTTCTCTGACTTCCAGAATACGGAACACAGCATGCTCTAGGCAAACTTGGAGCTGGAATTCGTATCTGTAAGTTTCTTATACTACTATTCATTCTAATTGATACTTCAATTCATTCCACATCTATATGTAGGTACCTAATTCAATTCCCTGCCTGGTTTTATTTTCTTCATCATTCAGTCAATTATTTCCCTTCCAATAATTAATTTTCAGGGGCTAACATAAACCCTGATCTTCTGCTGGCTGTTTTTTTACCTGCCCTCCTCTTTGAAAGCTCCTTCTCCATGGAAGTGCACCAAATAAAGGTATATCATGTGATGTCTGTTTATCTTCCATGCATGCTGTAGGCGTAAACTAAGATATGATCACGATAATGCTTGTGCACACCCAAAAGTTTTCTTTTCTTTCCAATCATTTCAGTCTCTCTTAAAAGGTTAGTATCAAACACTGGATGGTCCTTACTTCTTCCTGCTGTACCTTTCTGTTATGTTGTTCATTAATTCATTTCGGTGCTAATCCTGAGTTATTACTTCTTGTTTTAGACACTCTATGCTTCCTAGCAGACAACCGCTTTGGTTCTAAAGATTCAAAATCTTTGAACGTTGCCTGTATTACTCTCTCGCTCTTGCGAGTAGTATCTGCTCTCAGTAGTAGTCGTTTCCAACTTCCCTTCCTCCTTATCTTCTTCCTCCACCCGATTCACCGCACCGCTTGAAGCTTACTTCAGATCCCGTCGCCGGCCCCCTGCTCTCCTCATCGGCGTCCTCGCCAGTGATAGGGCAGGAGGGCCGGTCCCTCCCTTCATCCTCTACCCTCTTCTTCCCTTGTAATATTCCCCTGAGGAATAAAGGTCTAGATGGCCATTATACATAGTTTTAGCTATGAAGATGAAGCCATAGGAGCAAACCGATCCACTACCTTGGGGCCTCCGTTCCATCCCTTCTTGCCCCAACTCGGCGCCGACCATGAAGACATCCACCCTCGCCTACCTCCTCCAGTGATTGCTCTGCTCCACTGCCACCGTCGTGTGGGTGGAGTCCGTCATGGAGAGGGTGGAGCGACGGGAGGAATACTATGCTGCCATGGAGGAGGTGGAGCAACGGAAGAAGAACCACAACATCACCATGGAGCAGCAGGAACTCTAGATCCGCCATCGCTAGGCGGCAACCTCTCCTTGGATGCATCCGGCGGGGCCTACCTCGACGACGACACGATGGACGAGGAGGACACGCCTTCCGTGTCCGCCTCTGGCTCCTCCGGAGGCGCCGTGGGTCCAGGGTGCGTCCTTGCGCCTCCTGGGCTACGGCCACCTGCTCCCCACGACAGGGACCGGCGATGGAGATGGAGGCCGGGCAGCGCCATGCGCAGACCCGCCTGGTCAGCTCGCTGGGTTTGGTGTTGTCGCCTTTCGCAACGGCGAAGCCGGCGGCGCAGTCTCAGAAGGGGGCGGCGCAGTCTCAGGAGGCTTCCCGATGGGCACAGCGCTTGCGGTTGGCAGGGCTCATCATCTGATCCATGGGGCACACCGTCTCTACGTGGAGGTCATGCAGCAACATACAAAGCGCTAAGTCATGGGTGGTCCTCCACGTTTACTGCTTGGGCCATGCGGCTTCATCTTTTAAGTTTTTTCTTTTATGCCTTTGTTTTCTTTTATTTGCTTGCATCTTGTCACAATTGTCCGGCCTCATATCCTTGTTTAGACCTTCTCCGTGCTCCATGGGGCCCACCAAGGCAACGTGCTCTACATGCAGGAGTAAATGCTGTCCTCCGACTTCACACGCATGCAGAGCACCAAGTAATGCAGCCTTTTGTCCAGATGATCTCCACGACAACCAGACAACTACTTCACCGACGCCGTCTCGACGATGCCGCCTTCACCTGGGCCTCGACCTCGAGCGCCATCTTCTTCGCCCGACGACATCATCAAATGGATCCTTCGGTCGTCGGCATGTTCCTCCTCTTCGGCTCGGTCGGCCCGCCTTCAACCGTCGCGCAGCGCGGTCCCTTCCGGCGAGCTCGTCTTCGTCGTCGTCGCCGTAGTTGTAGTTCTTCATTATCCGGTCTCTGGACCTTGTTGCAATTCAGTCTTCTTCGGAGGACCTGTGTGTAACTGGCTGTTTTATATAATATATGCTATTTGTCAAAAAAAAAAAAAGATTCAAAATCTTTTTAACAAGAGTAGCACCTTCATATCTCACTCACTCCAAAGCCTCCTTGCCACTACACAGTCAAAGAAAACATGATAAATATTCTCTGAAAAAAGTCTACTCCCCCCACCCCCACCACTATAGGGGGTGGACTACATAACCCCCAAACTATGAAGCAGGCTAATTTACCCCCTAAACTTTTCAAAACCATCTATTTTACCCCATGTTATTCGGACCGGCGGTTCGACCGCTAAAAGACCGAACCAGAGCCTACACCGATCCAGGTCACTTAAAAGACCGCCCGTGCAATCGGACTGGTAAAAACCAGTTGAACCGGCCGGTTTTTGCGGAACAGGTGAACCGGCCGGTTCCATGCGAACCGGGCACCTTTTAAAATGCTAGCGTGGGGCAGCGTGTTCTTGGCCTTCTGGCCTCTGGCTGGCGGGGGCGTGCATGCACCTGCATGCAGCCGCGGTGGACCATGCAGCAGGGCCTAGGCCTAGCGCTGTTGGTCTGTTGCCGCTGCCCCCGTTACGATTGATTTTTTTTTTTTTTTTTTTTTTTTTTTTTTTTTTTTTTGACAACGTACGATTGATTTGAATACTGAACATTCCGTGCATGTGTACTGCACCTTTTTTTTTCTTATATCAGCTGACGTCAGTGTTTTCTTTTAAATTTCAAAATTTTAAAACTTATACATATGAGCTTTAAACTAGATAAATAATATATCCATCTTAGTTATTTCAACGGGCTTCTCGCAAGAGTGCGATCCATTTTAGCAAAGACGATTGTATTATAATGATGAATATTTAAATTACTATTAGAGCTCCATTTTGTGCAAATTTGTAAGTGCTCCGTATATTCTTTTGTCATTCGCATTTTCTACCTATCTTGTAAAACAACTCTAGAGCTGGTTATATAATTGTGATTTTGTCATCTCATTTTTGCATTGACCAAATATATCTTGCTAATTATTTTTTTATATAAAATTGTGCCGGTCCAATGTATTTGTGGCCGGTTCAATACATCCGGTCCAAAACAATCAGACCGGCGGTTCAACTAGTTCTTAACGGTCGGACCAGTGAACCATCGAACCGAAGACCTCACCGGTTCGATGTCCGGTCCGGTCCTAATAACTTGGATTTTACCCCACAGCGGTTTTCAACGGTGGTTTTGCTACAGTAATTGGGGTTTCACTACAGTAACAACGGGTTTGCTACAGTGCGGTGGCTTTGTCTTTTCTTTTTTATTTATTTCTGCTGAATCTTTGAAAAATCATAGTAAATCACAAAAAAAATCATAAAATAGAAAATCTAATTTTGTTGGACTCCACATGAGTAGATCTACACCGTGAACATATAATATGATATGATTTAGTACAAAGTTTTTGTTGTAGCTTTATATTAATTGGGAAATCTAATTTTGTCTGTAACTAATTATAATAATTCATAGCTACAGCTTCTATGGTCCAATTATGGTGAAAATTTTATGGTAGGCTAATTATTGTATGCTTAAAGTACAGTAAAAAATTTGTACTCATTGGACCATGTATAACTTAGTTATAGATAAATTCCAATTAATTACAGACAAAATTAGATTTTCCAATTAATCTAAAGCTATAGCAAAAACTTTGTACTAAAATGTACCATATTATATATTCACGGTGTAGATCTACTCATGTGGAGTCCAACAAAATTAGATTTTCTATTTTATGATTTTTCTGTGATTTACTATAATTTTCTAAGATTTAACGGAAATAAATAAAAAAAGGAAAAGACAAAGCCACCCGTTGAAAACTGCCTTGGGGGTAAAATAGATGGTTTTGAAAAGTTCAGGGGCTAAATTAGACTGTTTTATTATTTGGGGGTTATGTAGTCCACCGCCCATAGTTGGGGGGTTGAAGTAGACTTTTTCCAATATTCTCTTGATTTCCACCAAAGAGACAGCTACCATCCTCCTTTTGGCTAAGTTATCTCTAGACAAGAGCTTGTTCTTCAATAAGAGCACAAAAAGACATGAACCCTCGGGGGTCCAGGGGATCCTAAATTTTCAAACTGCAGGGGTGTAAGCAGGAGTGACACCCCAAAAATTGATGATCCTACATAAAGATTGCGAGGAGTACACCTTATCTGAGCTATATTGCCAAATAATGTCTTCCTCCTTATCTCTTTGGACAAGGGTGGAGGCTATCTGAATTAGCTCATCCCATTACCTCATGAGCTTATGGTTGACACATCGTCTAGAGGTACATTTCAGGTTAGTGCCATCCTATGGATCTGCAATTGTTGCCAATAACTCATTCACAATCGCATAAACCTCCCAAAGCATAATGACCAAATTACATGGCCCTAACCAATTGTCCTCCCAAAATCTAACTTGCTTGCCATTACCAACCAGCCATCTAAACCCCATTTAACCAACCTCAGCAACCCATTGAAAACCCTTCCAAATGGAATGATGATTCATATTCAATAAAAATCAACATATCGCTATGAAAGCCACCAATTGGTCTTATAAATCCTGTTGTACGGTTCTCTATCTGATCTTGCGTACTGCTGTATACTCCATCTTCAGCTAACATGGATGATGTTGCACTTTCTTCTGTTTGTCTTGTTTTTATACCATAACACTTTATCATCTAAAATGCCTTTTCTCCGCGAATCATGTGGGGAACCTCTCTATTTGTGCCCAAAAAAATTTCTATGCGGACATCATTTTTTCCGCCTATGAATAGCATATTTAGTTTCTCTATTGTCACTGCTTCTAATAAGTAATAGTACTAGTATTAATCTTTTTGATGTAATTTTCTTTAGTGATAGAGAACAACTGGTCCATATATGTTTGTTGAGTGCTGACTATGATGCTTGTTTTGCAGAGATGTATGGCACAGATGGTGTTACTTGCTGGACCAGGTGTGGTAATATCAACAATTTTACTTGGCGCTGCTGTAAAGGTATGTGCTTAGAGAAACAATGATACATTGGTTTTGATATTCCAATGCTTCCTAATTGGTGTTCAATAGCTCATCTTTCCTTACAACTGGAGCTGGAAAACATCATTGCTACTTGGCGGACTGCTTAGTGCAACTGATCCTGTTGCTGTGGTTGCACTGCTAAAAGAACTCGGAGCAAGTAAAAAGCTTAGTACAATCATTGAGGGTGAATCCTTAATGAATGATGGGTAAGCTAATGTAGTATTGGACTCTAGAAGAGGGTACATAGATGAGCCCTATAGATTGGACTTTCTATTCTAATCACTGCTACATTAATAAATAAATCATGCTTCATGCTAAAACTAAATTTGAAAGTATTTAAACTACCATGATAATAAGTTGTCAAAGCTTTCATATTCAATAGTCATATTGGTAATGTAAATTTTGGTACTCTATTTATGTAAGTTAAAATATGGAATTCAATATTTTGTTAACTATACAATGACCTTGTAGGGAGAGAAGAAGGCTGAGTGGCGAAGGTTAAGTGGTGGAGAGAGGTCCGAACTAGGGGTTCGGGAGTGAGTGAGAATGAGAGAGAGAGAGAGAGAGAGAGAGAGAGAGAGAGAGAGAGAGAGAGAGAGAGAGAGAGAGAGAGAGAGAGAGCTCAAGTGAGTCCCTTGCCCTCAAGCCCTTGGGCACTTATATAGGCAACAGTTAGTTACAAGTGACCCCTTGGTGGGGTTGGATGTCACATGACACTACTCTAGCTACTAGTTGGGCCTCTTCTAGGGGGAGACTTGGCCTATATACCTCAAGGGCTCCCCAGTAGCAGCCCCTTAGCTATTAGGTTATGGTCGTTCAATAAGACCTAATAAATTCTCATACTAGAAGAGGCACAAATACAACTCGAACCCTGGTCACAACGATCGCCCTTCGCAACCTACGCGTGCGTGCCTTACTAAAAACTCTATCCCAAAAACCCTATGAGAAAAAAGGGTATGGAGAAAAGAGCACACATGTGACTCTAGTCTATACAAGTGTGAACTCTAGAGGCTACTAACTCCAAATGCCTCGATGTCGATCTTCTTGATATCTTCATCTTCGGGCTTCAGCTTCCTCAGCCACTTCTATGACATGGATTGTGAGCTTCTCGGCATGTAGATCTTCATCTTTAGGAATGGGTTTAGTCATCATAGTCGATGTAGTCATAGCCGAAGGTTGCCGTGAAGCCTCCAAATCTTCTCTCACGTGCACCGGTCAAAAGATTTTGCCCTCTGGAGTGGTCGGTCCTCTAGTATGCTCTCGTAGCCCCTCTTGGCTAGCGCTCATGACCAAATCTTTAGTTGTGCTTAGTGTAGTTGACCTAGTCATAGTAGCCATAGTAGTGGAGATAGATGTCTGAACTAAAGTTGTCGGTGAGCCCCTCGAGCCAAAGTGGTCAACGGGGGTGAAGTGGACCTCGGTGTCGAAGTGTTGGTAGAGGTGATGTTGATGTAGACTCTAAAGATGTTGAGAAGTCCCTCCTGCCAAAGTGTTGGCAAAGGTGAGTCATTATGGTTCACCAAAGATGTTGGCGAAGCCCTTCCTACTGAAGTATTGGCGGAAGCGAGTCATTGTGGTTTCGCCAAAGATGTCAGTGAAGCCCCTCATGTCGAAGGTGTTGACGAAGGCGATGTTGGTGTAGACACCGAAGATGTCGTTGAAGTCCCTCATGCCGAAGTGTTTGGCAGAGGTGATGTTGGTATAAATGCTAAAGATGTGGTGAAGCCCCTCGGGCTGAAATGTTGGCTGAGGCAGTGTTGGTGTAGATGCCAAAGAGGTCGGTGAAGTTCCTCTTGCTGGAGGGCAGAGAAGCCACATGAAAATGAGCCCTAACTGAGAAGGTGCATTTTTTAAGGACTTAGGTTGAGCGTTGTAGCTTCGTCGAATACTCAACTTGCTGGCAAGTTTTTTGACACTCAAAAAGACACTGGCTTTCTACTTGCTGCAAAAGATGGTTAGTCATTTCATATAATGATGTAACATGCGAGGGTAGAGTGAAGGCTTTAGCTTCACGTCCTGGTGCCCATCTAGCTTCGAGACTTCTCCAAGTTTTTATTAAGTCCTGGTGTCCATGTATTTTTAGGACTTTTTCAGGTCACTTCACTTTGGCCCGGGTCGTCCAATGCAATACGTTTATATATAATGTATGTAAGTAAAGATGCAAATGAATGCATTTGTAGAAAAATGTCAAGAGGGCTAAGCATATCATGCACCCTGCAAAAAAGATAGTTGTGCTTGTGCAAAAGTTAAGCTCTACGCATAAAAAATAATGCCCTCAAATAAGGGGTCATAGTTTCAGATGGCTAACGAAGTTGCCTGTAACACCCCGCATCCAAAATTGGCTTATATGGCCCAGCTCCGCACATGGAATGGGCCTCCATATGCGTAACACCTCTCTTATACTTTCGTCCTCGCTTCATGTAAAAGAGTTAATCCGGATGTGTTATGTTTAGAGAGACAAGGATTATAAGCTTGCCCTCACCCTCGTAAACTTCTAAGGTGGTACTAAACCCACCAACTTACCAACTACAACTCCAAATGTGCCACATGGACCACATGGGCCAACTTCACAACTACTACAGGCTTCTAACGGGCTGGGGTGTTACATTCACCCCCTTAAGGGCTGACGCCCTCGGTAGCTCACCACAATATGCAGCAGATGTCTAGGACCACCCCTTGGTACACCCCTCCATGGGCACATGTAGCAAGGGTTGATGCTCTGAATTTTACAACTACTACAGGCTTCTAATGGGCTGGGGTGTTACATTCACCCCCATTAAGGGCTGGCGCCCTCGGCAACTCACCACAGTATGCAGTAGATGTCTAGAATCACCCCTTGGTACACCCCTCCATGGGCACATGCAGCAAGGGTTGGTTCTCTGAATACCATATGTAACATCCTACGTCCAAAACTGCTTATATGTTCCAGCTCCGCACATGGAATGGGCCTGCATATGCGTAACACCTCTCTTACACTTTTGTCCTTGCTTCGTGTATAAGGGTAAACACAGAGGTGTAACGTTTGGAGCGACAAGGATTATAAGCTGGCCCTCACCCTCCTAAACTTCTAAGGTAGTACTAAACCCACCAACTACAACTCCACATGTGCCACATGGACCACATGGGCCAACTTCACAACTATTATAGGCTTCTAACGAGCTGGGCTGTTACATTGCCATTCAAAAACCTACACGGGTATAAATATGACTTGTAGCATTGACTGTAAAAAAACATTAGTTTCTTGCGAAGGTTAGCTTATGTCAATAAATTTTGGCTAATTGCGTATTATAAAGCTTAAAATTGTTAAACAATACAACCTGCAAAAAAGAGGTAAAGTGTTAGTGTTAGGGGGCTGAGAGGTTTGATGGCTGCCAAAGGTCAATAGTTGATGAAGTCTGATGGTTGGTGAAGATCACTGGTGATCACTGTACTGAAGAGCAATGACAGATAGATGTTGATGATTTCCAATAACTTAGGACGCGATGAAGCCCTAATGCGAAGGCCAATATTTGTGAAATCCGATGCCATTAGATCAATATCTGAGAAGACTAACTATCCAATGAAGACCATTGACTGATGAGAACTCAAGAGCCATTTGATAGATACATAGCGAAGACCAAATTTTCCATGAAGGCCCCGACTAATGAAAAACACCGATTGATAAAAACCATAGACTAGTGAGAGCTACCGAATGATGAGGACCACTCACCGATGAAAACTAATATATCTTGTACTGATTATTGGCATAGATGAGAAGGTGGGAACCTGGATACAATAAGGCGAATATCTTCCATTGGAGGATTAGCTCGGGAGGGTAAGATATGCTCACAATGGTGGTAACCTGCATGTTAGAAACAAAAAGAGATTCAACATAAAAGAAAGATGGGTGTTTCAAGTTAGCCAATTAAGGCCAAGCATGTATAGCCACTTGGGCCATACTTTTGGTGTAGCGAAGTTCGCAACAACTTTCTTAGTCACCTTGGTGACTGGTTGTATGTGAAGGTTAGTTTAAAACTTGCCTTAATAGATGAAGGTTAAAGCAAAATAGTATCAAAATAGATCACTAAGAAGCAAGTTGTTAGAGCAAAATATATAAGCTTGTGAGAAATACTCACTCATATTGATTTTGTTCCTGCACGAGGATGCTTTCAACAAATGTATAAAAGTTTATCAAAAATGGCATGTGTCTCAAGAGGTGAGTGGTCAACCTTTTGTGTGATAGGTCATGAGTTGACGCTGTGAAGATAGGGTCTTGGTGGAGAACTGAAAACCTTGGTAGAAAATTAGTTAGGAGCCTTCGCATGCTGAGGCTGCTATGGATTTTTTTGGGCCGTGCAGCTTCACATAGAGCGGTCCTTGATGGATGTTGCTGGAGCTTCACACATCGTCAAGGAGGAAGATACACGGGGGTAGGTACAGTCATAGGAGCTTCATGGGCCTCGCAGCTTAGTATGCCTAGATGAAAATAGGGCGGAGCTCGGTACACAGGGACACCATGACAAGGCCTGGGCCGGAAAGCAACCGAGGCCGCTGGACAGCTTTGGAAGTTGATCACTCTCAGGCCACCAAATCATGGCACCATTGCAGCTTGCTGCTTCGGGCTTTGCCTCTGCAGGTCGCTAGAGCTTTCCGTACCTTGGGGCTTTGGGTTGGAGCGTTGCCTTGCTCCAGGCGCAAGTTGCTTCGGTAGACCAGGGAAAATATTGTAGCCCGGGTTTGAAAAATGTTCTTCATGGGCTTCCCACGTTGGTCACTGGAGTTTCTTTTTTTTTTTTGAAAAAAATTGGCGGAGGTGTACCCAAAGATATTATATCCACTGGTTTCCCACGAAGGTTTCTAGAGTTTTTACCTTCTTCGGAGGTTCTTACCTTCTCTAGGAGGCTTCCCACAAAGGTTTATGGAGGTTATACCTTACCCGGAGGTTCTTACCTTTTCTTAGAGGTTTTTTCTTCTATTCAAAGTTCCAACAGGTTCATACCTTCTCACTCAAAAAATTTACTTGTGCTTGAGCACGGTGGGAGCCAATGTTAGGATGAGGGGTCCCAAACAGGTTAGAGAGAAGAAGGCTGAGTGGAGAAGGTTAAGTGGTAGTGGCGGAGGGAGAGGGGGGCTAGGGGGACCACACACCTCCTAACCTCCCCAACACTCCACTATGCACCCTTGTTAATTAACTAAAAATATAGAATTAGTACTAATTAGTGATTATTTGTATGTTCTTTGTGTGATCTTTAATAACATTTATACGATCTAGATTAATGTTTATGTTTTCTTCTTCTTCTCTTTTGTTCTTGTCGCTATTGTTGTAGTTTGTCTTGTTATTTAAATTAGATTTCCGTAAAGATAGAGGTTCGACACTTAGGGCTATTTAAACTAGTGTTTGTCTTGTTATTTCTCTCTCTGTGTTAATCTCTAGTATCATTTATATGTTTTAGGCTTGTTTTTCTCTTATCTTTCCTCTTTCTTTCATTTATGTTATTACTATGATTTTTTTCTATGAATTATAAGAATGGTACGGTGGTTATATGTTTTAGGCTTGTTTTTCTATCTTCCCTCTCTCCTTCATTTATGTTAGTACTGTGATTTTTTTTCCTATGAATTAGAATGGTTGGGTGGAGATTAAAGACTTAGTGCAAATTGTTTTTTCTCTTTCTCTGTAATTTCTAGTATCATTTTAGATTTTTAGTTTGCCTTTATATCACAAAACAATTGTTGATTTGATTATTATATATGTTTTTACCAAGTCAGTAAATATGTGTGTGCGCGTGCGCACACGTGTAATTGTTATCGATATTGTCGGTCCGCCCTATACCGAAATCCTAGCTCTGCCCCTGTTAAGTGGAGAAGGTTAAGTGGTGGAGGGAGGTCCGAACTGGGGTTTGGGAGTGAGTGATAATGAGTGGGAGAGAGAGCTCAAGTGAGTCCCATGCCCTCGTGCCCTTGGACACTTATATAGGCAATAATTATTTACAAGTGAGCCCTTGGTGGGATTGGATTTCATATGACACTACTCTAGCTACTAGTTGGACCTCTTCTAGGGGAAGACTTGGCCCATATACCTCATAAGCTCTCCCAACAGTGTGAGCATACAAGGCACCCTTGACTCGTGTACTATGGGATTTGCTCTCTTCATTGTATGTACTAGCTACATATTAGGTATTATGGTACATGTATGATACCTAGAAATAGAGAAGTTTTCAACAGTTATAAATTCTGTAATTGTTCCACTCATGCTAAATGACCTCAAATTCTACAGGACCGCTATTGTTGTCTATCAGTTATTCTATCGAATGGTGCTTGGAAGAACCTTTGATGCTGGCTCAATAATAAAGTTCTTGTCTAAAGTTTCACTTGGAGCGTATGTGGAATTTCTTTGTCACATTCAAAATGAATTATATGGATATGTACATATAATGCTAATTAGTATCTTATTTGACCAGTGTTGCTCTGGGCCTTGCCTTTGGAATCGTGTCAATACTATGGCTGGGCTTTATTTTTAATGATACAATCATAGAGATTGCTCTTACTCTTGCTGTCAGCTATATAGCTTTCTTCACTGTAAGACCAAGCCACTTAGAACTCCTTCCCTCTATTTTCTCGGAGACTTTGCTTTTGCTAATGTTCATTTGTATCAGGCGCAAGACTCACTGGAGGTCTCTGGTGTTTTGACCGTCATGACACTGGGAATGTTAGTAAACTAGTGTTGACAAATAGTTTTTGCATATATTTTTAATATCTTTCCTCTTGTATTGACCATGTTAACTGGGCAGGTTCTATGCAGCTTTTGCAAAAACTGCTTTTAAGGGTGAAAGTCAGCAAAGTTTACACCATTTCTGGTATGTATGTTAGAGAAACAAGTCACTATTGTCAATGAACATAAATATTCTCGATAGATGCTTGATTAGTTTCCTAGTATTACTAATGGTGTGTAGGCTGTTCTGTGTATTCCATATCTAAGTTGTACGATGCTGTCCATGCTTACTTTCTTTTAGCGCTACATTTTTTTCTCGAACACAGAGAGCTACATATCATTATATTAAGAGGATTTTTTAAATTTATGCGCTGTTGTTTCAGCCCTGTACATGTCCAGTGGCCAGTTTTTGTTATCACCTCCTTTAATAACAATATATTAAATTTTTTCCTTCCATGGAACTTGATCATCAATGTCCTAGAACATTTAATAGCACGGGTTTTTAAAGCAAATTTCTTCATAACAGACGAATAACAAATATATAACAAGTTAATTCCTATATCGTATAAAATTATTCTTGATATAAGAAGAAGGTCCTTAGTTGCACAACAACGTATATAAACACAACTCAAACTGCATCACAATTTGTCAATTTGTATTCATTCATTGTATATGAATAATTATTTAGGGATGATATACTATTGTGCAGAGTTCATAACAGAGTTCTGCACAATGTGAATCGAAGCAATGGCTAAGTTTGCTTTGATAACGTTTGTACCCTACATATTGCAGTTGAGTAGGTAGATATGAAATTTACAAGAATGTCATTTGCATGACAAAGAATATTTGCTTTATAGTGCAGTTCTTTACATTAGTAAGAATTGGTTGCTGCGTATAAGACTATAACAGAAAAGGAACGTCAAGTAAGGAAACTAAGTTACAGAATATTTTTGCTAGATCTATAGAGAAGAGTAATATGCCACTTGCCACCATATATGAAGCAAATGCCATCTTGGAGATAGCAATTGAAGCAAATGCCTTGTTTGATGTTTCTTGCTCATCATCATCTTCTTCATCATCACTATCCCAAGTGACCACATAGGCACCATCTTTGCCTTTCTTGAAGGTCATCTTAGCCTCCCTCTTCTTCTTCACAAACTTGTTCTTCTTGTTCTTCTTCTCCTCATAAGGACACTCGGCTTGAAGATGATCGGGACTATCACAGTTGAAGCATAGCCTTGATTGCTCTTTAGCCTTGAAGTCACTCTTCTTCTTGAAGCCTCTTCTCTTGATGAACATCTTGCCCATCTTCTTGACAATAAGAGCTAGCGCTTCATTATCAATCTCCAAGTCCTCATCTTCTTCATTGTCACTATCTTCTTGGACTTTGGTTTTGCCTTTGCTCCTGGAGGAGGTGGCCTTGAATGCCACGGTCTTCTTCTTCTTTTCTTCCTCCTTTTCCTTCTCATCGGCATCTTGATCATACTTGTCATATGTCAATACCTCTCCAAGTAAATCATTAGGCTTGATCGCTTTGCCTTTGCTCCTGGAGGAGGTGGCCTCGAATGCCACGGTCTTCTTCTTCTTTTCTTCCTCCTTCTTCTCCTTCTCATCGGCATCTTGATCATACTTGTCATATGTCAATATCTCTCCAAGTAAATCATTAGGCTTCATTGCATCAATCCCATCCCTTTGCAACATCATGATCAACATCTTGAATCTTCTAGGTAAGTTCAACAAGAAATTGTGGAAAAAATCTTGGTCTAGTGTCTTGTGCCCTAAGCTCTTGAGATCATTCACAATGACTTGCAATCTATGAAACATGTCTAAGATTGTTTCCCTTCCTTCATCTTGAAGTTCTCAAATCCACTCTAGAGCCCATATAGCTTGGCACTCTTCACAACCTTGGTGCCCTCATAAGTTTCACTCAACCTTGTCCACACCTCACTAGCAAATTCCAAATCCTTGATGCCCTCAAATACTTTTGAGTCAATGCCATTGTAGATCGTATTGAGAGCCATCCGGTTGCAAGTGCGGTTGTCTCTATCATTGGGAGTAAGGTTGTCAGGATCAAGAATTGCATAGTCCTTCTCGGTGACTTCCCACACACCTTCTCATGAATTGAGCCAAGATACATAGTCATCTTCCTTTTCCAATAGTCAAAGGATAAGACTCCATCAAAGAACGGTGGCTTGCCCCCAACATGATTGAACACAATTTGAGCCATTTTTCACACCGAAGGATGTTAAGCCTTGATTAGAATGGTGACCATGGCTTTGATACCACTTGTAAGGTCCTAGATGGCTAGAGGGGGGTGAATAGCCTATAAAAATTTCTACAAAAGCCACTAAGCAAACTTGTTAGAACAACAAATGGCGATATGCAAGTTTTGCTTAGCCTACAAGGTGATGCAAACCTCATATCCACAAGTCTAGTAGATTATGATCTCTAGTTCACACAAGGGCTATGTCACTAATTTGACACTAGTGAGCAAGCTAACTACTAGCAAGACTACAACTAGAGCTACACAAGATAAGATATGAAGGTAAATACAAGTGAGAGGATGAAGGTCTTTATACCAACGTTGGAGAGACGATGTTGCCAATCACCAAGATGATACTCAATCAATCAATATGGACAACACAATAAGAATGAAGCCAAACACCGAGAGACAATAGAGACACAATGATTTGTTCAACCGGTGTTCACTTGTGCACCGACAAGCTACGTCACCGGTTGTGTCGACCAACACCTAGATGGTTCCCCGGTGTTACCCTCAAGTCACTTGCCCCTCAAGGCATGCCTCGCAAGGCACCGCAAGACACCACTCTCAAGTGAGGTAACCCAACGACAAGCGCAATTTACTAGAGTAGCTTTTAGCGCTCCGCCGAGGAAAGCTCAGGAACCTCTCACAAATCAACCGGAGGTGGCCAAGAACAATCACCTTCTCTTGCCAACACCTCCAACAACCTCCAAGCCAGCTAGGAGTGGTACTCTCCAAGAGTAACAAGAAATCCACCGGCTAAATGATCCCCAAGTGCCATTAGATGCAACCACACATGCAAATGCACTTGGAATCACTCAATCTCACTTAGGATTTGCAACCATGCAAGAGAGATGAGTATGAGGGGTTTGCTTCAGCTCACAAGAGTGTTAAGGGTGTCAAAATGCCAAGAGAGATAGCCAAGAGCCGGCCATCCACTATTTATAATCCCCTCAAGACAAACTAGCAGTTACCCCTCTTTACACAGAAATCGGGACCGTCGGAGGCTCCGACGCCCAAGCGTCGGATGCGTCTGACGCGTTCAGTTTCGTGCGTGCCAAATCCATGATTTGAACTAGCCGTTGCACATATGTGTCGGACTTGTCCGCAGACAAGCGTCGGACGCTGCACAGTGCCTCCGGATGCAGTCCAGAGAGCATGTTTTCCAGCCCGACCGCCGGACGCTCCAGTGACACACCGTCGGATGCGCACCCGGCGTCCGACGCGTTCACCACCCGCTCGGCCAGCCAACGGCTCCAACCGCCAGACGCTAACGTCATGCGTTCGACGTGTGACCGTCGGACGCGCCGACGCAGCTCCAGCCGACCCACTCAGCGCACAACTGGTCGGACGCTCCCCCGGCATCCGACGTTCTCAGACCAGTGTCCGATGCTTGCAATTTCAGCGAAATTCAAGCCGTCAACAGCGCCGTCTTCTCCACCTTTGCTCATACATGCTAGCCAACAAGTGTACCAACTTGTGCTCCAGAGTTAGCATGTTTTCACCAACAAATTGCATCCGGCGCAATAGAAAATAGGCATTTCATTTTCCCGAAAGTGCCGAATCAAACCAAAGCGCGTCCTTCGCCACCTTTGCAAATGTGCCAACACCACCAAGTGTACATCACCATGTGCTTGTGTGTTTGTATTTTCACAATCATTTTCAAAGGTTTTTCAATTAGCTCACTAGATTCTAAATGCTTCTACATGCATGATCAACCTAGTGGCACCCGTGCATCGAATAACCGATAAGACTTTCCCTCTTAATAGTTCGGCTATCGATCCTAAACCACTCACACCCTCTATAGTGTCTTGAGTGTAAACCAAAATGGCCCTATTGCTTTATACCTTTGCCTTGAGCCCATTTTGTTTTTCCAAATGATATGATCCACTTCATATCATCACATGACCGTCTTGGTCCATCGATCCACTCCGCCTCCAAACCAAACAACGTCAGTCCCAGGGCAATCCCATCCCATCCCACTTGGTCCCTCCAACCAAACACATGGATAGTGTCCCTGCGATTCCTACCCTAATTTTGTTGACAAATAATTTGCCAGTGTTGGTTACCTTAAGTACCATGCAATCTTTTCAGTTGACACTGAGTTAAGGTACCCTAATCTATGAACACAACAAATTATTGACTTCTTTTCTTCTATAAATTATGTACATGAGCTTTGCATATATCCTCGAAAGATAGTTCTTTACTTTTCGATATATGAGTAGCTAATCTGAGTTTCATGTTTGCTTTGCTCTTATTCTTGTATTCAGGGAAATGGTTGCTTATATTGCAAACACACTTATTTTTATACTGAGGTATTGACAGCTCCTCTGTACACGTTCTGTCTGGTTTGCTGTCTATGTTCACTTGTCCAGTTGACTACTAGTTGCTTTGATCTTATGCTCATAACGACACAGTTGTAAAGTTTCTCACAACTGAATTCCCTTCAGTGGGGTTGTTATTGCAGATGGCGTTCTACAAAATAATGCCCACTTTGAGAGGCACGGTATGTATCATGTACATCCTGAAATACTTCTGCATGTCCTTTAGGTTGAGGCCGGATCTTTCCAATCTAGCACTGGTGCGTCTGTTTTTATAAGCCTAGGAGTGAGTGGGTCTATGTTGTAAGGGTTTCTTCAAACCCCCTTTTCTATTCTTAATATAATGATTCATAGGTCTCCTGCAAATTCGGGAGAACAAATTCTATGTCCAAGTGAAACATACAAAAGACACCTCATCCTTGATTACGGCATGTTCATATAATTTCCATTTGCCATATCTTTTACTGAATTGGTTTTGATTTTTGTTACATGTTTTGGTGTTATGGTGAGTTGAACCTAATTAATCACCACATCCCTTTCAATATATGAATATTGGATCTATTATAAATCAAATCATAGTTGACGGTGGAATAATATGAAATAGAAAGATCCAATTCTTACTATGACCAAATCAGTTTTCCTGTTTGTTATGGACTCGTTCTGTGGCAACACATTTGCTCATAGAAGGATGAGAAAGAAGGCGGCATCTGCAGTTTAAGTTGTATCATGCAGTTTTGCCTGCAGTTTTGGTTTTGTTTGCTGCAGAAGCTTAGCCTCCAAAGCTTGGTTCCACAACCTGATGCCTCTTCGTTTATTGACTGGTGGGCATGCACTAATGACTCAGTTGACAACCAGGTGCTCCAAAGTATGAATTCCATTATAATTCTAGGAGCTTGGTCTCTGTGGAACCACAGGAATCAATGTGTCTTTGATGGAGGAACATGAAACCCTTGCTGGCATTTTGTCTCTGGCCAGCGACGAGCTCAAATTTTGGAGCTTGCCAGGGCTAAGGGGATCTCTCTCCTGATTTCCCCAACGCTATATTTGTAGTGTATCAGGTCCAGGTCAAGGTCGTTTTTGTCTTAGTCTAAAGGCGCCAATGTAATGATATAATTTTCTAGGGGGTGTGGTGTGTGGCTGTTGTATGGGTTTCTTATACCTTTTCTTATTATTAATATAATGATACGCAGCTCTCCCGAATGATCGAGAAAAAATAAGTTATATCGGTTTGTTAGGAATTAAGATATTGCTCGGCTTACAGATTTGGTTTGGGGATTGTTAGGAGCTCATTTTATTAGATTTGGTTTGGGGATTGTTAGGAACTCATTTTATTAGTCGGTTTGGTTATTAGCTTCAGATGATAAGCTTGGGGGGTAGATATTTTTGTTAGGCGACCATACTGGACTACCACTGTTGGGAAACAAAGCAAGATACCACAATTCATCTAAATCACTGCTCAAAGCCTCCTCTTGGAGGGTGAGTACTCTTCATCTTTTGCGTTTGCATTTACTAAATCTCAGACATAACATGGTTAGATTTGGAACCACCTCTTTTTTATTTTCATTCTTTTATATTTTTATTTTATTTTTTAGCTCTCATTAGCTCAGGCTTTGATTCAATATACAGATATGCACCTGAATTAATCAACATTAACTCAGTTTTACTCGTAACCATTAACACCTTGCTTCAAGATCTGTGGAAAAAACTTGGTGGTCTAAAGAAAAAAAAAATTCTATTCTAGTTTTGACATGTGGTGTCCTATGTTCATCATAGTGGAATGCATAAAAGCCTGGTATTTATACAACATTTGAATGATCTGTATATAAAAGATAATTGTTGGACTAACCCTGTACCAGATCCCTCTACCCTGCTTCTGAATTTTAGTGTCGTAGGGTTATATCCCTGATTCTGCTTCAGTTAGCCTATACTTCAAACATTTGGCATTTGACTACTGGAAACATATGCTTGAACGTTTCATCTTTGGTTAGATATCATTGTGCAGAAAAAACATGTTTTGTGTGTGATTGCAGATTTCAAATTTGATAACATTTTTTACAGTTTTGGTATGAGGTTTTAGTTTTTTGAGCTTAATCCTAAATCTTGTTGTGTGTACATTGATTTTATATCTTGCTCTTGTAGGCAGTTCATGGGGCTTCCTTCTTCTCCTCTATGCCTTTGTACAAATATCTCGACTTATAGTTGTTGGTGTTTTGTACCCATTGTTGCGTTACTTTGGGTATGGGTTAGACTTGAAAGAGGCCATGATTCTTGTTTGGTCAGGGCTGCGAGGGGCTGTTGCTCTGTCACTATCATTATCTGTTAAGGCAAGTTAGTTTCATTTGTATATCAATAAACCTTTTTCTCTGTGCTTCATTTTCATGTAAGTACATTAGTCTACTGCAGAGTTTTCTAATTCATTTATTGGAATATTTTTACTAGCGTACCAGCGATGCAGTTCAACCTTACCTTAAACCAGAAGTCGGAACAATGGTATGGCCTTTTTGTGTGTGAAGGCATCAAATGTCTAATATGGACTTTGCTAATATTGTCATATCTTATGCATAGTTTGTGTTCTTCACTGGTGGCATCGTGTTTCTGACATTGATTTTTAATGGCTCAACCACACAATTTTTGCTACATATGCTCGGCATGGACAAATTGTCGGACACAAAGGTTAGTGTCATAAATTCTCATCTACCAATTCCAGCTTGGTATTTAAGGTGCTGCTTGTTTTTATGAACCTCCGTATCTCCTTTTGTACCCATCTGTCCTCTCCCTTAAACTAATTATTAGTGAAGTGGTGAAGGCAATGTTTTATGTGCTGCCAACCTGCCACTTAGCCTAGTGCCTCCAAGATCCCAAGGTTAATGGTCATCAAATGACTCATCTCACAAAAGCTTGACACCCGTGCTATGTTGCAGACATTTACTTTATCTGTATGTATGCAGCATGCCAAATGTGAAATTACGTATGAATTGATTGTTGCTAAAAGATCCTTTGCAAGCAACAGCAGAAGATGGAAGAAGCAGCCCTAAACCTAACTTATGCCCTAATACCATTTTACGAATATAACTTGTAGTGTAGAATGGCCCAATGGGGGCAATATATATGGGCAACGTATGCTATGGAAACAAGCCTCCTGTGCAAACTATGGAAACTCTAATCAAGACCACAAAATCTAATCCGATGGCTAGAGTGTTGGGGGTTTAAGTGCTAAAATAACCCATCTTTAGGATGGGATGAGTGGGGGATTTAAGTGCTAAAATAACCCCCACATTCTAGCCATCGGATTAGATTTACGTGTTGTTGATTAGAGTTTTCATAGTTTGCACAGAGGTTGGTTTCCATAACATACGTTCTCATATGGGCAACGTATGTACATGAGGAGTACACGAAAAGAACTCTTTACTCTTAATTTAAAACACTGGTTTGAAGTCACATTAAAGCAATGTATTTTCATCACAAAAGATATATTATTAATTATTTCAACAATATGATTCAAAAGAGAATCCTGTGTTTAAGTACGCACTTCTATTTCATCACAAAAAATATATTATTAATTATTTCAACAATATGATTCAAAAGAGAATCCTGTGTTTAAGTACGCACTTCTTTTGACAACTAATCCCCAAATATTTATCCCAAGTGATCTGACAAAAGTAGCTGAAAATCCGAGCAATTGATTTTTTTCCCCTCTTTAGCTGGAAATATTTATAACAAACTGACCTGTTTTATTCTGAAGAACACCACCACCAAAACATTGTTCCATTTGTAAGCTGTAATTCCTATCTGAACAAGATTAGCACGAAACCTCGGTGTGAAAAATGTCACAAGTCGTTTCATGAAGCCTTTGTCAATATCATTAACCAAGCCTCTTATTCACCATCTTCTATCTGTCTAGGTTTGTTTTCTTTGCTGATTTGTTGCTTCCATAAGCACAACTGGTTCTCATTTATGAATCTATGTTCACTTCATGCCTCCGATAAAGACTCTAATATTGTTTTTTGCAGCTTCGTATATTGAATTATACAAGATATGAAATGCTAAACAAAGCATTAGAGGCTTTTGGTGAGCTAAGGGATGATGAGGAACTTGGACCTGCTGATTGGGTTACTGTAAAGAAATATATTACATGTTTGAATGACCTAGACAATGAGCCAGAGCATCCCCATGATGTTGGTGACAAAGATGACCGCGTGCATATCACGAACTTAATAGATATCCGAGTGCGGCTATTGAATGGTACGTTATCACTTATCAAGTATTGGATGGAATTTGGTACAAATATTTTGTGAACGCACTGACCGCATATTTCATTAAGAAGAAAATTTAACAGTTTTTAATACACGAGATATGATACAAGATACAAGAACAACAACAACAACAACAACAACATAGCCTTTTATCCCAAGCAAGTTGGGGTAGGCTAGAGATGAAACCCAAAAGAGACACGAAACAGAGAACACATAAAGGGCACATGACAGATAGAGTTACGGTTCAGGCACGTTGATTGCTAGTCTCAAAGCGCTTCTATCCATAGCCAAATCTTTGGAGATATTCCACTCCTTAAGGTCTCTCTTAACTGACTCGTCCCAAGTTAGTTTAGGTCGACCTCTACCGCTCTTTATATTATCGACCCTCTTTAGAACCTCACTACACATCGGCACCTCAGGAGGCCTCCGTTGGACATGTCCAAACCATCTCAACCGATGTTGAATCAATTTCTCCTCAATTGGTGCCACCCCAACCCTATCCCGAATATCATCATTCCGGACTCTATCCCTCCTTGTGTGCCCACAAAACCAACGCAACATACGCATTTCTGCTACACTCAATTGCTGGACATGTCACCTTTTTGTAGGCCAACATTCAAAGACCGTATAACATCGCCGGGCGAATCGCCATCCTATAAAACTTACCTTTTAACTTCTAAGGCACCCTTTTGTCACAGAGGACGCCAGAAACTTGACGCCATTTCAACCAACCGGCTGAAATTCTATGCCTAACATTTTCATCAATGTCGCCATCCTTTTGTAGCATCGATCCTAAATACCGAAATGTATCCTTCTTGGCCACCACTTACCCATCGAGGCTAACGTCTCCCTCCTCATGCTAGTCTCGCTAAAATCACACCTCATGTACTCGGTCTTGGTCCTACTAAGTCTGAACCCTTTCGACTCTAACGTGTGCCTCCATAGTTCTAACTTCCTATTAACCCCTGCCCTAGTCTCGTCAACTAGCACCACATCATCAGCAAAGAGCATACACCAAGGGATATCACCTTGTATGTCCCTTGTGACCTCATCCATCACCAAAGCAAATAAATAAGGGCTCAATACTGACCCCTGATGTAGTCCTATTTTAATTGGAAAGTCACTGGTGTCGCCATCACATGTTCGGACACACGTCACCGCATCCTTGTACATATCCTTGATGAGGGTGATGTACTTAGTTGGGACTTTGTGTTTTTCCAAGGCCTACCACATGACATTTCTCGGTACTTTGTTATATGCCTTCTCGAGGTCAATAAAGACCATGTGCAAGTCCTTCTTATGCTCCCTATATCTCTCCACCGCTTGTCGTAATAAGAAAATCGCCTCCATGGTCGACCTACCAGGCATAAACCCAAACTGGTTTTGGGTCACACTTGTCACTCTTCTTAGGTGATGCTCGATAACCCTCTCCCAGAGTTCATCGTATGGCTCATCAACTTAATTCCATGGTAGTTCGTACAACTTTGAACATCTCCCTTGTTCTTGAAGATCGGTACTAATATACTTCTCCTCCATTCTTCAGGCATCTTGTTTGACCAAAAAATGTGGTTAAAAAGCTTAGTTAACCACACTATTGCTCTGGCACCCAGGCATCTCCACACCTCAATGGGGATACCATCAGGGCCCATCGCTTTACCTCCCTTCATCCTCTTCAAAGCCTCCCCGACCTCGCCTCCCGAATTCTCCTCACAAAGTGTACATTGGTATCGTCAAATGAGTCATCCAACTTAAAGGTAGGACCCTCATTCTCCCCATTAAACAACTTGTCGAAGTACTCTCTCCATCTGTCCTTGATCTCCTCATCCTTCACCAGAAGTCGATCTGTCCCATCCTTGATGCATTTGATTTGGTTGATGTGCCTTGTCTTCCTCTCGCGGATCCTAGCCATCCGATAAACATCCTTCTCCCCTTCCTTCGTGCCCATTGACCCCGATAAAGGTCATCATACGCTGCCCTTTTGCTACACTCATAGCTTGCTTTGCAGCCCTCTTCACTATTTTATAGCCCTCGATGTTGGCTGCACTCTTGTCTTGATGAAGGCGCTTGAACCACTCCTCCTTCTCCCTAATAGCCCTTTGCACCTCATCATTCCACCACTAGATGTCTTTCGCTTCCCGTTTGCCTCCCCTACTCGTGCCAAACACTTCCAAAGCCACCTTCCGAACACATGTTGCCATCTTTAGCCACATGTCCTCTCGCATCTTCTCCTTCTTCCCAAGGCCCCTCGCCTAGCAACCTCTCCTTAAATGTTTGCGCTGCTTCCCCTCTAAGCTTCCACCATTTTGTTCTCGCAAGCTTGGCCCATTTGTCCCTATGGACACGTACCCGAAAGCGAAAGTCCGCCACCACAAGCTTGTGTTGAGGGATAACACATTCCCCAGGTATCACCTTACAATCTAAGCAGGCACGTCTATCCTCCCTCCTTGCAAGGATAAAGTTGATCTGGCTCGCGTGTTGTCCACTACGAAAGGTCACTAGATGGGATTCCTTCTTCCTAAAGAGGGTGTTGGCTATCAAGTCGTAGGCCAACGCGAAGTTCAAAACATCCTCCCCCTCTTGGTTCCTACTACCATACTCGAACCCCTCATGCACCCGCTCGAAACCTACCATTAGTCGCACCCACATGGCCTTTGAGGTCTCCTATGAAGAGTCTCTCGCTGATAGGAACGGTACTAACCATGCTATCTAGATCTTCCCAAAACTGCTTCTTGGTGCTCTCGCTAAGACCTACCATGGGGCATAGGCACTTGATCACATTCGAACCGAATCTCCAACTACCAACCGGACTAGGATAATCCGGTCACCTTGCCTCCAAACATCAATGACTCCATCCTTAAGGCTCCTATCGATCAAGATGCCTACACCATTCCTACCCGATGTTATCCCCGTGTACCAAAGTTTGTAGCCAGTATCCTCCACCTCCTTTGCCTTCTGGCCCTTCCATTTAGTTTCCTGAACGCATAGAATATTTACACGCCTTCTAATTGCTGTATCGACTAGCTCTCTTAACTTACCCGTTAGGGACCCTACGTTCCAGCTACCTAGACGAATCCTAGTTGGCTCGGCTAGCTTCCTTGCCCTTCGCACCCGTCGAGGGAAGACACAGATCTAATACGCACGTTTTTTTATACAAATTTGATACAAATATTACATAAAGGTATAAAATAATATATTATCATATCCAATTAGCATAGATTCTCTTCCCTTTTGTGATTTAGGATTTTTCTAATCCTTTTTAGACTTGATATAATTACTTATGTAACTCTTTTAGTTAACTTCCTACTACCTGTACTATTCACATGCCCTCCTAGAGTTAGGGATGAAAATGAGACGGATATTTCTCGATATCTGTCCATCCCGAAAGGGTCAAAACCTTATATGAATAGTCCGTATTTGAATCCGAACATTTACTGTATCCAAATCCGAATACTCAAAATCAGATTTCTAATATGTATATGAGAGCAAGATTAAAAAAAAAAATATTGGATATAATGCAGGATCCCTGATATCCGTCTATATCAGAGTGGATAGCTATGGTGAGTTAGTGGTATTTAGGAGTCAAGGGTATTTTTTAAATATAAAAATTTTGGTGTCAGCATTGATAATTGGTATGAGGAAAGATCCTCCACTGACCTTGGCCTGCCAAAGGCGAGTGTCCTACCATTGATGCCCAGACCTGCACCCATGCTCATAACAGCTTACTTGCTCTACATTTCCCTTGCTTGTACCTTCTTCTCGAATTGCTAAAGTAAAAATACCGTTATATTCGCTAGTTCTTGCTGACAATTAGCCTAAGCCTTTTTGTCCCAAGTAAGCAGGCAAACTTTCCCTACCCATCTGGCCATCTTGTAGCTCAATTTAGGCCCTTCCGTCTTTGTAGCTTGATGGTCCATTACTTTTGATATGATTTCTTTTGTTGAGAAATATTTTATCAGTTTGATGTGTTGGGGTTGTGACTGATGTCCATTTGTCTTTCCAGTTTTACATCCTTCTCATTGCATTATGTGTTTATCCATGAACTGTTTGCTTACTGTGCCGTCCATGGTTCTATCTTTCTATACCTTTGCAACTGCAAAGTGTTGTTATGAATGTTGTAAAGGAGACAATTTATAAGGACATATTTTTGAGCAGGTGTGCAAGCCGCTTACTGGGGAATGCTTGAAGAAGGACGAATAACTCAAGCTACAGCAAATATTCTGATGCGATCGGTTGATGAAGCTATGGATCTTGTTTCCAGACAAACATTATGTGATTGGAAAGGTTTAAAGTCCACTGTCCACTTCCCAAATTACTATAGGTTTGTTCAGATGAGTAGGATACCACGAAAGCTTGTTACATACTTCACAGTCGAAAGGTTAGAGTCTGGATGTTACATCTGTGCTGCATTTCTTCGTGCTCACGGAATCGCAAGGCGGCAGCTACATGATTTTCTTGGTAATATATTGGGAACTATTGATTGTTCTTTCCTGCAAATTGCCTATTATTTCTTTGGGGTGCATATATATGAGATTTACATGTATAGTGGACATTTCTATAGCTGTACATTGTTGTTGCCATGTAGATCACAAATAGCAATAGAAATCAGACATTTAAGAAGGGTTTACCTTTACCACAGAAATCTGTTACAGCATTTGGTTGTCAAACTACCAGGTCATGTGGGGTGACAGAGCCTTACTTCACTGCAAAACCATAGGGTGAAATTGTGATTGAGTGTTACTTCAATGAGGACGAACCTGGGGTAGCTCAATTTATTTATCAGTTTGACCCATGAAAGCTCGATTAAAGGATGCACACTCTCTTTATGGTTTTCGAGTCCATGTTCCATCCTTCATGCTGTTTTGTAGAAATCTAAGCTTAATCTGCTGATATGATGCTAGCTCACTTCACCGGTTTCCCTATTTATTATTTGTTTTCTTCTCTCTTCAGGAGATAGCGAGGTTGCAAGAACTGTTATTGATGAAAGTTACGCTGAGGGAGAGGAAGCTAGAAAATTCTTGGACGATGTTCGAGTTACGTTCCCACAGGTTTGTCGTCACAATGTGCTTCTATCATTTCATTCAACTGCTGTGGAGCTTTCAGTTCCAAGACAAAGTCTACGTAACATATTCACCAAGCAGTTTACTCTCTCCATAAAACTTGGGGTTAGAAGTATTTTTTTTGAAACATAAAACTTGAGGTTAGAAAGTACAAAAAGCAATATAGTAACAAAGATAAAGACCATTGCATGAATAAACCAAAAAATCATCCTGCTGATAAATTGCAGTGCCCTGGTTTTGAAACCTTTTTTCCCCGAATTTCAGGTGCTGCGAGTGCTAAAGACACGACAAGTCACATATTCTGTACTGACACACTTGAGTGAGTATATTCAAAACCTCCAGAAGACTGGGCTGCTGGAAGAGAAAGAAATGGTCCAGTTAGATGATGCTCTGAAGGTAACTGGAATATTTAACTTACTATTTGTTGTTGTGTCTCCGGGAACAGTTACAGTTCACAAGTCACAATAAATATGCTTAACTTCAGTAAGCTAAGCTAAGCTAATTCACTTGGCAGACAGACTTGAAGAAGTTGCAGAGGAATCCACCAATAGTGAAAATGCCAAGAGTCAGTGATCTTCTGAACACTCATCCTTTAGTTGGCGCGCTACCTGCTGCTGTGTGTGATCCTTTGCTAAGCAACTAGTAGCTGGAGTGTGCCCGTGCCCGCAAGTTCGTTGTTTCTTAACTTTGTGAATATTTACTGTGTTCTTAGCGAGAAATACTATACGTTCAAGAATATATAGATATTTGTTATAGTATATTGTAATACAAATAATTGATCTTAGGTTTCACAATAAAAAGGTTTCTTCATAGTTGCCTTACACTCTAGAGGACATTTTTTTAGCTAATTTTATTACACAGGATGGTTCTACAGTAGCTGAAGCTGCTTTCTTGTAGGATTTTCAGTGTTCTGGTTTGCGTCGATGGAAGCATTCGTTGATTGACCAGTATGCATTGTGTGCAAAACACATTGGAAAATGAAAAGAGTTAATCTTTATTAATCTGTAATCACAGCTGCAAGTATACCGTAGCAAAGCCTAGGGCGGAGGTAGCTATGGTACTCCAAAATAAACGTGGACCATCCATTTAAGTAGATCAAGATGATTATTATCACATATTATCTCATAGGAGGTAATAGTATAAATATGTATTTTTTTCTAGAAAATAGGGAAAATAGGCAAGATATCAGGCAAAATATCTTTGCAATTAGATGTATTAAGCAAAGTATCCTGCAATCAGATCTACGATGTGTTTTTTTGCACACCATCACAAATATTATGCATGATGTGATTTGGTTAGAAAAGGACATCCTTCTCTCCTTCCTTCGTATTCAGACGTTGGTAAAGACCCTTATAAGCTTTCGCCTCTCCCACCACTCGTTTTGCAGTCTTTTTGCCACCTTATACTTCTCTATGTTGTCTGCACACCGGTCCTAGTACAAGCGCTTATAGCATTCCTTCTTTTCCTTAATAGCGTTTTGCACATCTTCATTCCACCACCAAGCGTCTTTCAAGTCGCATCCACTTCCTTTGGCCACTCCAAGTACCTCTGCCCCAACCTTCTGAATGCATGTCGTTTGCATCACCTTCGACCTTCCAAGGGTCATCTTCAATAACTCTTTCCTTGAAGACCTTTGATACCTCCCTTTCTAATTTTCACCACTTTGTTCTTGCAATCTTGGTTTGTTTAACCCTACGAGCTCGTACGAGAAAGCGAAACTCAGCCACCACTAGCTTGTGCTGAGAAACCATGCATTCACTAAGTATCACCTTACAATCCATGCAAGCACATTTATCCCCTCTTCTTGTAAGAACAAAGTCGATCTGGCTAGAGGAATGTCCGCTCATCTAGGTCACTAAATGGGACTCTCTCTTCCTAAAGAAAGTGTTGGCTATCATCAGATCGAAAGCCGTAGCAAAGTCTAGGACATCCTCTCCCTCCTGGTTCCTAATTCCATAACCGAAACCTCCATGAGCCACCTCAGAACCTGCACTTATTGAACCTACATGGCCATTAAAGTCCCCTCCTATGAAGAGCTTCTAGCTACTAGGTACCGCTCTAACCAAGCCATCCAAGTCTTCCCAAAATTGCCTCTTAGCTCTCTCATCATGGCCTACTTGGGGGGCATAAGCACTAATTACATTTAAGATCATATCACTAACGACAAGTTTGACTAATATGATCCTATCCCCTTGCCTTCTCACCTCCACTACCCCATCCTTGAGGCTCTTATCAAACTCCATTTAAATTTGAAGTTGTCCCTATGTACCAGAGCTTGAAGCCGGTATTGCCCTCCTCCTTCGCCTTCTCTCCCTTCCATTTAGTCTCTTGAATGCACAAGATATTTACCCGCCTCCTAACCGTTGTATCAACTAACTCTCTTAACTTACCCGTAGGGACCCTACGTTCCATCTACCTAAACGAATCCTAGTTGGCTCGACTAGCTTCCTTACCCTTCGCACCCATCGAGACTAGTGTGAAGGCCCTTGCTCATTTTCCACCACACACAGGCGCCCGATATGGCGCGCCCCTAAGGATGCGATGACCTGATCCTTGCTCACTTGACACCGTGCCCAGATCATGACACGGCGTGTCACAAGGGTGACGACCTGGCCCTTGCTTATTTAACACAATACCAGGGTTCTGACATGGCGCATCGCTAAGAGGGTTACGCCCCAACGTGATTCTTTTGGGTTTCATCTCCATAAGAGTAGTTAAGTTTTTACATTGGCTTGCCAAGCCTAACACAACCCTCCTCCTTTACCAGGGCTTGGGACCTGCTATGTTGGAACACCATAGACGCCCCACCATAGGCGAAGTTTTAGTGTTTTCTATTCACAACCCAAATTTTGGGATCTGACATGAAGTCGCCACTATGGTCCTCCTAGACTTGATCTTCGGGCTTCCACATTTTCCTTTCACATGTCTCGGTTCTTCAAGGTCCACTAATGAAGCTTCGCTTTTCTTAAAAAATTCCCCCGTGTGCCCGCTACATTTGCCTTGTAAACACCTCTACCTCCACAAAGATCTACCGGCTCTTAGAGCACCTACGCCTCTCCTCTTCGACTATTAGGCTTAAGTGGCTTGGGACAATCATGAATCAAATGTCCAAGATCACAACAATTGAAACACCTCCTATCCTCTTTAACTCTTGTTGCTGCAAAAATGGGAGGAGATGGAGAGGAGGAATTTCCTTTCATCACATTTAGCCTAGACTCCAACCGTGTTATAGCGCCTATAGCATCCTCAAGGCTAGGAAGACTAGGCTAATGGAACATGGTAGATCATCTACCCTCAGACTCTGGATTTAATCCTCTCAAATGTTGTATGGCTCTTTTTTCTTATATCCACTTCTTCACCCAAGCAACACATTCAGAGTGTGGCAGTTCGATGGGCTTTAGATAATCAGCATCAGCCCATAAGCCCTTTAACTCAGCAACATAGTCTGCCACAGATCGCTCCCCCTGTTTGAGATCTTGGAAGCAATCTTCTATTTCAACCATCAACATCACATTACCAATCCCGAATACATCTTCTCCAAAGATTTCCATATCTTAGCTGCACTTATAATTGTATCAATAGTACTAGCAATGGCCGGAGTCACGTAACTCAAGATCCATGCTACTACCAAGGAATTAATAGCATCCCATGTACTCCATTCAAGACTAGGTTACCTTCAAGCCTTTTCGCTTTCAATAGACGGAGTGCCCTTTTCGACCAAGCCAAATAATTTTTGGTGCCCTCTAGCTTGATATCATTTGGCATCAACTCTATCTTCTGGGCTAGTTCCATGTGAATCACAACATCCTTACTTGAACATGGAGCCTCATCCTTTTTTGCAACAAGTAGTTCTACCAATTTTCCAAACACTTGCTCAATTCCTTGATTTCCCCCATGATTTAATGTTGCCAAGGCCGCCTTCTTCTAGCTTCCACAACCGAAGAACAACAGTAGTATAGCGGGAGCTCCAATGCCTTCGCACCTACGGTTCTACTCACGAGACCAAAGAACAGCACCGCAATCTTCCTCCAATAGAAGCAGCTCCTGCTTCCGCAGCCCAACACCTCACAAATCCACTCCTTCTACAACACAACGGCACGGGAAGAGCACAAGCACAAGCACCTCTCCTTAGAACTTGCCCCTCCTTCCAGATCCCATCCAGCTGCTTCACATGCTGCTACTGCTTCTAGCTCTTGCTTGCCTTATGCTCCTCCTCCTCCCGCTGTTGGAGCTCCCAATCCACGCACAACACAAGCTCAAGCACACGTCTCTCCACCACTCCTTCCACCATGCGGTGCCAAGCCGCCCGATTTGCACATCGGCGGCACGAACTCCTTCCCCCGAGCTGGTGACCTTGGCGGCAACCTCCGACCACCGCCTAGCGTCCTCACCGCCGCCCTCGCCACCATTGACTGACCTAGCTCTGACACCATGAAGGAACTGAAGCTTGGAGAATTTTCTAGAATGGAATACCTCTCTCTCTCTCTCTCTCTCTCTCTCTCTCTCTCTCTCTCTCTCTCTCTCTCTATCTCAGCCTATACACATACACACACTAATGGGCTTAGGCCCAATACACATATATATTACATACAACCCAACATCTACACTATAAAAAGTATATAATATAAGAGACAAAAGAGAGTCTAGAAACAACAGACACTGGGCTAACCAAAGAGGTCCCACCTCAAACAACAGCTGGAGGCACCACACTCAAGAAAACAACAAACAAATCAAAGACAGATTACACCAAAACAAGCATTCTTTTCGATATCTTCCTTTAATTTTAAATCCACTTGCAATGTTGTTTGAAAGCGATTTTTAAAAATTCTTTGGTCCCGCTTCCTTTAATTTTAAGTCCACTTTCTTTAATTTTAAATCCACTTGCAACGTTGTTTGGAAGCTCTCAGCGATTCCATATGATTTAAATGGCCAAACCGTTAAAGCAAATCATCGTTGCTCTTTTTTAACCTTTTAAATTGTTCCTTCTCACCGAGAGCTTATGGATGATGAATCATCCTCATGTTGGCATCAAAGTGTTCTCGGACCAACACTTGGTGCTAAACAAATTTCAGGGCAAAGGAGGCACATGTGTAGGCCAATCTCAAGTGGCCCATTGCACAAAATGCAACGATCCTAATGTGGCCATCTTCTTGAAGTCAAATTATCTGCGTGAGGATTTCGCTCGGTATGAGCTCCAAGAAAACAAACTACACTTGTTCTCCATGTTGACTTTCCAAATTATACGCCGACCGTGTCGAATTCTGTTCATTGGTGTCCATCTCCAGGTTATGGAGTCTCTAATCTCGGGCAGCAAATGTATATTTTGTAACCTAATTCACAACAAGATGAACTCCTCAATTTGTCTTGTCATTAGAATGTTGTCGCACAGGTTCGAATCTAGGCATCATTCTGAGCTCTTGCTCAACAGATTTTTTTTCCCCCTTTAACTAGCATGAATAAAACCCTGTTTGGCACAGCTTCACCAACAACTTCATGAGCTGTTTGAAGCTGTTTTTGTGCATATGGTCTCGATTCATCTCTTCACATGAATTCTATGAAATCACTGACTATCTTTCTCCTAGTTTGTGGGCATGGTATGTCCATAAGTTCTTTGGATGGTATATTCAAGAATTCTACAGGGACACAGTCAGCCGAAAATTTGATGATGTCTTGATTTGTTTGGTCTCCATGTGTGAGGACCGCATAAGGTCCATTGATACAAACTTCTCTGCAACACATTCTAGGCTTACTAATGATAGTAGGATGATTCCTCATTTTAAAGATTGCAATGGAGCACTAGATGGTACCCATATCTCAGCGACCCGCCTCGGATGACCTTATCGAGATACATTAGTCGAAGTGGCAAAGCGACGCAAAATGTTTGTTGATTTTGACATGCGGTTCACATATGCATCTATTGGGCAACCTGGTTCTATGCATGACACAAGTGTGCTCTTTCATGCACTTAGACATGATCATGCCAAAGTCCCACACCCCCTCTAGGCATGTATAAATTACATTAATTTGTGCACAAGTATGTGGCTGAAAATTTTTTACATGCATCTTTAGTTAACCTTCTTTTGTATACTCGGGGAAATATTACCACGTTGATACTGGATACCCAAATAGACATAGATACTTGGCACCATACGAGGGTGAAAAGTACCATGTGCCAGATTGGAGGAGTCCTACTCCAAGTGGGGAATAAGAGCTCTTGAACCATTTGCATTCAAGTATTCGGAATGTGGTGGATCATTCATTTGTTGTGTGAAAAATAAAGTGGAGGGTCCTTCTCAAAATGGCGAGTTACCTAATGGATAAGCAAAAGATGGTTGTTGCTGCAACCATGTGCGTAAATAACTTCCTCCGTGAGAACCGTTTTGAAGATAAAGATTTTTAATAAATGCGATCGGAATCATGATTATGTGCCCACTATACCTCAAAGGTATAGAAAGCATATTCCTTCACAAAATGCAGGTGATACATCAACTTCGGAATCTAATGATCAACATGGATAAATTCCGCGATAACCTTGCAAAGTCAATCTATTTTTCTAGATCATCATGAGCATGTATGTTTGTATTGTAGCATGATATGTGATGTTGACATGCGTACTTTTGTTAAAAGGATCGTGACTATGCAACATAAATAAGGCACTAATATTGCTTCCTCATAGTTTATATTATTTTTTATTTTATTTTTTTTAATTCATACTCACTCAAATATATATTTTTTAATTCATATCACCATATACAAACATACAACTCCAAATATTAGAACAAATCAGATAGACAGGGGCATCTTGGACAATTGCCCTCTCGGTCATGCATGACAGAACAGATGAAGCTGTGTTGCCAAACAATTTATCAAAACAGCTCGAGCTTCACCAGTAAAGCTGGTCGTGAAAATGAAACAAAAATAAAAGCAGCTTCACATGTGCCAAACGGGCCTCAGTGTGGTGCCAAATTTCTCGGTGCTTTTCTCGTCAAGCCAGTTGTGGTGCCAAAACCATGCTTTATTGCCATTTCCCACAGTTACTAAGTTGAATGCATTGACGAGTCGGTCAGATGCATTTGCTAGGACTTTTGTTCCTGCCCATGGTTTAGCGTCATTCACCCATTCTTGCCATGGCCCGTAGGGCTCTTCCAAAATTGTTCAGGCCAGTGCTTCCAACCCTCCAAGATCTTTTGCATACTGACCCTGACAGTTGTCCAATTGACTAGACAGTGGCCCCCATTTGGGCTAATTTTCTTTTCGTTTATAATACTGAACAAAGTTTTTTTTTTCTCGAGAACATGCGCGTATTGAATACTGAACAAAGTGCAGAAACTTTCCCTGCAGGCCTGCTGCAGCTGTCACTGGATCTCACCATCGTACTGCTTCTTGCACGATCGGATTCTCCGGCTGCAAATCCAGGACGAGAGTTACTAGTAATTCATAGCGTACTCATCTTCCGATCGATCATCCCTTCAACTTCATCCCAAAGCCATCACGAAGTACATACACAGCTGAGCTGACAAGTGCATTTCTCTCCGAGTGTACCTGCCATTCAGATTAAAGTTCAGAAAGCTAACTGGACTGATCGGTGCCCCTTCGTGTACCATGTACACTGCCTTCAATCCCACTTAACACTGACCTCGATCTGATCCATTCAGATTTCACAGTCCCAGGACCAGGATTATTCGTGCACGCAAATGCATCGACTCAGAAGCTTTCTGATGGCCTTCATTCAGTATATAATCAAACATTCCCTCCTGTCTGACTACTGAATCCAGAGAGAGCTAGCTAGTAAGCAATTCTGTTCTGTCATGTCGTTCAAGGTTCAAGCAACAATGGCAAGCGGACTGCGAAGCGACGAGATTAAGCCTCGGCGGTTTGATCTCGCCATGTCAAGGAGGACGAGGAGGCCGCCAGCATCAACCTCGGCCACCAGTTGCCATGAACAAGATCATCATCAGGCCGTGGACATGGAGGGATTGGGATTATTCCAGCCGGTGTGGTAGAGCCGGAGCGACAGGATCCAGAGGGCCTCTTCTCCTTGTCGGATCATCTGCAGTCACGGCAACCTGAGCTGAATGCTCACCAAGAGCACGAGGCGTCAGAACAGCACTCTGAAGACACCACCAAGGAGCAGGCGTCGCCGTGGCCGCAGACGTGTTGTCTTCAGAAGAAAGACGATGAGAGCGAGGCACAGCAGCAGCAGCAGGAGGAGTGCCAAGATAACTCCTGTCGGTTCTCGCTGCAGGAACTGATAGACGACGAGGCCGTCGACGGCGACGTCAAGGACGCCGCCACCGGAGGCACGGAAGAGAATGCTGCTGTTGGTGTTCGTGAAGTTGCAGCAGGTGAGGCAAAGCGGCCTGGACAGCAGGTGGCCGGAAGGAGGGTGATCGGAATCATGCGCCGCTACGTGAAGGTCCGGTCCATCAAGCCCAAGCGTGCGTCGCCGGAGAAGAACGCTACACCTGTATGCTGACAACGCTGAATGACTGTACCGTTCGCCTGTATGGATTGGTTCATCTTGTGCAGTTTTTCTGTGTTTTTTCCCTGTTATATAAAACAAAACGTATGTGTGCTGTTGATGATGTGTTCTGGACTTCCGGTTAGTTGTTCGTTGACTGTATTCTTTTTTAACAGTTCGTTGACTGTAATCGAAGCATGTAAACAATGTTGAGAGTTTATGACAGCTGCAGGTGTTCCTAAATCCAAATCGAGACGGTTATAATACTTTTTTTTAGACGACACCTCTCGACGCATTTCTCATTAAGTTGAGTAGAGTTTTAAAACGAGTACAGACCCTGGGAACGGTAGCACAGGGTTACCGAAACCCAGTCCCTATCTACTGGATTACTCAAAAGGGCTACATCTTGCATAATTCTGCGACTCCGTCTGAACACAGCAGACCACCATGACTAAGCCAACTCATCCAGCTCGGCCATGTCCAGCTCCATGGCCGAAAGGTCAACGTCCCCATTGAGAAGTACCTGCCTACCTATTTCTTCCTCTCGGTGAGATTGCCACGGAATGCCAGCTTAAATTTGCTTTCCACCTCCGCATCAACAACATTCTCTGGCACTAGCACTCCCAGCTTCTTGAGGAGTATGATCTACGCCTGCCTCGTGGCGTTGGCGGCGCGGCCGTGCCGCGATCCTACTGCTCCGCCTCAGCGACTGAATGGTGACCGGGGTGCGCGCACGGCACAGACGCGGCTTCGCCTGGAGCAAAGGCGTGCGCATCGGGAGGCACATGGCACCCTCAATTTCCTCCTAAATCAAACGACTTCCCATGGCAGATAGAGATCGCGTGGACAGAACGTCCGTATCCCCAGGCGCCTGAGCTGGGACCTCCTGCGGCTTCATCCGGCATCACCAATCCCAACACAATCGAAGCAGCAGAGGCGGGGGAAATGATGACCCCAATGTTGATGTTGCCGGTGGCCGCTGGCACCGCGTCCTCATCGTCCACCTCTCGCGCCTCCACAGCCGGGGTAGCTGGCAGTGGAGTGGCCCCCGCCGCAGCGCCCACGCCAACCTCCTCCGACGCCTCATCAACCGCAAAAAGCCGGATGAAACGTAGCGGTGAAGGGGGTTCTGGCAACGCTGGAGACGGATGTGCAACGAGGGAGGCAGCGAGCTCATCGAGCATCGGGTCGACCCACACGGGAGGCCCCGCACCCTCACTGGGATCCGAGCCGCCGGCGGGTCGGTGGGTGCGCGGCGTTGTCGGAGTAGGCAGGGGTCCCGGTGATGTTGACCTCCCTTGGCCGCTTGCATCGACGCCGCCGGCGTCGACGACGGACGCCATTGGCGCCCCCACAGTCCCCTGTGACGCTCCACCATGTGGCGCGAGTGGGGAGGGCTGTGGGCTGCCACCATCAACGGCCGAAGGGGCCAGACAGAGAATTTGTCCGGCAAAGATCGGAGCCGCGTGAGGTTCTGGCATGCCAGTAGCCCCCTGGCCACCGCCGCCACTGTCGACGGCATGGCGATCAGGAGGGTCCGTGGAAGGGCGCTAAAGTGGACGACGATGCCGATGCTTACGGTTCTCGCGCCGTGCCTCGTGCTGAGGCAGAAGAGGCAGCAGGACGGGGAAGTGCACTGGGCGATAATGTGATCTCCAGCCAGGCAGTTGAAGCATAGACCGACGGGCGAGGGTGACACAGGCCGCTGGCGACAAGGGTGGAGCAAAGCTTGTCGACACCCAGACCTAGAACTCCGAACAAGTGTGAAGCTGTCATCATCGACAGGGGCAGCCGCGCGAGGGACGTGGAGCCGCTGATGCACAGGGACACGTGCGGCTGGCTGTGCACCAAGCCGATGGTGCGTGGGAACCCTAGCAGCCGGTTGAGGGGGCATCCAGGAAGACAGTTGACATGTCTTGGCACGGCGACAACGATGACCGCGTCGCCGTCTCTGGGCGGCAGCGATAGGACGTGGGCGAGCCCTCCCCACGTGCGCCTCGGCAAGCACGAGACGGGGTCGTCGGCCGTATGACCGGTGGAGCGGCTTCCTGGTACAATGGTGCGTGGTGTCAACGAGCTTGTCGTCGAGCCGTCCTCGTCGGGGTCCTCCTCCCAACCCCGGAATTTGCTCCTACCACCGATCGATGGGTGGGGAAGAAGGGTATGGCATCTGGGGAGAGGGAGGACGGCAAGGACCAACACGACTGTGCGTCATCGTGCACCTCGTCCTCATCTTCCAGGACATCCTCGACGACGACCATCTCCACAGGAGACGCGCAGCAACTCCCCGGAGGGGAGGTGGGGCGCCCACGGGGACGCGGCGATGCCACTGTCCGAGCGCTGCCTGCAAAGCATGCCCGCGCGCGGCGGCCGGTGGCCCGGAGGCGGAGCGCGCGCGAGACCCAGCGTCGGCGGCGGGCACCCATGCGCGGCGGCGGCGGTGGGCGGACATGGGGGACGGGCGATGGCCTGGTTGGTCGCTGCACGGCACGCCCGCAACGGCGGCGGTGGCCCGGAGGCGGGGGCATGCCGAACCCAGCGTCGGCGGCAGGGTCCCCATGCGCGACCGGCGGCGGCGGCTCGGAGATGGCCGCCGGGGCACCTCCAACCCTTGGTACTTGGAGTCCGTGAGCGAGGAGGAAGAAGGGGATTGTAGGGCGGTGGGGGGAGGGGCACGCCAACAGTAGGCCGGAGGCCGGCGGCGACGGGCGTGCCCTGCTGCCTCGTTGGCCGGGATCTCGAGGGGAGTGGGCGAGGCACTTCATGATCCACATGGATTGATAGATCAGGAAGCAGGGGTTCTGGATCTATGGTCGGAGGGAGGAGGGGCAGGGCGGGGTGGCTGGGCTGGGCAGTGGCGGCGCCGCCGTAGCGGTCGCCTGGGAGGGGAGGCGGGACGGGCAACGTCATCCAGTGCCCATAGCACATGGGGTGGTCAACTAGAAAACCTGAGATTGAGATAACATCATTCATAATCATAAAAAAACCTGAGATAACATTATTCATAAACATAGCACATGGGGTGGACAACTAGAAAACCTGAGATTCATAATACTATAATCCTTATAAAAAAACAAAAGCATGTTGCATTTCCGCATGTTGCTCGGATACTAACAAACATAGCACATGGGGTGGACAACTATACAAGCCAACAATACCTCTCAGCTCTCACTTTATTCAATCATAAACTGTTTTACATCAAGACATCAGCTTGACCGTACATTTTCAGTTTGGAAAATCTTCCAGTCATCCTCAGATCTGACTATCTGAGGCCATCTTCCTCTCAGGAGTCAGGACTGACCGGAAACAATTACATCATGCTGATCCTCCCTCGCTGGGGAACTTGTCCAGGAAGGAAAGTATTTCCGAATTCACTCTCTCGGCCTGTTCTTGCTGGACGAAATGGTGTCCCTCAATGATTGAAACCTCAAGATCTGGAACGTTCTCCTTTAAACCGCCACTCTTGACGTACTTCTCAGTCCCCAAGGACTGCAGACCAATTTCGTTCTTGCTGAGTATGAATTTTGCAGGCACTGTGATTTTGGATCCGCTCCAAGGTGCAGTGAGTCTCCAGTTTCTGCAAAGGCCATACATACATCACTTCAGTAACAGACGGGTATGATCAGGTATGGAAATCAAACAGAAGGCATCAATGCAGAAATTACGTTTCAAGCATGCGGTAGTAGTTGAGGGCTCCTGTGAAGCCGGTCTTCTCAAACTTCTCGGCATACTGTCCCAGCTCTTCCTCTGTCAGCCAGGGAATCAGCGAAGAAGGTGCCTGAAGAAAGTCTATGATCTCTACCCCAGGAGGAGCAATGAGCTCGTCGACGTCCATGGCGTAGAGTTTCTTTAGGACTGTCGCAACATCGTAGCGAGCAAATGCCCTTTCAGCTCTTCCGGGCTCCTGCAAGCATGTAGTATTTTTTAGAAAGAACGACAAAAACTTTGCCGCGATTTCTATTAGATGAAGAAAGAAAAAAGACAAGTATTCTTCAAGAACCAAAAGAATTAAATGATGCGTACGCGCGAAATAGAGGCACTAATAGCAGATGTGGGAGAAGTCCAGCGGCTGAGGTGCGATGCCACCCCACGGCGGTGTTGGCGATGACCCTCATCGCTGACCAACACTCTGGTAAGTCCGCCTCCCCCACCTTCTCCCTTCCATGGAGCTCGCCGGCCTCTCGCTCTCCCATGGAGTGGCCATGCAGGAGCGCATCCGACAACGTTTTGCCGCCTCTGTCACCCACCATGCTCTGGATAGATACTCCTTCATCCTTGTGGCCGCCTTTGGTCGCTGCAAATTCCGCCTCTCCGAGGAATCGGTCAGCTCCTTGCTTCAAGCCGCTCTCGGAGGGACAGCTGCTCATTTCTTTGTTCGTGCGCTCGGGGACAGGGTTTTCCGATTCGCCGTCTCTTCTAAGCAAGTCGGCCTGTTCATCGCCTCACTTCGCTTCTTTTCCTGCGATGAATTCCTGGTGTTCTTTCACCTTTGGGGGAATGGCGGTCCCAATTGGAAGCTAGAATACAAACTCTTCATCCGCGAAGAGGAAAATTCTTGGTCTGCGCCAAAAACCTCACAGCGCTCCCTTGCCCAGCTGCGCAACCCCGGCAAGCAACCTATCCAACACCACCCTCCCGCCGGGGCGCGCACAGCCAGTGCCTCCACCTCCTCCTCCCCCAATATCACTCTCACTGGGGCCAACGCCATCCCCCTGCGAAACAAGCACGCCGGCGCCTCGACGTCCGGGCCACGAGGATCTTCTGAGATCCTCTCTGGCGCTAATACAGTTCCCTTGGGCAACGTGCTTCAGGCAAATGGAAGGCATGCTGACACTCGCTTCTTCCCAACGCCTTCTGCCCAGCGCAACCACTCATCCTCGACTGGCTTGCGTCAGTCAATGCTCTGCTCTCGCTGCCTCTCTCCATCGCACTGGCGCAGCAGATGTCGTCAGCAGATACGCTGTCGGGCATGCTTATTTCCCGGACACATTGCTGCCGCCTGTCCTATGTTCAATTCAAAGAGGGGACAACAAAATCTTCCAAGGCCCAATGGTGGTGGCATGGCGACCCAAGGTCAGCGCTGGCAACCCCGGGAAACCGTCGCTCAACCACCGGCGGCCCAACAGCTCGCTCTTAATGGCTTTAACTTGACTAATCAGAGCAACAGGCTCGCTACCCAGGGCAAAGCTGCTTTAATTCAGCGGCCCGAAATTCAGGCCCAGTGGGCTGATAAGAATTTAGAGAGGCCTGCTTATATTGATACCCTGGAGCCTTCGGCTTGGTCTCTCTTCCCCACTGTCCCTCAAGCTTCCACCAGTCACTGTGCCACTGCCGCTACACCTCAAGAAAACCCCAACCTCCCGCAGCGCCATTGCCTCCAAATCGACCTCAACTCTGCTCCGTGTGAAGAGGAAGCCATGGCGTTTCTGCGTGCTGATCCGGCACCGTTCCTCCCGGACTACTTGGAAGTCCAGGAGGTGCCGGGAAGAAGATTCATGGCAATGGCGGTGGCTCCGGTTCGCCCTTTGGCAAGGAATGAGAACCTCGCGATCGTCCACATCAACCCCCTCCCTGGTAATCCAATGCACTTCCCTGCTGTTAGAGGTGTCATTAGGGACTTTCTTAGAGATGTGGTCAGAGTCCCCTATGAAGAAATCCAGCCGACAAGTTTAGGACAGGCCATGGTTAAGCTCAGAGACGCTCATGCTAGAGATGCACTGGTACAGGACAGCCCACATGAATTTGATAATGTTCTAGTTTCTTTCACCAAACACGACCGTGGTAGAAACTGGAGGAGTGCGGATTTTACTCATGAATGTTGGCTTCTGCTTCTTGATTTTCCTAGAGATTATCTGTCTGAAAGGCACATCCAACAGTCTGTGGCCGACTTTGCCAGAATCCTCCTATTCCAGCTTGTTCCGGGTATTGATGCATCACTGCTGATAAGGGCTAGAGTCAAGGATCTGGAGCAGATCCCGCAATTTGTTGTTCTTGAGGATCCGGATACTGTAGGGGGAGAGTGCTTTACTTGTCCGGTGTGAGTTGCTTAGACACAAACAACCCAATGATGTGCCCCCTCCACAGGACCCAATTCCTGAAAACAATGTGCTGGAACACCCAATGCCGTTTGATTTCATTGGCTTAGGGCAACCCGCCTTTGGAGCCATAAATCATGCTTTGGGGCACCAGCGAGAATGATCGGGAACCGTGGCCTCGAACTCGAGAAAATGAGAACCAAGAACATCGGGGGAAGATCGGCTTTCGACAATGAAGTCAATGCGGCGAAGGAGGCGGTTTGATGATGAAATGGAGGCGATCCGGCGGAATCGGATAATCAAGAGCTCACCGGGGAAACGAAGGTGCGAGAAGAGGAAATGGAAGAGGTCGAACAGCGGGAGAACATGGGTGAGGTAGGAATGCAGGCAGAACCAGCAGAGGCAGAGCAAGAACAGCAAGCAGTCGACAACCTGGCAGAAGCAAACCTGAATCACCCACCTGCCAACATAGACCTGAATCCTGTCATAGTAAACCCCGTGGAGCAGGACCCCGGGGCTTTGGAGAGCGGACCAGATACTTACTGCGGGGGCATGAAGAAGTGTTCTACCTACCGGCCAATACGGACTGAACCTCGCCCGGTGGAAGATGAGGAAAATTAGCTAATGGACCTAAATCGGCTTCCCGAACAATGAGAATCACGGATGAACTTGCAACAAAAGCTCACCCGAAACTTTCGACGAGAGGAATTCTCTCTGCTTTGCTAATGTCCTCCAATGAGCCTTCGCGACGGCTTTGACGAAACCTGCAAAGAGTGACCAACAAAGAAAGATATAATGGAAGAAAAACAGACGGTCGATAGCACTAGCCAGCCACCTGTCAACTTTCAAACTGATGGGCCACTTTTAACTCTGGGCTGCAATCCATGGGCCTCAAAGGACTTCACTTCTGGGGAAATTCAAGCTGAAAAGATGCTTTCCCTTGGAGCCCAGGCTCATGGGAGCTGCTCTAGGCTTGCTGGCAATCAAGGTGACCACATAGCCTGGGCTGAAAATTCAAACCTGCAGCAGTTCACAGCACAACAGGTGGTTGATCTTGTGCCTGGGCCACCCACAGGGGAAAAAATAACAGAAACAGCCCACCAAGCACCCAAGCAAGTTTTGGCCCAAGCTTTAGAAGGAACCAAACAGGCACAACAACATATGACAGAGCTGGTCATGCATCAAAGGTAGTCTGAAACTCTGCAGATTGAGCACCTCCTGCCAACTGAGATTGGCAACAAAAATCAGCAAATAGCGAAAACGAGAATCGGAAGCGGAGATGAGCATGCTTTGGGTCATGAACCATCTGGAAACCCTCACACTCAGCTTTTTCTGGCCTCCCAGGACAACACCTCCACGCAGCAGCAACACAACCTGACTAACCCCCTGCAAAACCAAGTTCAAGCTGTGGATGACAACCTACAACAGCAAGAGCAGCCAACTGATGTTGTCCCAAATGATAATGAAGTTTTCCAGGCAATGGTTGCTGATAACTTCCAGGGCAATGAGGTTGTGCAACTTGGGATGGCACTAACCAGAATGCAAGATAGCAGCTTTGCTTGGTCACAGGCAATGGATATAAAGGCCACAACACTCTACAACAAGTTTTTCTCCTCAGGTAACCCAAAGAACTTGCAAGTCACAATACCTATTAGCCGGGCAAGTTTTCTTTTTGCTCAACCGCTCAACCCGTAAAACTTCGCCTCTATAAGATCATTGTTAATGACTCGGCTGGCATGCTTTCTTGATAACGATTCGGTTCGAACTATCCAAATTTCTGTTCCCACGACCGTCCTCAAACCGAAAAGCAGTCGCTTGCGAGAGCCTATAAAGGATCGCGGGATGGGGACGAAGGATCTCTCAAAGAAGTGCCACCTAAAAAAGATGCCGAAGCGTCCTCCATCCTACATTGAATCTGAGGTAAGAAGAAGCCCTCGAATTCAAAACAAGAATCAAGGTCACAGACCGAGGGGTTGCACCGAGAAAAACTGTCATGTCTGCCATATTAAACCACCCACCCTGAAAATAGACACTATGAAAACACTTGCAGTCAAATTTTGTGGTCTGAATGATTCTGAGATCAGTGATGGCATTCTGCAGGAAAGAAAGAAGAGGCAGTACCCGGTGGCCAGGGCACGCTTTGTGCAGATTGAGCCGACTTCTACAGCACTCGAAAGCCGAAAGAAGCAAGCTCGGAGGGCAATAACCCGAAGATGTTGATGGGGGGAACGAGGAAGCAAACAAGGATCAAGGAAAATGAACGACAAAACAAAGGAAGAAATGACCCGGATAATGAGGCCGGCTAGCGCTTTTGCTTTTACTTTGTTAAGATCGCGGTAGTTCTTGTTTCGGTTTTAGAGAGATTGACCGAGAGCAGCCGGTCGACTATTTTCGGTGTTGTTCTCGTGATTTGGGAAACTTTTTATGCGGCAATGCTTGGCCGGCCTTTACGTTGGATCTGTTGGTAGCACTTAGAGCTGACTTACCTTTACGTTTGGAACATCATCGGGTTTATTTAATGAATCGAACATCAATCGAAATTGGCAAATCCCGTGTTGGAATGTGAGAGGGGTCAATTCTCGCTAACAAGTGGGAGGCAATTAAAAATAAGATTACCACGCAAATTGTGACATCATCTCGCCTCCGGAAACAAAAAGGAAGACTTTGATCGGCAATTCCTTAAAAACATCTCCCCAATTGCATCGATGCTTTTGATTTCTTGCCATCCGTTGGGGCCTCGGGAGGCATTCTAGTGGCTGGAAGAGCAGCCTGTTCGCAGGCAACAGAGTTCACAGTAATGAGTACAGCTTATCCATCCAATTTTGCTCTCTTTACAACGATGCAACATGGGTACTATCCTCTATATACGCCCCTTGTACGCCAGAAGGAAAGACTCTTTTCGTGGAATGGTTCAAAAATGTCCAAATGCCTGATGTAGAAGACTGGATGGTCATGGGTGACTTCAACCTAATAAGAAGGTTGGAGGACAGGAACAAACCGGGGGGTTGCATCTCAGAGATAATGATGTTTAATGAAGCTATCGACACACTGGGGCCCGCATGAAATACCTTTGCAAGGCGAGGCGAAAGTACACTGGTCTAATATGCAACCATCTCCACTTCTTGAAAAACTGGATTGGGTTTTTACATCTCGCTTCATGGACCCCGTCGATCCCAACACAACCAAAGCCCTTGACATGATTCCATCGACCACACACCTCTAGTGGTTAGTATCTCCACCAAAATTCCCAAGGCTAGCATCTTCGGGTTCGAGAACTACCGGATCTTTGAGTGACCAATTCACCACGCAGTCCTTAATTCAGCTTGGTCAACACCGGTGCCACACACCGACGAGCAAAAATTATCACTTTGCCAAGTTCAAAATTACGAGAAAACAAATCGAGAGAATGGCAAGCCTCCGAATGGGATTACATACTGTTATTGCAAACACTAGAGCAACCCTACGGTTGCTAGAAATCTTTGGAAGAATTCGAGAGATTTAAGTCTAGAAGAATGGAACCTAAGAGAAATCCTAAAACAACATCTGCTTTCTCTCCTTCACCGGAGAATATATACCGGAGACAAAGAGGGAGCATAAAGTGGGTACGAGATGGGTGATGCGGGTACAAAGTTTTTTCACCGCAATGCCACTATCGGATACGGAAGAGCCTAATAACAACCACCGCAAACCGCAGGAGCCATTCTCACCGAGCATGAGCAAAAGGAAAAATTGATGTGGGATGATTTCAAGGAAAGATTAGGAACAAGTGAATTTGCGAGGCCTACGATTGATCTCACACGCTTCATCCAAACTCACGATGGGCTACACAACCTTGAGCTGCCTTTTCAACAAGATGAGATAGATGCAATAATAAAGGCCTTGCCAAATGACAAGTCACCAGGACCAGATGGCTTCAACAATGAATTCCTGAAAAAGAACTGCTAGACCATCAAATCTGACTTCTATGAAGCGTGCAATGACTTCTTCAACCATTAAATACGCCTCGGAAGCATCAACTCCTCTTACATTACTCTAGTACCCAAGGTGGATGGGGCCACAGAGTTAATGACTTCAGACCCATCTCTTTGTTGAACTCCTCTCCTGAAACTGATCACTAAGATATTAGCAAACAAAGCCGCAACCACACATCACCTCTTTGGTCCTCAAAAACCGGTATGGCTTCATCAAGAAAAGAACTATTCAAGACTGTGTAGCTTGGGCTTATGAATATATACACCTCTGTCATCACTCTAAGAAAGAAATTGTCATTATCAAGCTGGACTTTGAGAAAGCATTTGATAAAATAGAGCACCAGACAATGATTGAAATTATGCAAGCAAAGGGATTTGGAGAAAGATGGCTAGGATGGATGCGAGAACATATTTGGATCGGAGCACCTGGGCGAGTATTGCTCAATGGCAAGCCGGGGAAAACATTTCATTGCGGGAGAGGAGTCGACAGGGTGACCCTCTATCCCCAATGTTGTTTGTGTTAGCAGCTGATCTTTTACAGTCCATGATGAACAAAGCTAGATCAATGGGACTGCTAAACCTGCCAATCCCAGTAAGGAACACGAGATGATTTCCAAGTAATCCAATATGCGATGACACCCTCATAATTGCGAAGGAGACAGTAGACAGTTGTTCTTTCTAAGATCACTGCTAAACAGTTTTTCCCTTTCAACTTGGACTAAGAATCAACTTTGCCAAGTCAATGATAATCCCAATCAATGTCCCTATGGAGAAATTGACAGTCTGGCGGGAACTGCGGGCTGCACTATAGGAAGCCTTCCATTCACATACCTAGGGCTGCCTCTCCATCACTGCATCCAAGAACTCGGGACTTCATGCCAATGGTCAACAAATGTGAGAAAAGGCTCACCTTCATTTCACCATTCCCGAACCAGCGGAAGGCTACAAATGGTTAATGCTTTGTCTTCTCGCCCTCCCAACATTCTTTATGTGCTCCATAAGGCTACCCAAGTCAATCATCAAACAAGTGGACAAATACGAAACACCGTCTTTGGAGAGGATCAACTATTAATGGCACAGTCCAAAAGCAGCCTGGGGTATGGTGTGTATCCCAAAACCCCAGGGAGGGATGGGAGTCATTGACATTGACAAGCAAAATAAGGCACTGATAATGAAAAATCTACACAAGTTCTATAACAGGACAGATCTCCCTTGGGTTCATCTCATTTGGGAAAAACACTACCCAAACAACAAGTTACCAAACCATGTTAGAAAAGGCTCCTTTTGGTGGAGAGATGTACTCAAACTTTTACCAGAATACAAACAGTTAGCTAGACCTCAGCTGCACGATGGCTCTACAATCTTTTTCTGGCTAGATGCTTGGACTGAAACAACCATGGCTCAAAGATTTCCTGAACTCTTCTCTTTTGCTAAGAACACCCAAGACACTGTAAAAAAGACCCTGGGTACTCAGAACATGAATGAGATACTGCACCTTCCTCTCTCTGAACAGGCATACAGCCAACTCCAATTGGTTCAACAAGCATTTCAGAATAGGGCAGAAGATGACACACCTGACAAGTGGACTTGTGGGAAAACAGAGCGATATTCAACCAAAACAGTGTACAAAGCATTGAACAACCAAGGCAATGGGGAACAAATTTACAGGTGGATCTGGAAGAATAAAGCACAACCCAAACACAGAGTGAACACCAAAAATCTTCTTAGAAGAAAGAAAATGGAGCTCAATTCTTATCTATGCCCACTCTGCAATGGTATTTTAGAGGAGACCAGCCAACATCTTTTCATCGATTGCGGCTTCGCCAGAATGTGTTGGGACATAATTGGGGTTGACATTCCACTGCAGAGCACCTTTCCTGAACTTGCTTCATTGCTCAGATCAAAACTCAACTCACCATTCTACATGGAAACAATAATTTTACTGTGCTGGACAGTCTGGACTGCAAGAAACGAACTGATCTTCAGAGGCATTGGACACAACCGAAACGACTGCATCAGAAATTTTTTCAAGGAGCTGAACTTAATTAAGTACAGGCTTCAGCAAGGACAAGAGCTTCAGTTTGACTCATGGATACAAACTCTGGAAGACTTAGCTGCCTAGTGCAGATTTTTTTCCTTTCTTTTTATGTTTCTTAATTTCCCTTGTTTTTCTCCAAACTGTTTTAGGTGTTCGTCTCTCGTTTTTATTTTTTTCTCTTGTAACTGTTCTCGTTCCTTTACTTTAATAAATTCACTGTAGAGGCTGCGGCCTCTCCATATTCTTCAAAAAAAAAAAAAAAAAAGAATTAAATAATTGAGCCAGCGAAAGGGAAGAAATCTCCACCAGGAACTGATTGACGTAAAAGCCATCGCCGAGCGCGGCAAACGAGTTCGTCGGCGGGCGAGGGCCGCGGGGGACGTAGGGAAGCCCCAGGACGACGGCGGCGCGCACCCGGTCCGGCCGGAACAGGCAGAGGTGCCACGCCACCTTGGCGCCCAGGCTGTGCCCAACCACGAACACCTTTGCGAGCTGGAGGTGGTCGACGAGCGCCACCAAGTCGCCGACGATGTGGAGGATGGAGTAGGCGGCGGGGTCGGTGGGCACGGACGAGTCGCCGTAGCCACGGAGGTCCGGCGCCAGCGCGCGGAAGCCGCGGGCGGCGAGCGCGGCCATCTGGTGGCGCCACGACAGCCAGAGCTCGGCGAAGCCGTGGATGAGGAGCACCGCCGGCCCGTCGGCGGGGCCGCGCTCGGCGACGTGGAGCGAGACGCCGTTCACGTCCGCGGTCCAGTGCCGCAGGTCCATGCTCTGCTGCTTGCTTTGTTTCCTCTGGCTGCTATGGCCGCCGCTTTAAGGCTGCTATGGCGGTCATAAGTCAAATGTGCTCACTGTTCACGTTGAACTGTTGAGCAAATAAATAAAATTATTGGTTTCCGAGCAAGATGGAGCTTTCGTGTTGGAAGATGCGAGCGTAGACAGTGGGCACATATGGAATTATTGGCGCTCGCGAAGACTTCAAGTTCCTCTAGAATCATTCTATGAATGAACTAGTATAATTTCATTTACGCGTTGAAATACAGAGCAGAGTAGGCCTCAACGACGAGACGACCGCAGCCAGGCATGATGAATTCTGCAACCAATACTTCCTTTGGCACCATACTACGTGAGAATAATATACACACCATTGCAGCTCAAACTCAGCGTCAGGTTATCCATTTCACTCTGATTTCATAACTCCCATAAGCAGTCAGAAATATGTAATATCGAATCCATGCAAATATCATATTCATACAAGCAAGCCAGCAAATGCCTAGCTCACACTTATTGGGCTCTGCAATATTTCTTCAGTTCCGAAAAGAAATGGAGGCCCATAGTACACCCTTAATTTTTGTCAGTATCAATCAACTGAGAGCAACAAAACATCAAGATGATGCCACTTGGCTAGGAAACTTGGCGAGGTAGGAAATCATCTCCGAATTCACCTTTTCGGCCTGTTCTTGTTGGAGAAAATGGTGACCTTCAATGATGGCAACCTCAAGATCTGGAACATTGTACTTGAATCCCCCACTCTTGATGTATTTCTCAGTTCCAAAGGACTGGACACCGATGTCCTTATCACCAGCTATGAACTTCACAGGCACTGTAATTTTGGCTCCGTTCCAGGGTGCAAGAAGTCTCCAATTCCTGCAGTTACCACACCTTACAACTAAATCACATATGCAACAATTAATAAGAAAAAGTAGGAAACAAAGTAAGGAAATTACGTCTCCGCCATGCGGTAGTAGTTGAGGGGTCCAGTGAACCCAGACTTCTGAAACTTTTCAGCATACTGGGCCAGTTCTTCCTCACTGATCCAAGGAAGTGGTGAGGGAGATGCCTCGAGGAAGTCTATGATCTCCACTCCAGGAGGAGCACTGAGACAATCTATTTGAATGGAATAGAACTTTTTAAGGATAGTTGCAACGTCGTAACGAGCAAATGCGCTTTCAGTTCTTCCAGGCTCCTGCAAGTATGAATCTTGAATTTTCAAACAGAGCGCCAGACGCCAGACTGGACTTAAAAGGTTTGAAGCTACTGGAGCAAACCAGATTGGTGCTTGAAAAAATTATTGAAATACCTGGCCTATTTTGTTTCCTAAATAATAAGATGAGCGACTACTTCAATTTTGAGAATATTAGGCACACCAAGATTCAAACTGACAACGCTAACTGAAATTTTGCATTCCCAAAATGGCTGAGCTTAGAGAATGCTGTCAACCATATATATATGCAGGCCTGATACATAGCACAATCATATCTAAGCAAACACACACACACCACATAGCACACATGCACGCACATCATCTTACAAAAAAATTTCGTTTGAAAATGTTCTTCAAAGGAAGCAGCAAAGCTTTTGCCGCCCTTTTGGGGGGCAAAAAGAGTTTGAAGGCATACATGTCGAGTAAAATCATATGATGAATCACACTTAAAAATCAATCCTACAAACCTCTACAGTTACGGTTCAACTGTCATGGGGTATACTGCTACTCAAATCTTCAGCTTTTTCAAATTCTATGACTTTCTGTAAAGCAAGAGTTTCCGTTCCGAGCAATCCAGCAACGACACAAAAATTACTTCAAATATCGAAATTCTAATTTATTGATGGATGCAAAACTGCTCAGGCAAAGTAGATAACATGGTTGAGCAGATGGGATCAGCACCTGGAACTGGTTTATGTAAAAGCCATCGCCAAACGCAGCGAAGATCTCCGTGACCGGACGAGCGTCACGGGCGAAGTACGGTACCCCCAGAACGACGGCGGCGCGCACCCGGTCCGGCCGGAACAGGCAGAGGTGCCACGCCACCTGCGCGCCTACGTCATGCCCGACCACGAACACCTTCGGATCCCATCCATGGCAGATGACTCAGTTACTCACGGTGGTGAGGTGAGAAGCAAGAGCACGGCAGGGAAAAAGGTGGCACCTTTGTGAGCTGGAGGTGGTCAAGGAGCGCGACGACGTCGCCGACGATGTGGAAGATGGAGTAGGCGGCGGGGTCGGACGGCGCGGAGGAGTCGCCGTAGCCGCGGAGGTCGGGGGCCAGCGCGCGGAAGCCGCGTGCGGCGAGCGCGGCCATCTGGTGCCGCCACGAGAGCCAGAGCTCCGGGAAGCCGTGGAGGAGCAGCACCGCCGGCCCGTCGGCTGGGCCGCGCTCGGCGACGTGGATCGAGACGCCGTTCACGTCCGCGTTCCAGTGCCGCACCTCGCCCGCGTCCATGCTCTGCTGCTTGCTTGTCTCGCCGTCGCCGTCGCCGTCGCCGGTTGGTTTCTTGTTGGACAAGTGCGAGCGTAGACAGTGGGCACATATGAAATTGTTGGACAAGTGCAAGCGTTGAAATACAGAGCAGGCCTCAACAACGACCGCAGCCAGGCCCAGGCATGATGAATTCTGCAACCAAGACTTCCATTGGCAGCATACTACAGAGGATTCTCGTGAGAATATCAATATACACACCATTGCAGCCCAAACTTAGCGTCAGGTTACCCGTTTCACTCTGATAACATCCATAAGCAAAAACAAAAATATGTAATATCGAATCCATGCAAAAACTTTTGTCACATGCTCTTTTCATTCATATTCATACAAGCAAGCCAGCAAATGCCTTATTCGATTCTTCAAGCCTTTTTCAGTTCAGAAGAAATGGAGGCCCATCGTACACCATTTTTTTTTTTGTCAGGCACAACTGAGCAAAGCATCAAGATGCTGACTCCTGGCAAGTAAACTTGACGAGGTAGCAAATCATCTCCGAATTCACCCTCTCGGCCTGCTCTTGCTGGATAAAATGGTGACCTTCAATGATGGTGACTTCAAGATCTGGAACAATGGATTTGAATCCCCCACTCTTGATGTACTTGTCAATTCCAAAGGACTGAACACCGATGTCCTTATCACCAGCTATGAACTTCACAGGCACTGTAATCTTGGCTCCGTTCCATGGTGCAAGAAGTCTCCAATTCCTGTAGTTACCACACTTTACAACTAAATCACATACAGTGTAATAAGGCAATAATTAATAAGATAAAAATAGGAAACAAGGTGAGGACATTACGTCTCCGCCATGCGGTAGCAGTTGAGGGGTCCAGTGAACCCAGACTTCTGAAACTTTTCAGCATATTGGCCTAGTTCTTCCTCACTGATCCAAGGAAGTGGTGAGGGAGATGCCTCGAGGAAGTCTATAATCTCCACTCCAGGAGGAGCACTGAGATTATCTATTTGGATGCAATAGAACTTTTTAGGACAGTCGCAACATCATAACGAGCAAATGCGCTTTCAGCTCTTCCAGGCTCCTGCAAATATGAATCTTGAATTTTCAGACAGAGTGCCAGCCCCTGGACTTAAAAGATTTGAAGCTACTGGTGCTGTGGTGTAGACCAACTTGGTATTTGAAAAAAATTACTATCGAGATACCTGGACCTATTCCATTTTCTAAATAAGGAGAGCTGTTGTGTCAATTTCAAGAATATAACTGAAAAAATGCTATCTGAAATTTTGCATTTCCCCCAATGGCTGAGCTTAGATAATGCTCTCAAGTCTCAACCATATGCAGTCCTGATACATAGCACAATCATATCTAAGCAAATACACATGTGCGCTTGATCTTAAGAGAGTTTGTTCTGCAAAGGAAGTTTGAAGGCATCACACACCAAATATAATCATATGAGTAATCAAATGACCACGCTTTGCTAAAAATCAATCTTACAAATCTCTATAGTTACTGTTCAACTGGCCTGGGGTAAACTGTTACTCAAATCTTCAGCTGCTTCAAATTCTATGTGTTTTCTATGAACTAATGTATTAGAGCAAGAGTTTGGTTCTGCGCAATCCAGCAACAACAAAAAAGCTTACTTCAATTTATTGATTGATGGATGCAAAATTGCTATTGCTGGTACAAAATTAGGCAAAGTAGATAGCATGGTTAAGCCAGGCAAGAGAAGATCTGATCAGCACCTGGAACTGGTTTATGTAAAAGCCATCGCCAAACGCAGCGAAGGCCTCCGAGATCGGGCGAGCGTGACGAGGGAAGTACGGTACCCCCAGGACGACGGCGGCACGCACCCGGTCCGGCCGGAACAGGCAGAGGTGCCACGCCACCTGCGCGCCCCAGTCGTGCCCCACCACGAGCACCTACGGATCCCATCCATGGCAGATGGCCCAAGAGGTTCAGTCACCCATAAGCAACAAGTGCATGGGAGGGGAGAAAAAGGCGGCACCTTTGTGAGTTGGAGGTGGTCAAGGAGCGCGACGACGTCGCCGACGATGTGGAAAATGGTGTAGGCGGCGGGGTCGGACGGCGCGGAGGAGTCGCCGTAGCCGCGGAGGTCGGGGGCCAGCGCGCGGAAGCCGCGGGCGGCGAGCGCGGCCATCTGGTGGCGCCACGAGAGCCAGAGCTCCGGGAAGCCGTGGAGGAGCAGCACCGCCGGCCCGTCGGCGGGGCCGCGCTCGGCCACGTGGATGGAGACGCCGTTCACGTCCGCGTTCCAGTGCCGCACCTCGCCGTCGCCGGCGTCCATTGCTCTCTCAGTCTCTCTGCTGCTTGCTTTGTTTCCTCTGGTTGCTATGCCGGAAGTCAGCGTTGCTCACATTTACCAACCAAATAAATAAGTATCTTTTTTTAGATTATTTTGTGTAATTCGTTCTTCTGCAACACGTGATATCATGTCATCCTTTACAAGAAAACTCATTGGTGCTGATTTGGATCTGAGGAGCTATGCTATGCATAGCCCAAGAGGTTCTTAAGCTCCTCAGAATGTTTGCTAGCGCTTGTCCAACAAAAAAAACTCCATTGGTCTAGAATATTTTTTTTAAAAAAAAAAGAAAAACTCATTGGTGCTGAACTGGATCTGAGGAGCTTGTAGGTGCAATTGTTTTCCGAGCAAGATGGGATCTTTTTTGTTGGACAAGCGTTAGCAAACAGAGTCTGAAGACTGACTTCAATTTCCACAGAACTGTAGCACTATTTTCCCTCTAGAAGCAATCTATATTTACGGGTTGAAAGACAGAGCAGGCCTCAAGGACGACCGCAGCCAGCCATGAATTCCGCAACCAAAACTTCAGTTGGCAGCATTCTACAAGGAACACCATTGCAGCTCAAACTCAGCGTCAGGTTACCCATTCCGCTCTGATTTCAGCACGTCCATAAGCAGAGGATGAAAACTGGAATACCAGATCCATGATCACACAGATAACTAGTGTGACTGAATTAGAACTATCACAGTAGCAGCAGCACGGAGCTTCAAAGGCAAATGCATAGGCAGCAGACTGATACAAAGACACACTGAGCAAAGCAAATCATAGTTAAACCTGCACATTCCTTTTGAGCTCGTTTCTGTGATTCAGGCAGGGTACATTCTTGCTTATTCTATATTATATCATTGATGATGGTGATAATATATATTCTCAGACTCGACAAATGTGTGCCACTCATTTACATACCACCACAGCAAGGTAAGCTTGGCAATCCAATAGAGGGGTGCTTAGAAATAGGCCTAAATCATCTCATCTCCCCTTGGAAGAGATATCATGGTAAGGAAGGCTGACAGGCGATGCCACGGAGCTCGTTACACTGTGTCGTCATGGAACCACCATCTAGTCTCCTTCGGAGACCTCCCGTTGCGGCAGTTCCTAACATAGCGGTCATTGTCCGCTGGACGTTGCTGCAACCAATAAATTGTAGCTAGTTAGTCTGAATATGGAGTGAGTGTACCGAAGTTTTATTAATAGACAAAGTATAGTATGACTAAGTGTCACCTTTGCTGGCGAACTAGACAACATAGACAGGATACTGATACAGACAGAGCTCACGGTCATCGCAGGTGACCACGAGTCATACAAAATATCTGCAGAAAAGAGTAGCAGTAGAAGTTGTCAATCACAGACCACACAGTAAACTGTCCAAGGCCATCAGGCTCCACAAACACTGTTTCTCCTTTTATTCAATATCTCAGAAAACTCATGCAACAAGGGGACATAAGATCAATGGAAACAGAATAGAGTAGATTCTCAGAATGCAAATGTAGAGGGTCTAAATGCAAATGTAAATTACAGGTCATGGCCATCAGGCCTCCAATGTCATCATTTTCATCTCATTCACAATCCGAGAAAATTCTAGCTCGGGTCGACAAGGACTTCTGAATTACAAGACCAACAGGGTTAATTCTCAAAATATCAATGCAAATATCTAATAATTGGTGCCACTGCATGAATCAATATCTACCAGGGTCGACAAAAACCTCTGAAAACAAGGCCAACAGGGTAATTGCTCAAAAATGAGAATGCAAATATCTAGCGATTGGTGCCACTGCATGAACCAAAATCTACCAGGGTCGACAAAGAACCTCTGGAAACAAGACCAACAGGGTAATTGCTCAAAATGCAAATGCAAATATCATGTTGATGCCACTGCATGAACCATTTTTCAGCTACATGAATTTCAGATCCATTGGCCACATCAACATAAATTGGTCTCTGGCAGACTAGATTCATCATCAGTACCATAAATCACGAGATATATGGAAACCAACATATTTAAATCCTGGTGAAACATTATTTCGTCTGATGATGCTCATTGTTATCTTAATCAAGTCCCATCCATAAGTTGTATGTTTGTAAAAAAACTACTACCTCTGATCAGAACTATAAGTTCGTAGTTTTAGGTTTGCCCTAAGTCAATTTCTTCTAGCTTTAACAGTTAGTAATAATAACTAAAAATGTAAAAAACAACAAAAGGTTAATGCTACTAGATATACCATGAAAATTAATTTCATAACATTTATTTTCGTATTTAAAATATTTTTTTACAGAAACTAATGGTCAAAGTTTCACCGTATATCCCTTGTCTATGTCATAAACTACTTATATGTGTGCTCAAAGGGAGTATTTAAGTTTGCCACCTAGTCAACTCACTTCAATCAGGGTACTGCAAACAACTGAACTGGAGATTTAGAGCATTTTGTATAGTTGCATACTTTAACAGCAGAGCAGGTAAATAAGGAATACTGTACAAGAGATCACTTAGCAATCACTGCATGAGGCACAGATTCCATTCACGTCTAGGTATTGGAGGTGTCATAGAGAGCGATGGATCCAATTAAAAAGATCTTAATTCTCAATTTCTACAATAGCAAATGCTCCCACATGACTTACATGCATGGCAAGGGAACTACTAATAAGTATGAAAGGTGGAGAAAGTACATGGCTTCATCACATACTATTGTATTGTGGCGACAATTAGCGCACAAGAGGGAAAACAGTGACCAAAAGCCATTATGAAGGAGAACAGATATTCAAGATTGTAATTACAATTACCAACAGCTATAACTGTATAAGGAATGAGACAGTAGATGACACATTTAGCACAAAAACAAAAGAATGAGAATCTTCTACCAACAAATAAACAAGTCCATAGATGAGCCACTTCTACATCTAATTTCACATGCAGCCTAGTCACTTTGCATGTGAAGGTTTGAAATAGTATAAGCATGTAACATATCTCATCCCTTTGACTTACTATTATTTGAAATAATATATATTTAGAGCAAGGAGCCAAGAACACAACCCATGTGGATACATTATAGTTAAATGTGAAGAATAATGCCAAAAACAACCTTTTCACAAAGCTACTTGATGGGTTTTATATGAACAATTGTTGATTTATTCGCCAATGTACTCACATCTGCTTTCATAGAATGTAAGTAACGATGAAATCCAAAGAACAAGCATTCAAGCAATAGAATAGTTGGAAGCAAATTAAGAAGTGCTCTATCATCACTCATTACAAACTATATCTTGACATTAAGATGTTAGTCGGTCACCAACTTTCCAATAGGTTAATTTGCTGAAGATATCTGCAAGTGCCAACCAACCTAACATGTTTCCCTGCCTAACACATTATTCCCTGCTATATTCTGCCTATATCAGCACAATAAGATAGGCATTTATATCCAGGCTCATGACTTATAGACATAACTGGATGCTCAAATGATTGAAAAAAAGGTACTGGCAATTCTAAATTTACTTTTTCTTCATGTTTAGAGCTCTTCACTGCCATCAAGGAATATGACAAAAAAAATGATTTGGCGCAAAATGAAAACACTGTTTTTTATTACGCACACTTGCATAGTACTATAACACTGTCCGGCAGATAGGACGGAATATCTTCTCCAATAAATAACCAAGAAAAGGGAATAGAGAAGGAGGTTTAGCAATGAGTTTCGCATAATACACAACTGTCACAACTCACAAATCTAATAAACAGACAAATAACAATGCGTGAAGTCATAAACAAGAGTAGCGTCTAGACAAGACAGCTCAAGAATCAATTTCAGAGGCAAGAAAGGCCACAAGGTCATTAAAGAAGAAAAGAAGTTATAACACGATGCAATGATAAATGCAAAACAAGACTTTACGCCACTAATGTGCTAATGACTAGCTGGCACAGGTGCATTGGTGTCCCATTGGTGGTACCCTTAAATATGTGAACTAGATAAAGGGGCAACCAGAAAAGCCACCAGCATCCAGGCATTAAGACAACTTTAGAAGGCCAAATACAAAACCCCTGAAGATAGCAATTTCACACGCATATGGCCTACGAAACACGTATACTTGGGAAAACAGCCGTATCGCGTATCGGACGCGTTTCGGACACGGATACGTATCCGATACGTCACCGATACGTATCAGAGAAGTATCGGAATATTTATTAATTTTACAATAATCGGATACGTTTTTTAAGATACGTATCGGCTGCCGACACGCGTATCCGGCCTTATGGATACGGCCCGGCCCAATTACAGCCCAACAAGCACCGAATATTCTGTCTCGCCCTAACCTTATCCTCCCGCTCGCGTACGTCGCGCCGCATCCCTCCCGCATCGCGCCGCCCCGTGCGACCGCATCGCGCCGCCCCGCGACGACACCGTACGAGACCGGGGACCGGACCTCGCCACTCGCCGGCGACGGACCCCGCGACGAGCATCCGCCCCGGCCCCGGCTCCAGCCGAGCTCCGGCGCCGGCGCCCGTCCACTCCAGGATCCGGCCCGCCGGCGCCCTCCATCTCCAGGGCTGCACGCCGGCGCCCGTTCCTGCTCGCCAAGTCGCCGGCCGCCGGCGGCCGTCCCCGCTTTGCTCCGGTGAGTAGAAGCCCCTTCCCCGTTCTTCTTTGCTCCACTGCTTTGCTGCCCACTTCTTTGCTGCCAACCCACTGTCCTTGCTTGATTCATTTGCTCACCACTCATGCAGTCATGGCGTCGGAGGATCTGGTAGTGCTAGTGCCGGTGCCAGTGTAGGATCTGCAGCGTCTGGATGGATTGCTTGCTGTTGGATGAATTCCAAGCCATGATGCCTTTTAATTTTATTGCTTTGCTACATTTGAGACCTAGTTATCTATATATTTGAGACCTTTAAACAGTTGTTCTGTAATAATAGCACTTAAGTACTTATTTGTGATGTTTTATTGTTCTCAGTTTTATGTTTAGAGTTGCATTATTATTATTATTATTATTATTATTATTATTATTATTTATTATTTTAAAATATTATACGTATCCGCGTATCGGGTTTTTGGAACTTGCCGTATCGGATACACGTATCCGTATCCGATACCGATACACGTATCCGTATCCGTGCAATTTAGCATATGGCAATCCAATCAAGACCCTCTAGTAACAAAAGGGAATGTGTGTTGGGGCATCTTAGTCATGAGCCTAAGATATAGCACTATAAAAGCACATTTGGTCAAGTTGGCAACTTTCCTCTAACAAATAGAATCTTAGCACCTAACAGACAGCTAGATGGAACATTATTAGGTCAGGCAAAGAACATTCCCATTGGCCACCGCCATGAAGCTAATGAAAAGCATTATCAAACGTGGAGTCACACGCAAATGTTCTCCATCGGACAAGATGCCTAGGGAGCAGTTTTTACCTAAGCAGATGTGCCCGTTGCTGTAAATGTGTGGATGCATTGGCGCTGGATTGAGAAAAATGACCTGGAAGCAAAAGGCGAGAATATTTATGTATCATCCAATCAGATGAAATGGAAGGAACAGAGGGAATGAGAAGACATATAATTGACTAATAAAGGTGCGATGTTTGTCAATAAAACCTGACCTGAGGTGCCTCCATAGGGTAATGCTCAGGAAAGTCAACCTGCAACTGGTAGGTCTCGCCGGCGTAAAGAGTGCCGGCCGCTCCGGTGACCTCGATTACCCACCTGTTCAGTTATCCAGAGAGAATTATCGTATCAAATCAGGTATCCAAATCCACATCCACAGAGAACGACTGAGATCAAAGAAAAGCCCTAGATATCAACAAAAGAAGAGGGTTCTTGGATGGTTGAACCCATCCATCTAGAAGACGGCAACAAGGCGAACAGAACAAGTGAGGAATTGCGGGGAGGGAGGGAGGGATGCGCATAGAAGGGCGGCGGCACCTTTGGAGGTTATCGGAGACCTTGTGCTTGAACCCGGCGGGGGGTTGAGCTGCCACTCGGCGAGCTCCTTCTGGAGCCGATTGCACGCGATCTTGCTCAGCGCCTGCACGGGCGAAAAGGGATCGATCGATCGAATTGTTAGCCGCCGAATCGGGACGGAAAACCCGCCGCCGGGGCGCTCGCTGCCCCGGCGGCGAATCCGGTGGGGATTGGGGGAGGAGAGCCCGGTACCTTTCGGGAAGGAGAGGAGGAGCTCGTCATGGTGCGGGCTTGGGTTCTTGGGGGAAGGGAATCGAATTCGAGAGGAGGAAGAGACGGGAGGCGGAGACGAAGACGAAGGAACCGCAGCGCAGTCCGCTATTCGCCCTTTTTTTATTTCGGTTTCAGGCTTGGATGCTTCCGGATTTTTTTATTTCTTTATTATTGTCCTCTTTTTTTTTTCCCCTCTTCTGTATTGAACAGCCTAACATCTCATTGCCGGTTGGGTTTTTCCCCATATATATAAAGATTATATTCCCCATATATAAGATTATATATTCACTCCATTTTAAGATTTACAGCAAATCTCGTTTGTGAAAAGTAAAAAAATTAACCCTTATAGAAATATTATCAACATTTACATCTAATAACGATTCTTATAAAGTTAATGAATTTTATTTCGTGTAATAAATATTAGTAAATTTATATATTTGATAAAAAATTTAAAATATTTAACTTCTCAAACCTAAGATGTGCATATGACTTTATCAATTGCCCTCAAGTATACTCTCACCATCCATGCTTCTAGGTTTTAGTTCATCCATTAATGAGAGCCCAGCATTACTAATTTGAAGCTAAGCTGTTGAGCAAGCTATGTTTTTCTCCTTTTTTTTTTCATGCTGAAACAAAAGGAGAAGAGAAGGAACAAACTGTTACCCCAAATCTTCATCATGTTGCAATGGTATTCGAGGTCCCTCCTCTAAAAGATCTTCAAGAACAGTGCAAAACGTTAACATATAAATGGGCCATATATAGAGTCAACATCATCTATGTCCTGTGTATTGACGGCCCAATTGCCTGCCAAGGGGCAGAGCGGCATCACCTTTCCCTCTCAATTATTTTTTGATCCGATGCCAATTCCACTTGATAATGTGCATTCTTCTTCTTCTTTGTTCTGTCCATTGGCATGTGTCTATATATTCAACGACCTACTATTGTCAAAAAAAAAAAAAAAAAAAAAAAAACGACCTACCAATTCGATATGTTTCAGTCATGACGTATGCAGAATTCGTGGACGACGGGATTGCAGAAAGCGTCAGTTTCCAATCGAACAGTGATGTGACCGAAAAAAAAACTTGCGATGTGTGCAAACTGAAAGTAAGTACATATGGTTAATCAAATAAGCAATGTATCTAAATTAGCGCTGGAATGCAAATTTGGTGGAGTTTGTGAATGTTCATTAAGAGAAAATTAATAAGAATGAAAAGGTATGACGAGGCTTCGCCCGTTGCTTTCATTAATGTTGCAAAAGCCAATGTCTCATTTTCTTTAACAAACGGTCATGACCTTGTGTCTATTTCATTGACAACGAATGACGACCCATTTAAAGTTGGGGATAAAAAAAAAGTTGCTCACGCTACTATGGTAAGGTCTTGCATTGGCCTTTTTATATTGTTTCATGTCAAGCCACCTCATTCCCACTTGCTCTAGGTCCTCTTCCTTCTTTTATTGATTTTTAATCATTTTTTTTTTGACATAGGGCCTTGTTTAGATTGCCCCAAAATTTTAAATTTTTTCACTCTCTCCATCACAATAATTTTTGAACGCATACATGCAGCATTAAATCTAGATAAAAAAATAACTAATTATACAGTTTAGTTGTAAATGACGAGATGAATCTTTTAAGCCTATTTATTTCATAATTGGACAATAATTACCAAATGCAAACGAAAGTGCTTCAGTCTTTTCAGGCTTCCAAATTTGCAATCTAAACAAGCGCCTAGGTACCAGAGGAGACGGGATCCTCTGTATGGTGTGGTGGTTGTCGTCTTGTATTCATGGTCTTACAGTCATCTAGGTGTTTTGTTCTTCACTCTTGTAAACTCTCTTGTACCATACTCTCTTTGTATCAAAATAAGTGTCGTTTTGAGTTTTCATAGACAAGTTTGACTTGATTTATAGAAAATACATATAATATTTGTATTTTTAAATAAATTTGTTAAAAAACTAGACGTAAAGATCTTAAATATTTATATATTTTAATATATAATTGTCAGAGTAGTTGTTTTTTGAGAAACGAGAACAATATTTATTTTAGGACAGAGGAGTAGACCAGAGCAGTGGAGACCATGCATGCCTATCTTTGCTTCTTTCCCCTTCTCGTCTTAACATCCATCCGTTCGTTGATTATTTCAGCTGCAAGCCTGTGGAACGGACGGCGCCATGAGACGTACATAGATTTATTTCACATGACAACGCACACATCACCAGATTGCTTAAGGACAACACACAGGATGGCCATGATACTACTCACACTGTCATAGAGCAGACTCAAACGACATAAGTTGAACACCACGTTGGAGCTCAGTGCAGTGACTGCAGTCCACTATGCCAATACAATACAATCTTCATATATATAGGCAAAGATGGCAAGATACCGAAGGTGAAATGGAAAATAATAACGTTGCCACAGGATACCCTGAGCACAAGACAAACAACACTACACCGATACGCACTTCACGACGCAGGCGGGTGTGTTGGGACAGCCACAGCGCCGGTATTAACCAGTGTAGTCGGACACAGACAATGGGTGAATATACCATGTGCGTTGCGATCGAGCCACACTGCACAAGGGGCAGACACGCACACATTTTGATTGTTCAAGACGCAAGATGTGCTCCCCATTTTGCATATATCTCAGCCAAGATCGACACGCACCTCTCAGAGCCCATCTCTGCCTCCTCCAGTCCTCCGCATCTGGTCCAACAGTGCCCATTTGAACCTCCTATGCCTCCTCTTTGGCCTCATCACGCTAGACCTCCTATGGACTGCACATCATCAAGGCAACAAAAAGATAGGCAATGACAAAATGAGCCCAGACGTATGGTTATGAGAAAAATCAAATCAAAATATGCAGTGACCAACACTGCATGCTAACTCGGATCGATATATACCCACAGTCACCCACACAGCCAGAACCAGGACTGGCCAGAACCCATAAGGTAGAGAAGAGCTACCCCAACACACATACAAATGGCATACCTGACCCACCCGTAGTTTGCCAAGTAGTGCTGTATTTCTCCTCCATGCTCGTCACGCTAACGATGTCGTGCACGGTGCATCAACGATGGTGTAGGAGATGGCAGATCCTGCAAATCGTCTGATGGTGTAGGAGATAGCAGATCCTGCAAAATCGTGGTTCTCAGACTCATTCGTACCATCAAATTTAAATACCACGTGCTACCGTATCAGTCAAATACAGTGAGCCCAAATTTGTCAGACCTCATCACTACTGTAGCATCCCCCGTGATTCTCACATTCCACTTCTACAAGACAAGTATAGAGATCATTTAATGTGAAGCTTGGACGGGTGTCATCGACCGACCACACGTGAAAGTCAACCCCGAGCCAGCTCCGGAAGATGCGCATGATTACTTCCTTATCATCAGAGCTGATGCTGCTGCTATTGCGCCCGAGGATATGACAGATGACTTCCTTATCACGAAGAGTCTGACCAACGCCAGCAAAGGCGTCAGCGAGCTGCTTGACCTGATGGATGTAGCAGCTGAGGGGTTGATCTTCTGTCCCTTTGATGATAGTGGCCAACATTCGTTCAAAGAATGCTGGTAGCTGCTCAAAATATTAAGCATTCCTAATTAAATACTATACCTAACAAAACGTTAATAAATAGTGACACTTCGAATTGCAAAAAGTTTAATAATTACACATGGAAATGCAAAAGAGGTTAAACATTATATAGTTTTCAATAATTTGCTTCGATCTCCGACGTTTTCGAGAAAAAATATTAACCTGCTTGGACAAGCATTTCATTAAGATGGAAGGAGCAAAAGGTTAAATAAGAGAAATGGTCCGCTACCTTTTACACCTAATAAGGAAACTAGCCATTTGGCGTTGTGAAAGAGGGCATACTAAAAACTGCTCTAAAAAGTGTTACCTCGATTTTGGCCTTCTGCAAGGTCCATCTATCATGCTTCTTACTGCAACATATTTGCCATTCATAGGCAATAAACCTGATTTCCAATTTCTCCAGAGCAGGAAGCTGAGGTTTCGGTAAAACCACAAGCTCTAGGTGACCAAAAATTGTAGAAACAAGAAATAAAAAGAAATCGGATTGTTTTTCTGGATCCTGAGTGGAGACATCCATCTTCAGTGACCGCAGTGACACCAGGAAACCAATGCTGTCTGGCAATTCCTCCTTTCTATAGTTTGAAATTTCCAATGCCTCAAGGGCAGGGAGAAATCTGAGCAATTCCCATTGGCTGGGTTGCAGCTGGCAGCTTACAACAAGCAGTTTTGATATTGTCAAAGAGGATGATGAGCCTGCATCGTATTGACTTGCTACAATTTTATCACTCGCTTGAATTCTCCATTCGAATGTTCTAGGGAGGCATGGTGTCAACCTTAGCTTAGGACATTGACAGATTTCCAATTTGTGAAGACTGGGAACATGAACTCACCATTTGCTGGTAGCTTTGTGACCCACTCCTCCAAGATATCAAGATTTTCCAATGTGAACTCTTTTAGTTTCTTAAATGCTCCACTTCCACCACAAATTTCAGTTCCTAGTTTCTTTAAGATAGGCATTCTCTTTAGAATCAACTGCTGTAAATTTTTTAATTGGCCAAATGGCGGTAAATGTTCACATCTCGGTAAATCTACCATCTCAATGCAAACAAGATGCAGTAGGCATGATTCCATGCCCATCACCCATCCAGAAAAGCAAGTTGCCATGTAGCCTTGTACTCTTAAAAACATGAGATTTCTGGGAGGCTGGAGTTCTTGGAGCAAAGCTTCATCCTCCACAAAACGTTCAACTGCAGGTGTCCATGCCAACACCAATTTGGCAAGTACTGATTTATCTGCCAAATTTACTGCATTTGCTTCTTCTATACTTGTCACGTTTTCAAGGCATTCGATTTCAAGCTCTGCAGGACATACATATTGGAGGCATGAAATATTGCTAGATGTGCCTGGATCTGTTCTTTGAACAATAAACTTGGGCAACATTAGCACATCATTATTAAGCTGAGACTCCCTGACACGCTGTTGCAACCATGGTCTGCACTCCTGTATTAGCACAAACTTGAGGCTCACCATTCCACATAGGCTTTTTGGAAATCTCTCGATCCAGTGACATCTGGAGAGATCTAAAGTATGGAGATCTTTTAGATTATTGATAGATTCAGGTATATGCATGAGACATGGACAACGGGACAGGTTTAGATACTGTAGCTTAGTAAGACAACAGAGAGTCTCAATATCAAACCATAGACCAAGTCTTAAGCAATCTGACAGGTTCAAATACTGAAGTTCACATAGCCTTCCAAAAGACTTTGGCAAAGAACGAAGATCGGTACATTTTGCCAGATTCAAATGTGATAGATTTATCAGCTCACCAAATGACTCCGGTAACGAATAGAGGCTACTACAACCACTTAGGTCTAAATGTAGCAAGCTTTTGAGATTGTCCACTGACTCGGGCAAAGTTTCGAGAAATGAGCAATTCGCCAGGTATAAATGTGAGAGGTTCATCAGGTCACCTGATGATATTTCTGGCAGTGAACACAGGTTACGGCACCCTGATAAGTCTAGATGAAACAAGTTTCTGAGTTTGTTTACTGAATCTGGCAAAGTATTGAGAAGAACACAATTCCCCAGGTTCAAATCTATGAGGTTTGTCAGGTCGCCAAGTGATTCTGGTAATGAACATAGGTTACAACACCCAGATAGGTCTAGATGCAGTAAGCTTCTGAGTTTGTTTACTGACTCAGGCAAAGTTCTGAGTAAAGAACAATTTGCAAGGTTTAAATGTGAGAGGTTTACCAGGTCTCCGAATGATTCTGGTAGTGAATAAAGGTTACATGACCCAGATAGGTCTAGATGCAGTAAGCTTCTAAGTGCCTTAATTGAGTCGGGCAGCGTTGAAATTTTGGAGGAACCACTTATGTTCAAATACATTAGCTTTGAAAGGCTAGTGACATCCTCAGGAACTGATTCATGTTGCATCCCACGAGCACCAAGGTACCTCAATTGCTTCAATTTACCAATAGATGCTGGAAAGTTTCCACTGGAGAACTTGCTTAAATCCAAGACACGCAAGGATTTACTATATAATAAGGACGGATGAACTTCGCCGAGTCAAAAATATGCAGAGATCTTAATTTGGTAGGAACATAATTATGTAAATCTATTTGTCTCATACCATTGACTACAACTGCATACCGGTGCTTGCTATTTGTAGAATTATATCCTTTTTTACCATCCACAAAAAGCAGTTCATCGCCAAGAACAGATCTAGCAAGATCATGAATTAAATCGTGCATGCTAAGCAGCATAGAGTTAGTTGTGTCCTCCCTGGTTACCAGCAATTCGCGATGAAAGTGGTACGGATATTTATTCGTCCGTCCGTTCGACCGAATTCGTTTAGAGGGGTTTAAATCCATCCGTATCAGTGTCCGGATATTCAATATCCGATACCGTATCCGTATCCGAATATTAAAATCGCATATTTATGATGTCGATACTCAATCGTATCCTATCCGGCATGGTTGACACTATCCGTATTCGAATCCGAATCCGGACCTAAATATGAAAACAAATATGGTATGACCGATATCCGTTCGTATCCGATCCGTTTTCATCGCGACCTGCAATAAATATAATATATTAATTCAACTAATCTAAAAAGTTCCACCCTGCATTTTTAGTCCATACATCAGTTAAATTTTCAAGGTTAGGACATCCAAGTTAGATTATCTCTCCTATAAACCCTTTTTTTTAGCAAACATCTACCTGGAGTTTTGGTGAGGTCTGGATTTTGCTCTCTATGCTCGTGACAGTTTTACATGGAACTGCTTGTGACAGCAAACGTAAGTCTATTTTAGTTCATTCTTTTTTTCCTGAATTTTCACCATTAATTTGTTAAGTTTCAGATTTATTGATAACATAGGGTTGACACTCATAAATCCATCATGAAAAATATTTTCGTAGTATATAATTATTTCCATTTAAGATTATTTAGTTTTATGGATACTTCTAGTCAAAATGTCATATTGGAGACTGGGTCGATGTCCAAATAAACTATATCTATGATTAATTAGAGGATGGCTAGGATTTGGATTCCAAGAGTAGCGAGATGTGCTAATAGTATCAATCACTCACCGAGGATGTTAGCCTTGAGTATTGGAGAAAGGACATTCCTAGTAGCTCGTTGACATAGTTTTCCCCAATCTTCTCAAGTGTCAAGTATTCTCCAGGGCTGGATGGAATGAATCCAAGAGATATCCACTGCTGAATCAGATCACCCCTATGTATCTCACAGCCTTTAGGAAACACTGAACAATAGGAAAAGCAAAGCTTCAAGTAATCAGTCATCTGGTAATAACTAAGCTTCAGCGATGGCAGCATATCAGTGGTTGAGGATCCATCCCAAACATCACTATCCCTCACATTTTTCCACTCCTCAACATTTTTGTTGCACAGCACAAATCCAAGAGCTTGAACTGCCATTGGCACTCCCTGGCACTTCTTTGCAATATCCCACCCAATTTTGTCTAACACATTTTTATCTTCTCTGGTAGAGAAATAAGACTGAAAAGCAATATGTTTGAACAATGTCCAGCAATGATCATCAGACAATGGCTTCAGTTTGTATGGTGTTACAGTGCCTATGTTCCTTGCAACTTCTTCAGTTCGTGTTGTTACCATGATCCTAATGTTGCTTTTCTCCTTGAAGTTACTTAACATCAACCTTAGTTCAGCCAACTGAAAGTAGTTGCTCTCCCATACATCATCCAAAACAATCAAGCAACTTCTGCCACCCAATGTCTCCTCTATACAATTACTTATAGACTGTAGACCATCCAAACCCTCAATACTTTGTTTCATTTGTGATATTATGCTTTTGCCAATCATTTCTAAATCAAAATGTGGAGACACATAAACCCATAGCCGCAGATCGAAATCTTGCATCCGGTCATCACTGAAAACCAATTTAGCCAGTGTGGTCTTACCAATACCCCCGAACCCAAAGATAGGGATTACCAGTGTTTCTTGTTCCTCATCTGACTTTAGCAATGTTACAATATCATCCTTCTCTTTCTGCCTTCCAACAATAGTTGCTCTATTGATCTTTGATGTTGTTTGTCTCTTCTTGATTTCTTCGTGGTCTGTTGAACAGGAATCTAGCTTGAATGCAAACTGTGTCCGCTGTGCTGCTATCTTTGTTAACTTCTCTCTCATATTCTTTAGCTTTTTACCCATAGTAAGCTTGGCAACAGAGCTAGAGATCTTCCCCTGTTCAATATAAAATCATTCAAACCCAGTTTTAAGGAGGGGGGGGGGGGGGGGGGGGGGGGGGGGCAGACAAAGTACCTAAATAACTGATGAATAAAGAATATAGGACGTATGTAGGGGTTCAAAAGAATGCAGACAAACAACAGCATCCTAGCATCTGTGTTTGGCCTCCTTTGTTGTAGGCCTATCACCTATGTACCCAATCAAGCGCGCCCCAAGTTAGTTCATTAGTACGCATTCCTAGCATTCCAGTTGATATATTGCTATGCTATTGTCGGGCATCCTTTGTTGAGGTATCATGATAGTTATTCTCTTCTTCTGTAGAGCAATGGCCAATGGGTATAAAGTAAATTTTCACTGTCACTAAACCCATCAAAGGGATATCATGACAGTGAACAGGTGGAAGTGCAAGCCATCCTAGATCTTGCCGGCAAAGGGCAATGGTGGACTAGCATGGGATCCAAATTACCAAATATGCACCTTATAACTTTTCTTTTTTTTGAGACGAAAGAATCTGCACCTTATAACTTCAGATAAAGATGTTTAGTTATGTATGTGCGTATATATAGATAAATACAGATTCCAACTACCACTTATTATGACTGGGATCTATCAGGATTATTGCTGCAGCAGTTCATCATCAAGACACTAAACAGGGAATTATTATGTCAAAAAAAAGATTTATAGCACAAGTGAGAAGAGTTACCTTCGTCAATTTGACTTCAAATTCATCGAACATGTCGGAGATGTCGTAGGCGGCGTCCTTGAGCATCTTGAGCCACAGGTTCACCGCTTCCTCCCTGACGGATCGCCTCTCGGCGTCCCTCAGCACTGCTTGCACCATCCCCAGCGTGCTCTTGATGTCCTCCATGTCCCGCTCCAGATTCCATCGCGCCTTGATCTGCTGGCCGACGGCGGAGCCCAGCTTGCGCGACACCTCCTTGAGCACTACGGACGCGAGCGCCTCCCCGATTCCAGCCAAAGCCATGGCCGGACTCTGGAATGCCGGATGGGGACGACTCCGCAGACCACTCACTGCTATAGCAGCAGGTCAGTCAACGGTGGCTCGTCAAGTCCACGCTGAGAGCGTGTGGGCCCTCCGCCGCTCCGCGTATGGACGGGGAAAGCACGCGTGTCGACGTGGCGGCGTGGAGGCTTCCGTTTGATTACGCCGAAGCTCCCGAGTCCCGATCCCAGTCTCTACGGTAAACTTCCGTCGTCTTTCTTCCGTTGTGACAATTTGTTACTCACCCTTTTAATAAGGGTCTGTTTACTGTTCACCTGAGTATCCGGATGAGTGACGATCACTCAGAATTTTCATCCAGCACCAGTATTCTGATAGAACATCGCCATCGCTAGTACCGTGACAGAGCATCACTGAAAACATGTATAGAACATCATTGATAGTATGATATAACATCGCTGAAAATGTGGTAGAACATCAATGGAAGTGATAGACCATCGCCGGACCTGCGTCGAACGCCGGAAGAAACACATGCAGATCGCGTGCGCGAGGGCAGATCGGCACGGTAAAAAAAATAGAGTGAGGCGCAGCGGCCGTTCACTCGAGTGATCGGTAGATTTACCGAATAAAGGTTAATCTTTTAAAAAAAACTAGTTATATAGGAAAAAAATAGTATCAACTTATATAAATTTATTATAAAAGTACATTATCTAGTTATTTAATCAAGCTTATTACACATTACACATAATGAATATTAATATTTATGTGTGTCAAATTTAAAAATGTTTGAATCCTTGGTAAGCCAAATACACTTATAGTGAGTTGAACGGAACATCAGTGTTTCTTCAAAAGAGAAGCCTCAGGGAACTTGAACAATCAATTAAACGGGTCAATCCACATATAACATAAAAAATCACACTTGGTCATAAACATCTTTTGTGTGTGTGCGTGTGCGTGTGCGTGTGTGTGAAAACACGGTTATAAACATCTAACCGACCAATAACTAGAATCATAACGCAAGTACAAATTTACCCTCCTCAATTTTAAATTAAAATAGTTCTTCTTCCCATAGCATAAAGTGAACCAATTTGTATAAAATGCTTCATCCTTAATCGTAAAGTCAATATACATATTTGCCATGTAGAGTATGTCTCGTTAATAGGCACATGATGTCCATATACATATGCATGTTCATGGCAGCAATATAAGTGGCCTTATTAGCATGCATCAAGCACAATTTTTTTATTTTGAGGGAAGCATGCGGCTTTGGGTATTGTACTATGACGATGGATTATTACGCTACTATGCGTACGCGTAGGCGATGTTGTTGCCTCGCTTGGCGGAGGCAGGCGGGTGGATAGAGTAGACGGAGTCGTCGTGGTTGGGCATGTGGTAGCGATTGGTGAACCACGTGGTGTCGGCGGTGACCTTGTTGCCGTCGTGGTTGCGGTACCACGCGTAGTGAGCATGCGTGCGGTTCTTGATGTCCAGGATGGCGTGGCCGAAGCTGTACTCCCGGAACGCCGAGTAGGCCGGCTGCGGCCAGGTGAGCTCGTCGGCGAGCCCCTCCACGTTGCCGCCGTCGCCGATGACGACGTACACGGGCGCGCGGCGGTCGGCAATGGGCGTGCACTTGCCGTCGGTGACGTTGTACTTGATGTTGGAGTAGCGGTGGGTGCGCTCGTAGGCGTGGACGTGGCCGGAGAAGACGGCGTCGACGCGGGCGTCCACGGCCATCTTCTCGAACTGCGCCCGCATCGGCTCGCCCTCCATGTAGTGGAAGTTGTTGCTGTTGTACCACGGCACGTGCGTGCTGATGAACAGCCATGGCGTCGTCTCCCTGTCCACTCTCTTCAGCTCCTCCTCCAGCCACTTGTACTGCGGCGTGTACTTGCCGAACGCCGAGTAGGACGAGAGCACGATGATGTGGGCCGGCCCCAGCTTCACCGAGTACCAGTACGGCTCCGACGACCCGCTCGCCGCCCACGGCGTCGGGTACCGGTGCGTGAACGGCTTGAACGGCGCGAGCTCGCCGAGCTCCGGCGCGAAGTCAACCTCGTGGTTGCCCGTCGTCCACACCCACGGCTGGTACGCGATGCTGCGCTCCGCGAAGCGGCCCCACGTGTCCCACCGGTTGTTGTCGTGGAGCGGGTGCTTGTCGGCGTAGGAGAGGTCGCCGACGAACAGCACGGCGTCGCCCGGGTGGGACTCGTAGTGCGTCAGCGTGCTGTTGGAGTCGGGCGTCTGGCCGATGTCGCCGATGAGCCCGAGCCGCAGCGGCACGTCGGGCCCGGGTTCCGGCGGCGTTGTGAACCAGAACGTGCGCACCGTGTCGCCGAGCCCCACGGCGTAGTAGTACTTGGTGGCGTGGTCGAGGTTTGACAGAGTGCAGTGGTGGATGTAGCCCGACGTGTAGTTGTAGTAGGTGTAGCGCGTGATGGCGCCCTCGGCGGCGAGGTCGAGCTTGTCGGCGGCAAGTCCGTAGAGCACGGTGCTGTTGCCCTCAGCCTCCACGGTGACCCAGGACACGAAGATGGACGTGCCCGTCTGGTCCGCCAGCCCGATGTGCACCTGCTGCGGCGCGTTCCGGCCCGGCGGCACCGCGAACACGTCCGCGTCCAGCGGCATGTCGTCCGACGCCTGGTGCTTCCGCACGTACTTGCTCGTCACCCCACCGCGCGGGTGCGCCGCCACCTCGGCCGTGGAGGCGAGGAGCAGTACGGCTGAGACCAGCAGCGCGACGGCGGCATGGCGCCGGATGCCATTGTCACCCACCACCGTGTGCATGGTGGCCACTACAGGATACCTGAGGAGATAAGTCGACACGTGCGTATGTGGGTTCAGGCCGCAGGGGTCTGTTAGGTGATGTGTGCCTGAGCCGGTGCATGCCATACCTGCTTTATAGATGGAGCGGACCAGCAGCAGCGAGAGTACAGGGACATGCAGCATGTGGATATTTGCTCGCCTAGCTATCTTAGCTGCTTGTCAGTTAGACAGTATGCGGCGTGTGGTTACTGTGTACCGGACGACGTGGATGTATGAGCTACCATGATAACGAGGGGTCTATCACAATTCTGTTGTTTGGATCTTCTTAGCTCGTGATCGATTTCGATCCGATGCATAGTTGATTTGAGTCATTATCGCAATGCAAATTGCATACCTCTTGTTATTATACCATCTTCATTAGATCGAGAAAACTTGATCTCTCTTGTTGCTTTCCTTACACTCTAATGTTTAGAAGAACCGAGAGAATTTTTCTCAATCCCCTCTTTTACGTTGCCACGATCGGCACTTACCCAATGGAAACACCACTGCGCCATGGCGCCACATGAGCGAGGGTGTGCGCACCATGGCGCTTCATAGGCGAGCATCAAGGCTCCACATGGGAAAACATGTGAAAAAACTCGGGATGAACAAAGAGGAGAGAGGACAGGACTGGCCGCACCAAAAACACATCACCAGATAGGATTTGTCACCATCACAATTAGATAAATATCTAGTAGAGACTCTTCGGCCCCTCCTGTTCATTAAAAAACCATTAGATAAAAGCACAAACTCCCATTAGACATCATTAACTCAATAAGACAAATGCAAATATTAGCAATGTTTAATATAGGAGAAGTGGACAAAAAAATAAAAAATAAAACAAGTATTCTATGTGTGGCTTTTCTAACATGTCTAGACTCACTTGGTCATCACGTCGCTTGAATCTTGATGTAGCCTTTTCAAGCACGTTTACGAAAAATGTTGTGTATATATTGGATTGATATACTTGGATATGGTATGGACGTATGGACCATCGACACCCATGCATACTATGCATGAGGAGCAATATAAGAATAGACTGCATTTATTGGTGGATGTATTTATGTGGTTGGCGTTTATATCTTTATTACATAGCTTATTATATTGCCTGTCTTTGTATACTTCTTCCATCCTAGAAAGATTCTAGTCTAGAGTATATATAATTTTAGAAGACTTCGCTAATGCATAGTCGTGCATACATTAAGAAAATTCATTTTTTTTTCCTTTTTGTCCTGAGTATGAAATAGGGCAGAATCACCATGTTCACTAGATCATTTTTTGCGTCTGATAAGCACTATTGCGACCTAGACCCACTAGAGATATGCCCGTAGTCACCAATTTTAAAACAATTCTATCAAATAATATTAAATTTATCCAAATTTACATAGGAAGTAGATCGTTTTTGCGGCTGATAAGCACTATGGCGGCCTAGACCCACCAGAGACATGCTCGTAGTCAGCTCCTTTGCCAATTTTGAAACAAGGATAAAATAATCTAAAATTCAACCAAATTAGTTATTGTTTCATTTTTCCTTAATGTGTGTGTGTTTTCTTTTCCGGACTAGTATCTCTATACTTGTCCCATTGCTATATACTTGTCCTAAATTAGTTATTGTTTCACTTCTTAATGAGTATCTTGTTTTTTTTTTCTGTGTACCTTATCTTTTTCAGTCCTCCTTAGAGGGAGTATATGGATTTTACTGGAGGGAGCACCGCGATGCATCGCTCTAGCTATCAACACTGCTACGACGCTATCTTGATTTTTTCATGCCATACGATCCATGTCGTGTCCTCATGCAGCTTAAAGTTGAAAAGCGACAGAAGACGACTTAGGGCTTCTTCAACGCTCCACCATGGCGTGCTGCCTCAAGCTCCACGTCTGCTCATCAAGTATATGTCATCGTGAGTGGTGGTTTCGCAGTAGCACAGAGGCTCTTGCAGAGGAGCCATTAGCTCCATCGACAAAAAGACGGCGGCTCGACAAATAAGCGCGCATTGCGGCAAGAGAAGCGAGGCTGCTTCCTTTCGGCCCCCACAAACTAAAGCTGAATACATACGTCAGGAAGGAGATAAAGCTGCCTACTTACATCAGACCAAAGTGAACCGCTTCCGTTGCGAGTTTTGAGTGCTCTACATTTTTTTTCCTATTGTCTTCCCTGCACATACGACGTGTATTTCTGTTTTTTTATGGGGCAGTTCGTGCGTACTGCCAGCGTTGGTGGTGCCCTTATACGTACGCCTAGTGATGTGCAATGCTAGGCCGGGCGGTGGCCTACAAATGATGATGTGTGTGCAGCACAGGCTGCTGCTAGCCAGCCATAGCCAGCCAGTGTATATGCGCTGCGACGTGCTGATACGGTGACGAGAGATCGACTCAGGTGCAAGGACAATGATATATATTTTGTCGTTTTCTTTTGTCTTCTTACTAGTGTATTTCGTACAGGTTTCTTTTTTTATCAGAAAAAAACTTCTTCGTAATACTTTTGTGGAATTTAATGAATTATTAGTGGCGGTGGTGCGCACAAGAGACAGGGACCTGTCAATTGTCGATAATTTTTGTGGCCCTAGCTAGGACAATTATCTGTTCGTCACGTGCATGTTTGTTTTTGTGGTCCGGCACATAGCATGGGGCTAGCGGCCGGCGTAGCTTGTTCGTGTCAACACCTATATTATCCGATAAATAAATAATGCACATGCCATAATAAATACAAACAGTTGAGACACGTTGGAGTCTACCGCAATTGCTTTCTTCGTCTCTCATAGATAGATCGGTAATGCTATTTACAATACGTTCTAATTATAGAACGTGACCAAACAGCCCGGCCCAACAGCCGGGGGCAGCATGCGAGCGGTTGGTGAGCACACTCCGCCCCTCGTGTGTATCGTCCATCATCGCCTACTCGGCCCGTCTTCATTAGGATGAAAGTGGTGCGGATAATCCTCCGCTCCGATTCGTTCCAAAACCGAATTTTAAGGATATAGAGAAGTGTTTTTAATATCCGCACGGATGCGGATAATCCGAATCCGATTATATGCGGATGCGGTGTAAGATATGGTATTAGTGAAATCCGGCAGATATAGATTATCCGATAATTAAAGACGGATTATCCGATGCTTGTAATAGGATAATCCGAATATTTTAAGGAGCCCAAGTGACAAAATATAGCTAAGCCCGGTCCATTATATATTGTAGCCAACAAGCAAAGCTCGTTAGTTATATCTATAGTAATTTATATATAAGTATCTTTTTGAATTATATGGAATGGTAATCATGTGATTGCTTATTTGGCTAATTGGTGACTAATAAGCAGTGGGGACGCACGATGGCCGATTCAGTCGTGAGTTAGACATCGTAAGAAGTATTTTATCGGTGAATGAACGAATGACACTTTGATCCCATCTTGATCTTTGCATGCAAGTCCGTTTGGATTTTTCTGTCATGTGAATGATCTTCGTAGACTAGTTAGTGAATACGTATATTGTAGTATACACACATATTTTATTGCGTAGTAATTAATTATTTGGAGTAGTATTGCCTATGGCTTTAGTAAATGATTTATTTCTCAACATAAAAGACAATATGTAAGCATTATTATCCGACTTAAAAAAGTCCGCTTTTGCTCCGACACCGGTCCGAATCCGTACCATTTCCAACATCCTAAAAAATCCGTATTCGCATCCGAACCCGTATAATATCCGCTCTCCGCTCCGAATCCGATAAAGAAAAGAGGATTAGGATATGGGAAAGCATTATCCGCTCCGATTCGATCCATTTTCATCCCTAGTCTTCATCCACTCGTTCTCCTCTCTCTCTCTCTCTCTCTCTCTCTCTCTCTCTCTCTCAGCTACGCCCGACCGGATGGAGCTCTCGCGCGCCTCCCTTCCCGGCGTCCCCACCTTCGATGCCTGCCCCTACCCCGCCGGCCTCCCCACCCCGGCCTCCGCCCCCCATGCCCAGCCCCGTACCTCCGCCGCCCCTCAGTCTAGGCCCCAGCCGTCGCTAGCGTCTTCAAACAGCAAGCCCACGAGTGCCCGTGCCGTCGGGGCTCACCGGAGGTCGTCGCCCCATGCTTCCCGCCCGCCAGAGCTAGTTGCGGGCCCTTCACCGATCCACATCTGTGCGCTCTTCATCCGGTGACCACGCTAGTCTCCGACCACCCCCAACGTGCAGCAGCGGCCATCCCTTGCGGGAAGCCCCCCTCCCCGCCCAGCCGTCGCGAGGCCCCGTCCCTCCCCCGACAAGCAGCGGTGGACGGCAACGAGGACCTCAGGCTCTCCGGTGAGCATCTCCCCCTCCCTGTTTCTTTTGCTCTGTGTTAGATGTTGCTTTAGGGATTTCATTGGTGTTTCAGATCTCTGTGGTATATGTTGCTTTTAGGGATTTTCTCAGTTTTGCTGGTACTCTCCCCATGCTCCAGCAAGGTAGGTCACAAGGGACCTCCGGATCTGGAGCATCCTCCTCCCCCTTCCCCTTTCTTCTTCTCATCCCCAACCATTTGCTGAATGTTTCGGGCCTTTTTTCTGAATGTTTCTGCAGAGCAAAGCTGTATGTTTCAGGGGTTTTCAGTGTGTGTTTTTCAGATTTTAATTCACCAGAGGGTGTTTCAATGGTGTGTTCTTGTTTGGTGCACTGCATACCCATGTTTTGTTGCAGTACAGGTTTTTCAGTGTGCTTTCTTTTTTCAAGATTTTCATTCTTTTTTTCTTTTGTTTCACTATGTTTTCGTTTTTGTTTCAGTTTCTTTTTTCTGATGTTTCTTTTTGTTTTCATTTTTGTTTCAAAGTATCAAAGTTGAATGTTTTACGGTTTTTTTATGATTGAAAGCATCTTTGTTTCGTTGTTTTTGCAGGGGGAGTTGCCTCTCTTGGGAAGCAATCCGGCGATGAGTTCTGCTGCGTCATGAGTATTGGACCACGGCGTGGTTCTGCTGCGTCGCGGGTGCCACAGCGGGAACTCCCCGCAGCGGGGGGCGGGAGGCGGACCGTGCGAGGGGTGGAGCGAGAGAGGGCGGACAGTGCGTGTTGGTTGGGGGGCAACGCATGCGGGCCGTTACTGGGCCATCGGACGTCCGTTCTACTAATAACGTTCGATCGCTAGTGCGGCCCTAGATAGATCAGCATGACCTTATGTTGACACAAAATGTGGCGCACTACGTCTCACACACAGCAAGCCGGAAAGCCTAGCTTCAATCGGGTGCCCGGGTGTCTGAATCCGGAAGCGTGCCAGTCGATTTGACCTGAAAGTCGACAAGGGATAAAACAGTAAGATCATAACTGGAACGTGCTGGGTGAGACCAGACAGTTCCATCTTTACGGCCCTGAAGCCACTTACGACGACACATAGCTATAGAAGCTATCTCGCCAACAAGTTTGCAATTCATTCGGCTAATATGATATGACCGACATGAATAAAGCCGAACCGCCGAATGTGTGTAAACGAAGACATGTTTGAACAAGATCAAATCATTAATGCATGTCAAACTATATCTTAAGCTTAAAGCATCATCAAGCACTAATAACTAAAGATAAGTAACTTATAAATGTAAATCTACTAAATAACACATGCATAGGCTACTCCAACTAGTCTCGCGCACGTCTAGCCTTCATAAACCCGTCGAGCATAAACCCAAGCAAGCTAATCCACCGCATGATACCACTCGCTATGAATTTACACCACTCCTTGCCATTAGATTAATCCACCGCATGATACAATCTAACAAGAAAGAGCTAAAAGCACGTAATTACCTAACGAGATCTATAAATACTCGCTACGTGTATAAGCATAACCGTATCGGCAAGATTGCCGAATCGGGGTCCATGAAGAAGGAACAAACAAGTAACATGTAAAAGAAACCTATCGATTAAACCGATCTCTAGTCCACCTGGATGACTAGCTCTAGAGTAACCCAAAGACTCGCATCCGCCGCACGGTACCCGGTCCCGTCAAGGCTTATCTACATCTAACGTGAATGAACCCACAACACGTGACAATCTCGATCGATCTAATTCGGCTATATGAAATTGATCTACTTGATATCGAATAAACATGAGATTATGACCAAAAAGCCGAAAAGAGCATCAATCTAGATTGGGCAAAAGAGTGTTGCAAATAAATAAACATTAAATAAAACATGCAACACGTGATAACTTAATGAATCTATTAGATCTTGCCAAATCTAAGAGAGCCGATAACTATCTTTACTCATGTCTTAATCCGCCGCACGATACAAGGCACAAGCAAAAACTTCCCATCATTAAGCTTAAATCCGCCGCACGATACTAAGCAAAATGGATGAGACTACTTGCATCATAATCTAAATCCGCCGCACGATACTAGACATGATAGCAAGGTTGCCGGGACTTACGGAGGTCGACGGATCGATTGGCCCTCTCGAAGAACTCGACGACACGACTAAAAGGACTCGAAGGGTGGCACGTAGCCGGTTGTATTGATTTGGTTGTGAACCCTTATTACAATGGTCGAGGGTTTATATTTATACCCCGGACAAAACATGAGTCCTAAGTGTTTACGAACTATCTAAACAAAATTGGAAAGACACAAATATGCCAACTCTAACCATAATCGGAGTCCTTGACTATTACGACCCCTTCCCTATCCGGTCGGCTCCTTCTTTCGCCTCCGAACGAAGCCGTCATAGCCGACCGCCCGATCATTTGCCGAACACATGGAAATTAGCCGACCGCATATGCATTTGCCGAATTGCTCTCTCCGCTCCTGCGGGCCCACTGTCATATTCGACCAAAATCTGGTGTTAACACATGCCCCCTCAATTTCGAGATAAAAGGGTTTTATTTCGAAATTGACTATCGCCGCCTTCGCCTAGGTCGCACCGCCGACGCCCGGCCGCCATTTGAGATCTCGTGCTTGCTACTTGTCTTCAATGGCGACGGAGACTTCAACCAGCTCCATCATAGCAACAAAGAACTCAAGAGGAGCTTCTAGAGGTAACCCTACTCGTATCACCCATTCGGCAATTCTCTTGAATTAGTTCTCGATGTGTTCTTGATTTATTCGCTCTCACCTCTTCTAAAGGAAATGAAGAACGAGATTTTGATTTCCAATCTTGCTCATCCCGGGTCATTTTTCCTTGGTCCGATGGGAGACCCCAATCCGAGGGATTTTATTGAAAAGGAAACTTTGAGGATCCCATTCAAATCCGGATCGCCCCCAAACAAAGTGGCCGAACACCTTCAAAACATGGCCTCTTCCCTCAATTGCGGTGGCGTGATTGGTACCGTAGGATGCAAGCCAAGAACAGGGATCTTTGGGAGGCACAGGACATCCAACACCGCTTGGAACCGTCATTAGCCGAAATGCCCGTAAACGATTCCTTGCCGATTGCTTGCTTCTCACTTTTGGTCCGATGTTGTCAATGCATTCATCTTCGGTCATGGCCCAATGTCAATCACACCGAGATGTCTTCATGATGACCGGATTGAATATCACCAAACCGGCATACCCGACTAAGTACAAGGGCACTAGTACCCGTAAATCATTAAATCGGGAGGTGGATGGGTCAAGCATATTCAATCTTATGCATCAACTGGTCAGATCGACAAGGAATACGGGGCCTTCATGAATATGTGGTTATGCATTCATCTTCTGCGGCAAGTCTAATGAGCCCACTCGAACCATATAGTGATGGGAAGACTTAGCCGAGTCAACCGATCCCCTTGGGCAAATACCTCCTAGGTGCTGTTTACCATATGATGCATCAGATCACTGTTCAGATGAGGAACCAAGGTGAAATTTCTTGTGTGAATGGCCCTTGGTGGCTGGTCCAGATGTGGTTGCAACTGTACATGCATCAGATTGTATCAATCGACCTCCACAGCCTGGGCTTTCCATCCGTCAACTATGCCGAAGGTGAGAGTCCACGACAAAAGGCCTGTCAGACATATGGTGAAGCTGCATCTTCCGTTGTTATCGATATAGATATTGGCCATCTCTTCAAGCTTTGTTTTATAAGGGTTTTGGCCAAATAACTGGTTCCCCTACGTAGGAAATGAAAACCCGACTCGCCTTGCAAATTCAGTTATCAATTGGGCTGCACTGAGATGATGAATCCAAGGAGATTTTCAACTGTTTCATCGGGCCTTGTGCTTTGCCGTAATTCCATCATGGCGGGGGGTAATCCCAACTTATTAATTTTATAATCCCAACATGGTTGCCGGACAACTAGGATTTGGTCAATTACCTCCAAGGTTGTATTTTTCAAGCATCATAAAACCTAGGGAGGTTCTCAAAACATCACCGAGACCAACAAAATTTTCAACTTGGGATGTAAATTTCCATTATATGGACTCGATCCTTTGGTAACAACCGAGGTTGCCCATCCTTTATTCAAATCCCGGTGGCAAGAATGGTGTTCTCACATTTTCAAAGCACTCAAGCCCACCTTCTATGCCAAGTCCTCATGCCTCAATTTACTTCGATGATGAGGTATCTCTCTTTCTCGAACTTCTCCTGTTCTTGAGCTTTTACCCTTATTCTAATCACTTCTTTGAACAGACAATGCTCCTCCAAGCCCCCGGTTCAATACCGGCAACCCGGTCCGATTGCTGCCTTAGGACATGATGCTCCAACTTTAGCAAGCTTCAACAAGACCCCCGCCGATGAAGTAGTGCTTTTGAAGGACTCGAAAAGGAAGACTCCTTCTTCTCCTAAAGACACTACTGTTCCGAAGAAGATGAGATCAAAGAAAGCTAAACCCACTTCTCGGTATGAATGCCCCCGCCTTTTTGTCTTCATTTGTTAAGATGCCCATATTTATCATTCCCTTTACGGTACAAGCCAATCTTCGAATTTTGAAAAACAAAGGACTTTGGAGGATTCCCCCGACGTATCCACCGGTCACGTAGATGTTGATGAGCCTCGTTAGCAACCCCGGTATATACTTGCATTTTACGCCTCTCTCTCTTCTAAATAATGTACTTGGTATTCATCATGTGTTTCATGGTTTAGATGAGCAAGGAAAAGCAACAAGCACTCATTCCTCATCGCGCGAATGACATTCTTCAACTCCGGCTATACAAAAGTTGCCTCAACAAGCCATGCTAATTCCGAAGCATCCACTATGTTAATTACCCAGGATATTGATTCCACTATGGATGCAATTGATCAAGTTTTTGCTTTGAAGAGGTATCACTCTTACTCCATTCGGCTATTTTTCGTCTTAGACCGAACCACTTGACTAGACTACCTTTTGTTTCATCAACGGGATACCGCTCACCCACAAGCCAGCTTTTCCCTTATTGTCAAGAATTTGCTTGGGGATGATGAAGTTTCTTCTAATCGCCAGCTTATCATCGAGAGAATCAAGCCAAGTCAAGGATATAATTTTATTTCGAAAAAGGATGTTGTTGCTTTGACCCAAGATTCGGACAAGATAAGGGAAATAGCGAGCTCATTGATCAAGAGCTTCCTTCCAATCTTAAAGCCGCTATAGATGCCTTATCCCACCTTGATGATCACTTTGCTTGCTATCAAGAGGGCACATAAGAATATATCCACCAAGGCCGACTTGGAGAGAGGTAAAGTGGCTAAAGAACAAGAGTTAAGGAGCTTTACTCGACATCAAGTCAACCGAGCACCTCTTGAGCACTTTGGAACCGGAACCGCAAGTCATGAGAGATGAAAGAACCAAGCTTGAAGCTCAGCTAGCTCAATTAAATGCCAATATTCAGTCTCATGAAGCCAAGCTTGCCAATCTGCCACCTCTTGACTTGGCTAAGTCCAAAATTCAGTCAGTCATCAAGGAGACGCGGCAGATCAAGAGCAAATTATCAAAGATACAAGACTCTAAAGAAGAGGATCAAAAAGCTCTTGATGAAGTTAACCGAATCAAGGCTGATGCTCTTGATGTCATTAACTCTTTTCTGAATGCATAGATATTTGGCTTGTATTTTGAAGATATAAATATTTAAGTCTCGGCCCCGTTATACCCGAGAACAATCCCCTTTTCATGGGAAATTTTCGTTTTCTCTGTCTTCTCGCTTCGTTATCATTCGGTCAGTCCCCGAGTATGACTATACTCACACTCGTGCAAATCGGCCGAACACAACCGCCGTAGGCTCAAGTACACACTTTTAGCCGGATGATTCCCATTTCAGCTATTTTAGCCGACCGCGTCTTTGTAACCGAATCGACCGCGGTAATGGGCTTGGCCCAACTCAATACCAGCCCACGAAGTGTGAAAACCCTAATCTGTCGATTGGTTTTCCCGCGTGTTCCGCCACGGCTCCCATCATTCATAAATAGAGCCACTCGGCTCCCATCATCACCACGCCAATCGCTTGCCATCTCCAATCTCTTCCACTTCCTCTCCGCTTTCAAGCCCCAAAAACCCCATCACCACCAATGGCGAGCGGCGGCGATCGCGGCAAGCGTCCCGCCCAGACGAGGCGGAGAAAGCAAAGAACCGGCGCCGGCGGTGAGATTTTCAACCTTTTGAGTTGTGCCGCTTAATAGTTTTTACCCGATCTGAGTCTCGCCCCTTGCGGTTATTAACTTCCTTGATTTTTGTTTCGGGTACCGGGGTCGCCGGCGATTACGCCGCCAACTTCCGGAGGCGGAGTTGCCGGGCCGGCACTCACACTCCTCCTCCCCGCTACCGCTCCCGCTCCCGCGGCGGATGCGGCGGAGGGAAGTAGCCGTGGTGGCCGCCGTCCCGATAATGAAATAACTTCTCTCTCGCGGCGTTTTTCATATACATATAGCCGATCTTGATTGCACCTTGCTTGTAGGACCGGCGAGGATCGGCACCGGCCAATGGCGCTTCCTGGTGCCCGGCCCATGCGGCGGCCAGTGCTGCGCTCCTGCTCCGGTCCCCGCTCGGCCGGCTCCGGCTCCCGCTCCGCGCCGGCACGCCTCGGCCTCATCGAGGTCCTCTTCTTCGTACCGCCCTATATGGGATAGGAACGATGAGGAGATCCCGGCGTATACCCGCTACGACGCCGCCGGGTATCTTCGTGAGAGGGACGAGGCGCTGGCGCTTCTTGGTGAAGAAACCAAGAAGTTCGGGATCGCCCAGCTGGAGTGGGAGGATACTTCTGCCGGCATGACCGAGACCATCACCGCACTTGTTCTTCTACCATTGCTTGATTTCCGTTATTCTTGATCTGTTTACTCACCGGCTGTCTTGTTTTTCTTTGCGTAGACCTCAACGCGAGCTAGACCGCCCGAGGTTGGCGGCGACGGCGGCGGCCAATCACGTGAACGCCCGGGGGCGACAGTGGCGGGCAGATCGCCTCGAGGCGGTGCACGGGTCGGATCGACGGGTGCCCTTCACGGCGTGCGCCTCGGACGCGCTCGGCCAGCGGGGATGTCGTCCCGGACCGGGGACGACTACGCTCCGATGCCGACCGGCTTCCGGAGCGGGCTTCCCATGAGGTCGACGGCATCGAGGGCCTCGGTGGAGTACGTCGGCCACGCCAACACCATGGCCAACGCCACCAACCCGAGTCCGTCCTCAACAAGCTCTTCACCGAGGAAGAGGAGTAGCTTGTATTAGGACTCGGCGCGGGTTGTAATAAAAATTTTAATGAAAAATGTTGGTCTCCTCCTTGCTCTCGCTCGCCTTTAAGCGCAATGGCGCTTTAGCAATCGTGTTTTGTTCTTGCGAATTTTCTTCAATCCTTAGTTAGAACTCGATCGCAACATTCTTCCCGAACGAAATTTTCCGAACGCATGACGTCGTCTTGGCCGATTAGATCTTGGCACTGCTCCATGACTTGACGTTTTGTAGCGTAGCTCTTTAATTCCCTTTATCTTCTCCCGATAAACCTACCAACCGATAGATAAAACTGTTCATTTATATTCTAAAAAATTTGGCTAAAGGCGATACAACCGCATCGGCTATTTACGTTGCGAAAGACGATACACACGATATCGGCTATTTTTGTACTAGAGACGATACAATAATATCGGCTATTCTTTCTCCAACTTCTCTCCTTTGTTCTGAAGGCGATTTTTATTCAATCGGCTATACCACGTTTACGTCATAATCACAATTAAGACCCAACCTCGACACTTGGATAAAACTTCTTAAGGTATCTGCCATTGATGGCTCTAGTAAGTTCTTCTCCAAATAACGTTTTCAATATATACGCATTACCCAGTGTGCACAACCGACAACCTGAAAAGGTCCTTCCCAATTTGGTGACCATTTGCCAAATGTCTTGTCCTTTGTGCCAATTGGCAATATCGTTTTCCAAACCAATTCTCCTTTTGCAAATTGCTTAACTTTAACTTTCTTGTTGTAGTATTTGGCAACGCGCATTTTATTCTTCTCAATGTTTTCCAAAGCTTTAAGACGAATCAAATGCAAATCTTCCAATTCATCCATCATCAAATCCTTATAATCTTTATCCGTCAAATCCTTTTGCAATTCAACTCTCCTTGATCCCGATTGCAACTCCCAAGGCATCACAAAGATTATGTCCATAAACCAACTCATATGGAGATGCTTGTGTGGATCCATGGCAAGCCATTCGGTAAGCCCATAATGCTTCATTAAGGACCAAGTGCCACTTTCTTGGCTTCTCATTGATCTTCTTCTCGGATGATTTTGATCATGATTTTATTTGATGCCTCGCTTGGCCATTGGCTTGTGCATAATAAGGAGAAGAATTATATAGCCTTATCCCCATGCTTTCGGCAAAGTCACAAAACTCAAGAAGTGAACCGAGTCCCCGATCAATTGTAATGGTCTCGTGGGATCCCAAACCTATGAATTATATGCTCTTTGACAAACTGACCATATTTTCGATGTGACTTTTTTCAAAGGAATAGCTTCAACCCACTTGGTAAAATAATCGGTAGCTAATAATACAAACTTGTGTCCTTTATCGGATGGAGGATTAATCTGTCCAATTAAATCTATGCCCCATCCTCTAAACGGCCATGGTTTGACTATTGGGTTCGAGAAAGATGCGAGTGCTCTTTGAACATTACCAAATATCTCGACAATCTCGACACCCTTTGTAATATTCAAAGCAATCCTCCAACATAGTCGGCCAAAAGTACCCTGTCCTTCTGATTATCCACTTCATTCGGTTAGCAGACTGATGCGCACCACAAACTCCTTCATGTACTTCAAACATAACCTTCTTAGCCTCCTCTTGACTCAAGCACTTGAGCAATACTCCATCTATAGACTTGTAATATAATTGGCTATCAAGAAGCACAAACTTGAGAGCTTTATACCCGAGCTTTCGGAAACCTTCGAGATGGATCTTTCGATAACCGACAATAACGCTTCTCCAGTCATTGTCTATCCGATCACAATTGAAGGCACTTTGTTCTATTGCAAAAATCTCATGATTTCCCGATATCCAGAGGCCGCTTGAGCTAATTTATTTGCTTCTCCATTGTGCTCGGGTATATGATGCAAAGTAACTACGAAAAGCTTTTCGAAGTTCCCTACACATTTCATGGTACCCTTGCAAGACATCATTTTTGCATTCATATTGTCCTCGTCAACCGATTGATTACCAATTCAGAATCACCAAATATCTCGATAGCAACAACTTTCACTTCTATTAACAAATCAAGCCCTCTAAGCAAAGCCTCATACTCTTTGATTGTTAGTGACAGGATATTCAATTGAAAAACCAAACTCAAATGTCTTTCCTCGTGGGGATATCAAAAGAATACCAAGCACCACCACCTTTGTCACATGATGATCCATCAAAAAATAATGCCCATGGGGCAATGTTCACCATATCACCGGATAAATCACGATGTTGAGTAATAAAATCGGCAATTACCCGTCCTTTCACCGCTTTTTGCCGACTCATACTTTAAATTAAATTCGACGGTTGCTAATACCCATTTGCCGATTCTTCCATTTAAAATCGTCATTGACAACATGTGTTTAATTACATCAAAACTAGATATTACCACACATTCGGCATTTAACAAATAGTGCCAAAATTTGGTGCATGAGTAATAAACACACAAACAGAGTTTTTCTATAGCCGAATACCTTGTTTCAGGATCTAGCAGTTTTCGGCTAAGGTAAGCTATTACCCTCTCTTTTCCATCAAACTCTTGCATAAGGGCCGATCCTATTGTTAGGCTATCGGCACGCCACATACGCTTTGAAAGGCTTCTCAAGTTGTGGAGGTACCAACACCGGTGGTGCCTTCATATATTGCTTGATCTCATCAAAAGCCTTTTGCCGTATGTCACCCTGCATAAATTTTTGATCCTTCTTGAGCTTCAACAATGGAGAGAAAGGCAATACTCTTTCGATAAATTGGATATGAATCTTCTCACGAAATTGACCTTGCCCGAAGAACGATTGCAACTCGTAAGGTTAGTTGGGGGCACAATTTTGTCTATTGCTTCCATGCTCTTTTTCCCAACTTCTATCCCTCCTTTGTGGATCAAGAACCCCAAGAACTCACCAAGAGACTCCAAAAGCACACTTATTTGGATTCATCTTTAAACTATGTTTCCTTGTGCACTCCAAAGTCTTCCTTAAATCGGCTAAACGTTCTTCATGGTTTCGGATTTGACTACCACATCATCAATGTAAATTTCCACAATTTTGCCGATCAACTCATGAAAGATATAATTCATGGCTCTCTCGATAAGTTGCACCAAGATTCTTCAATCCAAATGTCATTACTATCCACTCAAATAACCCAATGTGGCCAGACATCCGAATGCGCTCTTGCAATATCTTCGATCGCCATAAAAATCTGATTATAGCCGCATTGCCATCCATAAAACCGATAACTTCATACCCCGTCGCTGCATCCACTAGTAAATCAAGAATCGGCATTGGGTAACCATCCATGGGAGTAGCTTTGTTGAGATCTCTCGAAATCTATGCATACTCTCATCTTTCCATTTTTCTTGTAGACAGTACTATGTTTGAAATCCAATTCGCATACCGCATGGCCGAATAAAATTTGCTTCAATCGCTCTTTCAACTTCTTTCTTTACATCGGCCAATACCTCCTCTTTATAAATTTTTCGTGGAGGTTGTTTGAAGGGACGAAACCCAGGTTTTATAGGCAACTTATGCTCAACAATTGATCGATCCAAACCAGGCATCTCTCGTAATCCCAAGCAAAACAATCTTTAAACTCTTTCAAGAACTCTACTAATTTCAACTTATATTCTGGGTCTAAATTTGTACCGATATACATCGGCCTTGACTTTGTGCTATCACCAACATCGATTTCTTCTAACTTGTCTACCGACCAAAACCACGACCCAGCTTTGCCTTTGTTGCCATCGATTGGATTGCCCATTAAAAGTTACCGTCGAGCCGATCGCTTGGATCGGGCCGTTGATCTCTGTCGAACACATTGACAGACCTTCTTTCCATTTCTTACCCGAAAGGCAGCCTTGTCCATCATACTCCCAATAAGCAGTTCTCGAAGTGGCAACACTCACTCAATCATCGCTTGAACAACTTCTACATCATCTCCTATCCACTGGATAAGAATCGATGCATAGTTGAGGGTACACAAGAATTAGCATGGATCCAATCTCTTCCCGTAAGCATGCTATATGCCCCCTTGCCATCAATGACAAAGAAAGTAGTGATCAAAGTCTTGGATCCAATCATCGCTCCACATGTACGCTCCACGAGTATCGAAGCATTGCCGAAAAATCTCTAAGGATCATGTCACCGCAACAAATCCTCACTTGTCATACCAAGCTTTCGAAAGTAGCATAGGGCATAATATTGATAGCACCCCTCCATCAACAAGCATCTTGGTTAAAGGTTTGCCATTGACATATCCCTTCGTGTATAATGGTTTCGTATGACGGTTTTTAACGGCTTGTCAAAGATTGTTGCCAAGTCAACACAAGTTGAGCCATCAGTCTCGGATTCGCTTTCATCAAAGTCCGAGTATACTTCATCCCGAACTTCTTGATCTTCGGAGCTCTAAACTCCAATGGGATAAAGAACACCATGTTAGTATCACCAAGGACCCCGTCCATCATCCTTTTTCTTAGGACGCCACACCGGTTTCTTTTTCGGCTAATTCCGCTTCGCTCTTGATTCCTCAAACGCCGAACTCTTCTCTTCCGCTTTTCCGCGTACCGAGGGCACCATTGTCCTCTTTGCCACCCGTATGAGCTTTCCTCTCGCATTATGAACATTGCTATGAGCCCAAGCTTGATCTCGCAAATCTTTTCCTCTCGATGTCCATCAAAATTATTCATTTTTATGCGCCGATCGTCCTCGGGAATCCTTATTCCAAGTCTATCATGGACGGACGGCGGTTGACTCGAGATTGCCTATACTCGAATATTGATCACCGCATTCGTGGCAATTGTTTTTAGCAGCAACTTCAAGCCTTCATTCCAACAAGAACCGAAGAAGGAACAGCCCAATGTGACTCGCTCTTGCTCCCTCATGTGCTCTTCCCCGTTCTCTTCGGCGCACTTCGCCTCATATCTTCGACGCTCCGCCATGAATCTCGTTCCTCTTCAATGTACTTCGCTCCTCATCATATTCCATCTTCTTTTCCCTCCGCCACTTATTCAACAAGTGTTGTGTCAGTAACTCCGCGCTTTGGCTCGGCGTGTATTCGGCAATTTCCTTAGCGCATCCGAAGTTTGACCCTTCTCTCGTTCGGCTATTTCGAACCGTACTTGTTGCACTTCTTCCTTGGTAACTTGCCGATCGGGTCAACAAGACCACTCTCCTTGGCTCTTTCGAGGTCGAACCTTCATCTTTCCCTTTTCCTTGGATTCACCGGCATCAACCATGCCTATAGAGAAAGAGACCATGTTCGAGGGAACGGGTTTTTGTCTACTTTCATCTTGCCATCAAATCTCAAGTGTCCATCTTGAATAGCTTTCTCGAATCTTTACTCGAACACTCGGCAATCATTGATATGATGAGAACTTGTATCATGAAACCCACAAGTACTTCTTATCCTTTACCCCTTCAGTAGGCAAAGATAGGATGTCCTTCTCGGCTTGATGCGTCCCTCTTGAATCGATACAAAAAGAGCTTATCTCGCCTTCTTGACATCAAAATCATAAGATCCCTTTTGCTGCTTCACCCATCGATGATCGACCAAAGTAGGCTCTTTTGCCCAGCTTCAACTCTGCAGCTGCTACTTCATCTTCATCTTCATATTCGATGCTTCTTCTAGAAATCCTTGATACATGTCAATAGTTGCACTTGTTCTTCGAAAACGAGCATCTCTTCTCCGAACCCTTGGGCTTGATTGCTCATTGCTTGTCAACTTTTGTGCAAGCCGTCCAAGGTCTTCAAACTCCATGCCAAATAGCTTGTCTCGATATGTGGCAAAGATACCCGCAATGACCAATTGTGCGAGTTGATCATCGGGAATAGTCGAGAAATAGCACATGTTCTTCGCTTCTCGAATCTACGAAGATACTCCATTGGTGTCTCGCAGTCTTCATCCTCATAGCCCAAAGATCAACCATCTTCTTCTCATTGGTTCCTATATAAAAGTATGCATGGAACTTTTGCTCCAATTCCGCCCATGTATCAATGGAATTAGCCTCTGTTGCGATGCAAACCATGTGAAAGCCGGCCCCGTCGTAGACATAGGAAAATATCTAATCCTCCAAGCTTCATCGCAGTAACGGCTTCTCCAAGTTGCATCGATATCCGCGATATGCTCAATGGTACTCGGTGTCATCCCGACCGAGAGAACTTGGTCAAATCCGTTGGTGGCTTAACTCTTGGTGGAAGAGCTACCCTATTGTACCACTGGGAAAGGAGATTTGTATGCATATGTCGATGCTTTGGTTTCAGGCCGAATTGATTCTGCATCATATCGCCCATTCTCGCTAGAGGACATCATTTGCATCTTGCGCTCCTGTCTCCTAGAAGGTACTCCCGATGCACTCCCGTATCCCGGATTCGGCAAAGCACTCGAGCACCGTAATCGCAAATTCACCGTACCCATCTCCATAGATACTCTTCTACAATCTATTTGCCACTCGGGAGATCTTGTAAGCGATGCGGGTATATCATTGTTGCACCAAAAGTTACTTGACCATAAGTTTGCTTTGCTCGGTCACGGAGGCTTTTCCTTTTCATCATAAACAGCCCCGTCCTTGCTAGTGCCGATCATCTCTCCTCCGCCGTTGACTTCCCCGAAGATTGCCGAGTGTTGAAGAGCACCGGTCCAAGAAACTCTCCAAATCTTTCTTCAAAGCGCTTGTCAACTGCTGGACCAAAAGTATCAACCATGATTTTGCGGAAGGTGCCCAAAAAGCCGTGTTGTGATTCAACATAGTGTCTCCCACAAACTTTGTAGATGACTCCAACTACCTTCGCATCTCCTCCTCGTCAACATCGATCGACCGGCGAGAAGAACTCGTGGCGTGATTGCTTGACGATCACTCGCCACTCTTGTTCTTGGAAAAGACATCGACATTTCGCGATATCTTGTTCCATTGCTTGCTCTACCATCCGGCGTTGCTCCGGCAAAGTCGTCCATGGTCACGTTCGAACGTGATCATTGTCAATTTCCGATCCCATCCTAGACGAGAAGTTGTCCCACCGGCGTGCCAAAAAGTGTGTTGACACAAAATGTGGCGCACCGTGTCTCACACACAAAGAAGCCAAGCCGGAAAGCCTAGCTTCAATCGGGTGCCCGGGTGTCTGAATTCGGAAGCGTGCCGCCGATTTGACACGAAAGTCGACAAGGGATAAAACAAGAAGATCATAACCGGAACGTGCTTTGGTGAGACCAGGGCAGCTTCCATCTTTACGGCCCCGAAGCCACTTACGACGACACATAGCTATAGAAGCTATCTCGCCAACAAGTTTGCAATTCATTCGGCTAATATGATATGACTGACATGAATAAAGCTGAACTGCCGAATGTGTGTAAACGAAGACATGTTTGAACAAGATCAAATCATTAATGCATGTCAAACTATATCTTAAGCTTAAAGCATCATCAAGCACTAATAACTAAAGATAAGTAACTTATAAATGTAAATCTACTAAATAACACATGCATAGGCTACTCCAACTAGTCTCGCGCACGTCTAGCCTTCATAAACCCGTCGAGCATAAACCCAAGCAAGCTAATCCACCGCATGATACCACTCGCTATGAATTTACACCACTCCTTGCCATTAGATTAATCCACCGCATGATACAATCTAACAAGAAAGAGCTAAAAGCACGTAATTACCTAACGCATCTATAAATACTCGCTACGTGTATAAGCATAACCGTATCGGCAAGATTGCCGAATCGGGGTCCATGAAGAAGGAACAAACAAGTAACATGTAAAAGAAACCTATCGATTAAACCGATCTCTAGTCCACCGGATGACTAGCTCTAGAGTAACCCAAAGACTCGCATTCCGCCGCACGGTACCCGGTCCCGTCAAGGCTTATCTACATCTAACGTGAATGAACCCACAACACGTGACAATCTAGATCGATCTAATTCGGCTATATGAAATTGATCTACTTGATATCGAATAAACATGAGATTATGACCAAAAAGCCGAAAAGAGCATCAATCTAGATTGGGCAAAAGAGTGTTGCAAATAAATAAACATTAAATAAAACATGCAACACGTGATAACTTAATGAATCTATTAGATCTTGCCAAATCTAAGAGAGCCGATAACTATCTTTACTCATGTCTTAATCCGCCGCACGATACAAGGCACAAGCAAAAACTTCCCATCATTAAGCTTAAATCCGCCGCACGATACTAAGCAAAACGGATGAGACTACTTGCATCATAATCTAAATCCGCCGCACGATACTAGACATGATAGCAAGGTTGCCGGACTTACGGAGGTCGACGGATCGATTGGCCCTCTCGAAGAACTCGACGACACGACTAAAAGGACTCGAAGGGTGGCACGTAGCCGGTTGTATTGATTTGGTTGTGAACCCTTATTACAATGGTCGAGGGTTTATATTTATACCCCGGACAAAACATGAGTCCTAAGTGTTTACGAACTATCTAAACAAAATTGGAAAGACACAAATATGCCAACTCTAACCATAATCGGAGTCCTTGACTATTACGACCCCTTCCCTATCTGGTCAGCTCCTTCTTTCGCCTCCGAACGAAGCCGTCATAGCCGACCGCCTGATCATTTGCCGAACACATGGAAATTAGCCGACCGCATATACATTTGCCGAATTGCTGCTCTCTGCTCCCTGCGGGCCCACCTGTCATATTCCTGACCAAAATCTGGTGTTAACACCTTATTATTATGATTTTAGGTTTATTACAAAATAAGTGTAATTATTGTACGTATGTGGCTAACTTTGTTTAACTTTGGTTGTTATTATGATTCTATTGCAATCGAGTAGGGGTGTGCACTCATTTCGTATTTTGTAAACCATCTCGGATGTACTAAAACTGTCTCTACTTGATGACAAAACACGTAAATTTTTTGCGTGATTGAGAAAAAACTTTGGTTCACTTTCTTCCTTGTAAGAACGAAGCCAGATGGTCTTTATTAGAGCATCTCCAACCGTTTTGAATATTTTGTTTGGTAAATGAGGGAGTTTCTCAAGTCCCAAGTAAATATGAAAAGCTAAAAAAAAGGCAATCTCTAATGGTTTGACATTATTCACTTGGTAAAAAAAATTACGGCCGAGGAGGCACGAAGCATGCGCGGGGGGAGGAATTCTCACGAGCGAGCAATGCCAAGCCCGAGACGGCTCGGCATATATGGGAGTCCTTCCCAGGTTTTTGCCAAGTTGACCGAAATGTCAATTCTATTTGTCAAACCGTTGGATAGGTGTTTTTTAGACTTTTTTTGCAAATACATGAATGCAAAGCCTATTTGCCAAACGGTCGGGGATGCTCTTATCTAGACAATAGCACAGTCAAATGATACAATATGTAATCAGATTTATGAAAAGAACATTGGTATTTATATTGTTCATGTTAAATGTAGATATGATTAGGTTGCATATTCAACCTCAGCTCATCACTTTATTATATATGGTGGTTGTTAGAAAACAATGAATTCATGATTCATCAGTGTACAAATGTGCATGCTTGTGTCCGGGTGGGCCGGGTAAGCCTTGAAGCTCGCACATACAATGCCCAGCTGAGCACAGCAGTGAGTGGGCTGAGTGGCACCGTGCATGGGCTTCGTTCAACCAACTTCAATTCCCACGCATCATTCCGGGATCCAGCCCCTTACATTATGGTCCAAGACCAAGAGGTTGTTTTGCTTACCTTTCACTTTCAGGACCACCCACCCCATGTACACTGTGCTACTAGTACCATATGCTTTAGTTTTCATGTCACGATTGATTTTTTTTGTTTTAAGCTGGATGGAGTAGGTAACTTGAGACTTGAGTTATGTGTGAACCGCAGAATCAGAGACAAGCGCTCGCAGATGGAGCCAAAGTTACCAGCACACATGTAGACAAAGTGAATCATGCATTCCAACTCCCGGTCCCAGAGAGGATGCCTATCCTCCTGAATCCTGATGCTGATGCTGATCGGACACTCCAGTTTGCATTCTGCATCTCCAATGGATCAAGATAATCCTGCTACTACTAGGAGTGTTATGTTGACTGCTGTTGCTGTCCTCAGTCAAGCCATGTATTATTACCAGTCCTAACTAAAGCAGTATCATATTTCCGTGCAATTGCGATCTCGCCAACCAATACGCGTTACCACCACTAAAACGCCCACGGGCCCTCCCACGGCCCATCCCATATCGGCGGCTCCCCGGCCCAAACCCAAACGAGACAGAGCGGGGCCACTCCACTCCCATCCCCATCCCAATCCACATCGAGAGCACCACCAATCATGGCGCCGACCGCCGCGGCGGCGGGGGCGCTGCAAGTGCTCCGCGGGCGGTGGTTCATGGCGTACGGCTCGTTCCTCATCATGTCCGCAGCCGGCGCGACCTACATCTTCGCCATCTACTCCAGGGACATCAAGACGGCGCTCGGGTACACGCAGGAGCAGCTCAACACCGTGGGCTTCTTCAAGGACCTGGGCGCCAACGTCGGCGTCCACGCGGGGCTCGTCGCCGAGATCGCCCCGCCCTGGCTCGTCCTCGCGCTCGGCGCCGCCATGAACCTCGGCGGATACCTCATGCTCTACCTCTCCGTCACCCGCCGCGTTGGCTTTGGCGGCGGCGGCGGCGGCAACGGTACGCCGCTCTGGCTCGTCTGCCTCTACATCGCGGTGGGTGCCAACTCGCAGGCGTTCGCCAACACCGGCGCGCTCGTCACCTGCGTCAAGAACTTCCCCGAGAGCCGCGGCGTCATGCTGGGGCTGCTCAAGGGCTTCGTCGGCCTCAGCGGCGCCATCTTCACCCAGCTCTACCTCGCCTTCTACGGGCCCGGGATCAGCGGCGGCGACACCAGGCCGCTCATCCTCCTCGTCGGCTGGCTCCCGGCGGCGGTCTCCGTCGCCTTCCTCGGTGCAATCCGGATCATTCGCGCGCCGCCGCGCTCGCCCGTCGTGGCAAGCCGGGAGTACCGCGCCTTCTGCGCCTTCCTCTACGTCTCGCTCGCGCTCGCCGCCTACCTCCTGGTGGCCATCGTCCTCCAGAAGCGGTTCCGGTTCACGCGGGCGGAGTACGCCGCCAGCGCCGCCGTCGTGTTCCTCATGCTCCTGCTCCCGCTCGGGATCGTCCTGCGCGAGGAGGCCGCCGCGGTGCCCATGTCGCCGTCCAACACCACCACCACCAGTGCGCCTCCTGAATCCCAAGCGCAACCTGCAGCGACGCCGGCGACGAAACAGGCACCACCATCACCGCCAGCGACGCCGGCGGGCCAAATGCAAAGGTTGCTGCTTTCGCTTCGTCCACCACCGCGGGGCGATGACTACACGATCCTGCAGGCGCTGGTGAGCGTGGACATGCTGCTGCTGTTCACGGCGACGGTCTTCGGCGTCGGCGGCACGCTGACAGCCATCGACAACATGGGCCAGATCGGCGAGTCCCTCGGCTACCCTCCGCGGAGCGTGGCCACCTTCGTCTCGCTCATCAGCATCTGGAACTACCTGGGCCGCGTGACCGCGGGGTTCGCCTCGGAGGCGCTGCTCTCGCGCCACCGCGTCCCGCGGCCGCTGCTGGTGGCCGGCGTGCTGCTCCTCACCGTCCCGGGCCACCTGCTGATCGCGTTCGGCGTGCCCGGGTCGCTGTACGCGGCGTCGGTGCTGGTCGGGTTCTGCTTCGGCGCCGCGTACCCGATGATCCTCGCCATCATCTCCGAGCTCTTCGGGCTCCGCCACTACTCCACGCTCTACAACGTCGGCAACGTCGCCAGCCCCGTCGGCTCGTACATCCTCAACGTCCGCGTCGCCGGCCGGATGTACGACCGCGAGGCCGCAAGGCAGGGGAAGGCAACGGCCGGCGGCGCCGTCACGTGCGTCGGCAAGAGATGCTACAGAGAGTCGTTCCTTGTCGTCGCGGCCGTCACCGTGGCCGCCGCGGCGGTTGCGCTGGTGCTCGCGTGGAGGACGAGGGCGTTCTACGCCGGGGACATCTACGCCAGGTTCAAGGAGGGGGGCACTGCCACCACGGCCGCGAGTGGCAACCGCGTCGGAGAGGACGAGGATGCCTCGGCGGCAGTGGCGGAGCCCGTGTCCAAGGAGGAGCAGGGCAAGGTGGTGGACGGACGCGACGCCCGTGACACGTTGAGTTGAGCGACTGATGGCTACGCGACACACGCGCACTAGTTAACTGCAGACTGAATCCACAGTGATAGTTTTAGTTTGGATTTCGACTGGGAGCTGGCTAAACCCTCAAGATTGGATTTTTGGTTATTCCTTGGCGGTTAGGTTGTTTGATTGACACTGATGGTTGATGTTGGAATTTGGTAGCTTTTGCCAGTGACAGTTCCACATTGTTATGTTCCAATGTAGTATGCAGAATATAATAGAACAGAGAAGTTTGTCAAATCAATGACTGGGATTTACGGTACCTGACTAAACCATTCGAATTTTAGAACTCTGAATGCAGTCCTGTATTATACTCAGTTTTTCAAACATTCTACCATTGATCCTAGATCTTGAATCGAAATGCTCTTTGCGATCAAAGATACTCAACTTCTACATCCAGTTCCAATCTTTCGACTAAATCTTCAACGACTCTAACTTACCTAAAAGTTCTGTCTCAATTTTAGATGTCAATGGTTCAGTCTCCTCCAGTTCTTTACTCAAATCATGAGCTGTTTATCTCATGAGAGGACCATCTGTTAAGGGATGCATGGCCAACTGAAAACTAGTGGAAATTTTCAAGAGGCCTTAGCTGTGCCTGTTCATGGACCATGTTCAAGCACCAAAATTCAAATGAAATCGTACAAAAAATCATTATATGAATGAGGACAACTGACACTGAGCGATCATCATGAAAGGGCGTGGGTACAAATGGCAGGACATTGAAAAAAGGGTTACCTTTTTTTTTTTGATGCCTCTCGTCTCGCAGATGCAGCTGTAGATCTGTTTATACACGCACACGCACACCACCCTACACACTCACACCCCACTCACACACACTATACGCGTACAAACAGCCCTACAACTACACTCGGAACTAACAACCGCGTCCTTGAAGAGATCACCGGAAAAACCGTAGATGACGGCACGTCATTGTACCATTGTGGCTCCACGCGTGAGAGGCTGCAGATTATTTGGGAACTTACTGTTCCCGGTGGGAAAATCGCGCCGAGCCAGGCTCGAACTCGCGACCGGTGGCGTCCGCAACTGGATCGCTCGCCAACCGGGCTATCGCTCGGTCCAAAAAAAAGGGTTACCTTTTCTACTTTAACATGATTACAAACTTAATGTATGCATTGGTTGACCTACTTTCAAAGTGTGGGTTTTTAGCGTCTAGCCATCTTATGTGGAAACATGCCTATTCAACGAAAATCAAATATTTGAACTAGCAAAAAAAAAAAAATTCAAACATTCAACTTTCCCCCTTGGTTTTACCCAAACAGTGAATGTGTTGGGTCAGGTTTTTTAGCAACTTTACCTTACCTTCACCGCGATAGGACTCAAGTTCTTATGTGGCAGAGCACGAGGAGAGTAGGAGCAGCAAAATCTCCGAAGCCTTTTATCCCCCCCCCTCTTTTTTTTTTTGGTCTCCAAACGATGACTAGATTTTGAATTTTGTTATTATTTATTCAGTTGCTACCGGAATCACCAGAGTTTGATATTTTTGCTGGGAATATGTCAAAATGGGTTCGCCGCTTGAGAGTCGAAAGAAGATATAGAAGAATTCATCATGGCTCTTTACAATGTGTACAAGCTACTTAAGTTGACCAAATATTTACAATGTTGTTATTTTAGCTTCTTCTATTATTTTTCAAATTATCTTTTGTACTATGACTACTATAATATAAATTTGACCATGTTTTCCAATACCACCCCTACTTCATAAATGCCAAAATTAGAATTAGATTATACTTTTGAAATCATAAATGCACTTTTTATTTCTTTCAGAGCTTGTTTGATACACACGACAAATTACTAGTTAGAACTAAAAATTAATATTGAATGTCTGACTAAAATATAACATACCTATTAGCCTCCTATTAGGTGCGCTATATTTTAGTTAGACATCATTTACCGCGCACTCGCAACGGTGCTCCACGTTAAAGTAGTTGGTGGGAATCTTGGCGCCAGGGAGACAACAGAGAAGGAGATCAATGTGGTGGGTGCGGACAAGAGAGTCGCCTGCGCTCAGGAGAGCTTCGGAAGGTGGCGATGCAGCCACAGATTCGCATCTAGGAGCAACGCGGTTGGATGTGGTTTGCCTCAGCAAGTCTGAAGGAGGTAGTGGTGGGGGTGGAGGCGGCTCATGGAAGGAGATCGATGAACTCGAGCTGGCTTGGCCATGGCTGCGGCGGTAGCAACTAATGGCGCTACAAGGTGAGAGAGAGGGAGCGGGAAGCGACTAGGTGGTACATTGAGGCCTCCCCACCAGCTATTGGCATCTATCCCTAGCCACTTCGGCATCCTCCCACGAGAGCTCGCCGGAGGTGCACTTAATGGTGGAGCAACTGAGTCGGAGGGAGGAAGAAAGGGGACATATAGTCAATAAGCACCAAATTAGTTAGAGGATCCAAACAGCTTGAGCTAAACTTTAGCTGGCCAAATTGTTTGGCTAAAGTTTAGTTGGAGTTAAACCAAATTGGCCTGACTAGGAAGCAAATGAAAAATTTTTATGGCATACATGGAACATTCATCATGAACATCCAAAGGGGCCATGCCAAAGGGGCTCTAATTCAACCCAAAACATAAATCGTGAGTTAGTTGTTGCACACATTTGTGATGAAGAGAAAAAATCGATCTTGCCGGTAAGGATTGCAGTAGACTATGGACTACGCATCGGTTGGATCATAATATCATATTTCGAACGAGTTACAAGTTACAACTGTTCCTCGGGTTCTACTTGTACCTTATCTTCCACAACAATGGCATTACCGCCACCATTGCTACAAGTTTGTTCCGCCTTGAACTTGGCGTAGATGTCTCCTGCGTAAAACTCCCGAGTCCTCCATGCGAGCACCAGCGTCACCACCGCCGCGGCCACGGTGACCGCCGTGATGACCAAGAAGGACTCCCTATAGCACCGGACGCCAATGCACGTCACTCCCTTCACCGGCGCGTCCACCGAGCCCTGCCGCACCGCCTCGCGGTCGTACATGCGGCCGGCGACGCGGACGTTCAGAATGTACGAGCCCACAGGGCTGGCCGTGCCACAGAAGTTGTACACGGTGGAGTAATACTTGAGCCCGAACAGCTCCGACACGGTGGCGAGGATGAGCGGCGCCGCGGCGCCGAAGCAGAATCCGATCACCACCGACGCCACGTACAGCGACCCGGGGACGCCGAACGCTATGAGCAGGTGGCCGGGGACCGTGAGGAGGAGCACGCCGGCGAGGATGAGCGGCCGCGGGACGCGGTGCCGGGAGAGCAGCGCCTCCGAGGCGAACCCGGAGGCGACGCGGCCGAGGTAGTTCCAGATGCTGATGAGCGAGACGAAGGTGGCCACGCTCCGCTGTGGGTAACCCAGAGATTCGCCGATCTGGCCCATGTTGTCGATGGCCGTCAGCGTGCCGCCCAGCCCGAACACCGTCGCCGTGAACAGCAGCAGCATGTCCACGCTCACCAGCGCCTGCAGGATCGTGTAGTCCTCGCCGCGCGGCGGCGGACGCAGCGAAAGCAGCAACCTTTGACCTGCCGTCAACGTCGCTGCTGGTGGTGCTCGTATCTGTTTCGTGGCCGGCGTCGCTTGGGCTTCAGGCGCTTTGGTGATGTTGGCCTTGAGAAGCGCGGCCTCCTCGCGCAGGACGATTCCGATCGGAAGCAGCAGCGTCAGGAACACGACGGCGGCGCTGGCGGCGTACTCTGGCCGTGTGAACTGGAACCGCTTCTGCAGAACGATGGCGACTAAGAGGTAGGCGGCGAGGGCGAGCGACACATATAGGAAGGCACAGAAGGCACGGTACTCCCGGCGCGCCGCGACGGGCGAGCGCGGCGCGTGTATGATCCGGATGGTGCCGAGGAAAGCGACGGAGACAGCCGCCGGGAGCCAGCCGACGAGGAGGATGAGCGGCCTGGTGTCGCCACCGCCTCCGGGCCCATAGAAGGCGAGGTAGAGCTGGGTGAAGATGGCGCAGCTGAGGCCGACGAAGCCCTTGAGGAGGCCAAGCACGACGCCGCGGCTCTCGGGGAAGTTCTTGACGCAGGTGACGAGCGCGCCGGTGTTGGCAAACGCCTGCGAGTTGGCGCCGACGGCGATATAGAGGCAAACGAGCCAGAGCGGCGGGGTTTCGTGGACGCGGCCGGTGACGGAGAGGTAGAGCATGAGGTAGCCGCCGAGGTTCATGGCGGCGCCAACGGCGAGCACGAGCCATGGTGGAGCAAGCTCGGCGAAGATGCCCGCGTGGATGCCGACGTTGGCGCCCACGTCCTTGAAGAATCCCACGGTGTTGAGCTGCTCCTGCGAGTACCCCAGCGTCGTCTTGATGTCCTTGGAGTAGATGGCGAAGATGTAGGTGGAGCCGGCGGCCGACATGATGAGGAAGGAGCCGTACGCCATGAACCACCGGCCGCGGAGCACCTGCGTCGCGAACGTCGTCGCGGTGGCCATTGCCATGGTTTGCCTGCTTGCTTGCTTGCTTGCTTGCGCAGCAGTGCCGTCGTGTTTAGTAATTTATACTACTGTATTGCCAAAAAAAAAAAAGTTCAAAAGTTTTACCGGAGCTGTGCGTGACTGTGCATGGATAGGCGAGTTGGAAAATTGAAGAAAGATAAGACTGAACTTTAGACCAAGAAAAGTTGGCACATCTCTTGTTTGCTTGTTCCTTGAAATCTTGAATCGTGCATTAGAATAGGCAACCTGTCAGTTTACACTGCCATGGGTGGCTAATTTTTCATTGGCATTTGGGAAGATACAAGCTGCAAGTAGTACTGTATTTAAGTTGATGCTACGACCTCAGTACCTTGCTACCTGCCTCCTAATCAAATCGAAACATGACAGAATTGCTACTAGTTTGATTTCATAGGACTCTGTTTCTCTTTATCAGTTTGGTCTTCATGCAAGTTTATTTTGATCAAGTGATTAGTAGTAGACAAACAAAATATCAGCGGGCAGTTTACTAAATTATAAACGTCCTCCTCGGTCATTGCGTGCAGCTTGATTCCGGCATAGCAGTGGGTCAGCGTGAAATGGCTGTACCTATCAGGCGTGTCCAGTCCATCTATCTCATAATCCAGGTATATTTTGCAGTGATGGCATCAGCTGCAGAAATGACAAGTGAAGATCTGAAGAAACCTGAATGAGTTCAGCATCTGAAGACTGAAACAGATGCTGTCTACCAAACCGTTTCCCTTTTCTTCATTATTCGTGAGAAACAGATGTTGTGTTCATTGCTACTGCTTTGTGACACGCGCTGGATTCTCCTCTAATACAGGAGTAGCTGAAAATTAGTAACATCTTATGGATACTACATGCACACAGCCACAAAAAAGTACCAAAATTTGTCTGCTAACCGAAGAAATTTGAGTGACGACAACGGAAGAGGGCCATATTAGTTACAGCGTCAATTTAAATTTGATCGAATACAGAATTGTTTTCCCCCTTCTTGGACCAAAGGGAGTAAGGATTTTCTACTACTACCTTTGCCATAAAACAATGCAAATCTCTTTGTTCAAGGAGCCCATCATTTTTAAAATTGAGTGCCCTATCTAGTTGGATTGTGGCTTTTAGAAAAATGGCTAGCAGAAAAGCATAAGGCCGTTTGTTTAGAGTAGTTGTGGCCTTCGAAAAAAGTGTTGAGCGGCCCTCCCATGTCATCTCCAGTCGATCAGCCCTCCCCACCTCGTTAGGTTGGTATCCACCTAACTCGGTCCAAAGACCAATCCCAACCCTGACTCGCGCCATGATCAGGGGTGCCTAGCCGCACAGATGACTAGTGGACCCATTGCACAACGCTGTAAAGAGGAGGTAGGGGCCGGGGGCTCAGATCGATCATGAAGTTCACCACCGCCCACAGTACCCCACCTACAAACCCTAATCGATCTAAAGGGAAGCGCTTGTTGGCGGTCCTTAACTCAGATTTATACCCGCCAACTATAGGTCACTATGGGGGAAATAAATATTTTATTTCACATATATCTTTACTATTGACCTAGTTCCACTTGTACTTGGAGAAAATATTGTTTTGCAGAATATATACCAAGTGCAGGAATTTTCGGAATAAAAAGGCGCTTTTCGGAAGGCGTAAAATGGCAAAGGGAACAAGGTAGCCCACCTCGGGGTCGAAGTGGGCCAAATCACCAGTAAAAGTGCGGCCCAGAGGACGGCCCGGGCCCACACGCCAAAGGTGGTCAGGGGGCGGCGCCACCCAGGCGCGGCCGCGCCAGCCCTGGCGCCAGGTGGGCCCGGCCAAAGGCGGTTGCCTCCTTCCATCTGGGGCATGACGGTTTCGCTGGTTATTTTACCTCCATGCCCCTGAACCGCCTTCAGCACCCTATAAATGAAGAGGAGAGGCCCCCCACCATCACACACACCATTTGGAGCCATCTCTACACTTCTCACTTGTTCATTAGTCTTAGCATTAGTCCTTTGGAGCTAGGCAAAGCTACTTGGAGAGCTTGTCTCCAGGAAGAAAAGCTACACTCTTGGTATAAATCTATGGAGCATTCTTCCTCGCCAAGTTCTCATTATATTTATATAGTCTTGCATATGAACTAGAGTATAGTCTAGTGCACGATATATTCGATGATCAAGAACTAGGCCATAGTTCTCGTGAGAATTGTTCATCGTGCTCTACATTGTTCTTCATCGTTCATATGTTTTACTTGTTTAGATTGGAGTGTAGAAGAGGAATAGCGGTTCGATGTGCCTTCGGGCTTGCCTATGTTCTAGCTCGTCCATCCGTAGGGTGGGAGTCCTGGGGGGACGTAGGTAGCTCCTTAGTATGCGGACGTGGTGTCCGGTGCGAGGAACCTTCGGATATGTCGGCATGCCACGGTTGAGGTGGTAGGCGGCAGGTGGTGACAGCCCTGTCCGTCCTTTGTAATCCCCCACGTTCGCATGTTGAGTAGGAGTTCATAAATGCCGCCATCGACCGCGTGCACCGCTTGCCGTGGTCTCCCCATATTCCTAGTCTATAGTCGAGTCTTGACTTGTATAACATGTGGAATTAGCTGTTCTAGCATTGACTATATAGGACCTGCATGCTACGCGTAGATTATTCTTTATTCTTTATTTTATCTTTATTTCTTTGAGGTTGCTCTAAGTGTGTGTCCACTATCCAAACTACTGTATGATTACCCCTGTATAGCACATTGGTCGGTTTCTCCTCATGCTAGATATTGTATTCATACCCATGCTAGAATACTTAACTACCCCATGCCTTCCTTTGGGAAAATATAAATAACGATACCCCGAATACTTCCGGGTGAAATGTCAGCGACGATAGATCCGTGCGCTTGCGGATATTTATCTACTAGGATGTGATCTATCTCCTCGGCAACACTCGCGTAGTTGCTAGAACTAGTTTCTAGTAATTATGCCGAGTAAAGCCATTTAGCGTTTCTGGCGCTGTTATCAGAATTGGGCTCTAAGTCTATTTTGGTAATCGTGCTAAGAAATGCCAACAAGCATTTCTGGCGCCGTTGCCGGGGAAGGCATGGAAGTTAAGGATCTAGCAGCATGGATATGCATATGATATATAAAATGAGAAATGACAATGTCTATACAGGATAACTTTTATGTTTTCTCCTGTTGTGGATGAAAACAGGATAGTGCATGACCGGTTTCTCCCTGCCGGAAAACTTCAACTCAAATCCGGAGGCACTCCTAAGGAGGAAGAGGACTCGCGCCATTTCCTCTTCTGCTACTCCGCCGACAGAGAAACCAGTCACCACCGCACCTATTACTCCGCACTCCATGGCCAAGTCCCTGCGCGAGTTCTCCGTCCCCAATGTTGCCAACGTGCCCACCGGGCCCGCCGTCAATTTGGGAGACAAGAACTTCGAGCTCGGGATCGGGCTCATTACCATGGTGCGAGCAAGTTCATTCTATGGACTGCCTAGTGAGGACGCCAACGCTCATCTTCGCGGTTCTTGGAGATATGCGACACCATCGTCATCAAGGATGTCGCACCCGATGCAATCGGGCTCGAGCTCTTCCCTTTCTCCCTAGTGGGAAAGGTGAAGACCCGGTTCTACAAGGACAAGGCCGTCGTTGACACATGGAGCAAGTGCTCCACCGCGTTCCTTGCTAAATTCTTCCCCATGGGCAAAACCAATGCCCTGCGGGGAAGAATCGCCAACTTCCAGCCAGACTGCTGGAACCGATCCCCGAGGCATGGGAGAGGCTCCAGGAGTACATCCAGAATGCCCTCACCATGGGATGGAAAGTTGGCTGGTGCTCTGTAACTTCTACAATGGGTTAACACCCATGTCGAAGGGGCACTTGGACGCCGCAGCTGGCGGCGCCTTTCTATCATTGACTGTTGACAGTGCTACGGCACTGATCAACAAAATGGTAGAAAACCAAGCTTGGGGGGAGGACCGCGCTCCCACCAAGGGACAAAAAGGCATGCATACCATGAAGGAGGCGGATATGCTTGCCGCAAAAATAGACCTACTCCTGAAGAAGATTGACGGTGGTGCCATCAATGATGCATCCGGCACCGTCAACGCCATGGACGCTCGCATGACGTGCGAGGTCTGTGGTGAAGCTGGACACTCGGGGAATGACTGCCCCGAGACCCGTGAAGAGGCCGCCTACCTCAACAATGGGTTTCGCCAGCAACAAGGAGGAGGGAATGGCTGGAATAACCAGTCCCGTCCTCCATTCCAAGGTAATTCAAATTACGCCTCCGGGTTTAATTCGAATCAACCTTCATTGAAGGATCTGGTTTACGGCCAAGCCAAGATCAACGAAAATCTCACCAAAAAGATGATCCAAAATGACAAGATCTTGGAGAATATGAATAACAAGATAGAGGGCCTATCATCGCTAGCCAAGAACCAAACCAGTGAGCTTCAATAAGATGATAGAGACCCAGCTCGCCCAGATTGCCGCAGCGATCCCGACAAACGCTGACACGAGCAGGATCCCAGGACAACCGGAGGTCCCACCCGAGTCAGTAAACATGGTCGCGACAGGGTTTGGTCACCCATGTTAAGCCAAGCAAGCTTGGGGGAGAAATAAGAGCACCGACAAAAGCAGGTCGGTAAGTACTTTCTTGCTACTCAATATATATATATATATAGAAAGAAAAAGAGAGAGAGTAGATGAAAAAAAGAGAGAAAAAAAGAGAGAGAATAGATGAAAAAAAAAGAGAGAGAATAAAATAAAACTTCTTCTCTCGAAAAAAAGAGAGAGAAGATTTTATTTTAGAAAAAAAAATTTCAAACGGCCGACAGATCACCAACGGCTAGCGCCAAGGGCTAGCCGTTGGCGCCCAACGGCCAAGGCAGGGCGTCAGCGGGGCCCACCTGGGCTCGCGCGCCCGAGGCGCGGCCGCGCCAGGCCTGCCGAGGTGGGGCCCACGCCGGCGCCCAACGGCTCATGGCCGTTGCCCCTCCCCTTTGCCGCCGGTTATCCGGCTATAAAAGGAGGGGGGGTGGCCGGGTGCTCAAACCACCTCCCATTCTCACTCTCTCACTCTCTTTCACTCCCACTTCCCACACAACAAGCTTCCACAAGCAATCTTTGAGCAAGAGAGCAAGAGTTGGAGCTAGTCTCGGGTGTGGAAAATCAACCTCCACCAGTTCTTTCGCACCCGAGAGCTAGCCACCGGCGTAGTCCGCCATGAGCGACTACGGTTCGTGGGGGTACGGTGAGGCCTCGAGCTCTTACCAAGGTGCCCCTACGAGCCCGAAGTAGCCGAGGAGGCGGCGCCCGCAACCCCGAGCCCGAGGGATCTACGCGGCCGACGCCCGTACCTCGACTGGATGGAGAGCAGGAGCTGCAGAGGTACCATCGCCTCAAGGATCGGCTCTTCAACCACACGATGATCTACGACGTCAACCTCATCGAGAAAATAGGTATGGACACCGACTTCGACACCATTTGGAAGGCGGTTGGTTGGGAAAGCTTCGAGCCCGTCGATGAGCAAGGTTCGCGTCTCTTGACCATCCAGTTTCTTTGCACACTTGATTATGATGATGAGCGTATTTACTTCCGTTTGTTTGGCACGGATTATTCTCTTACCCGGGGGAACTCGCTCATCATCTAGGCTTTCACTATAAGTGTGCACTTAAACTAGATGCATCTATCCCTGGTTTTGATCGTAATTCTTTTTGGGAGAAGATTTCGGGTAGGGTAGAAGTTGGACCTTTCAAACCCCTGAACACGTAGATCCAACACCCTACCCTTAGACTCATGCATCGCTGGATTTCCATGACTTTGTTTCCCGCCGGTGACTAGATGGGTGCATTCCCGTAGAACTTAAGCTTCTCTATGCCATAGTTCACAAATTCAAGGTCGCTCCTGTAAAGGAGATGTGCCTTCACTGGCTAGATATGGTTAAGAAGTCTTATGCTATCGATTGCACCTCTCTTGTTACTCGCATTGCCAATGCCGTAGGAGCACTAGATGGTAACGATGTTGAGTACATTCCCCTTGATCGGCCGATTTGTGATTTACGTGCCCTAACCCAAGGACACACTTTGAAGGCCGATGGGAAAGATCATATCTATTTCTTCTTTGCCGGTTATGTAAATAAGATCCGGTTACCTAACCCGGATCTCTATTTATATAACTGTGACGTGCTCACCTTTGATTTGAAAACTATAGAAGAAGCACGCAGGGAAGAACAGACTCCGAGAGCCACTAGAGGAGGGGCGAGGCTTATGCACACTCGACTCCCCGCTCGCCCGGATGCTCCTATACAGCCTCCCCAAAGCCAGTATGGTTATGGTGGATGGGAGGCTTACCGGGGCTACGCAGGCTACTCGGGAGCAAAGACTGGGAACGAAGACATACCCCCGGCCCGGCACGAGAGGGGCATGGTCCGAGGCAGGGGACCGGACAACCTCGACGAGTGGGAGCGACAGAGGCATTACACTGTCGACTCGCCACCACCAGAGCAGGAGCCAATGTTGGCCTCTGTTGACACTAGATACGCACACGAAAGAATCAAAGAGAAATAATCCGCAAGCGCACGGATATCGGTGAGCACTTCACCCGGGAGATAAGTCCTGAGTATCGTATTTGTTTTTATCCGCTAAGAGAAAACGTGCAATAGACTAACCCGATCTTTACTACTACCCCGGGCTGCTAGTCAAATGAGAATTAAGCGATATAGAGAGAACTCCTTCGTCGGTTCTTCTAACCTATGGTAAGCTTTGAGACGATTGTTCTAAGGGGGTACCCGAGGAATAGACACCACAAAGGATGCTAAACCGGGCACAAAGGACCTACCTTACCTACCAACGGGAAGTGGATTACAAAGGTAATAAAGGGATTGTCACTTCCCTCACTACTACCACGGTTCCCTATCGAATAGGGAGCATCTACAAGTGAACCTAGCCTAAGCACCACGCTTATGCTAAAGAACGATTACTCTATTCCCAACGCGAAGCGAATAAAGTAAACTTGTAAACCAAAGAACAATAATAACAACGAACTTACTAGTATTAGAAGTTGAATTGCCGAATGATTCCCGAAAACCAAGCCTCGGGTTAGGAGACTTGATCCCGCAGTACACCGGAGAGGAGACACCGACGTCGGGCTTCCTCCAAATCTACCTCCACTCTATACTCTCTCAATCTCTCTTGATACTAATACCCTATAGAGATAGATCCATTCGAGGGACCCTTCTCTATCTAACTCTCTCTCTAGATTGAAGTCTTGAATGAATTGGAGAATGAATTAGGGTTTCACCCGAGGGGCAGGGGCTCGCTTATATAGCCCCCTAGGATTAACAACAGCCCCTCGGATCAAACCGACCTAAATGGACGATAATTATTGATCTTCAAAGTCGGTGGAGGCAGGATCCACGAGACTCCACCTGATTGGTGGAGATGGGCGGTCGGCCGACTCCTCCCCGGTCCGGCCGACCGCCACGCTGCAGTGGGCCCTGTGTTTCGTGTGTTGCCTTCTCGGAGTCTTCTAGATTATACTTTTTCACCCGTTCGGTCTTTCTTCTATGTAAACCCAACATGTGGGCCATCTTGGGTAGTTTTCACCGTCACCCCGCGTAAAATAGATATTCACCAAAACTCGTGGAATTCTCGTCGGTAGTAACCCTATATCTATCAATTATTTATGAATAGGTCTATTTGCATGCTAAGTTGACGGTTAATTTTATGAGTTAACGACCGTCAACAAACTCCCCACACTTGTCTTTTACTCATCTCGAGGAAAAGGATGGATTACTTTAAGCATAGCCTCAAACCAAGACATCAACATTAGATTATCCCTGATCATACCTGCACTGCGGGATTCAAAGTGTCTACCATTGAACTTTGGGGAGTTGAAAGATGGAACAGCGCAAAGTAGAGATCCTTCTTCTATCAATCCTGTCACTTGGAGTTTTTATAATATTTTTTGCAAAGAAAAACTTAGCTTACCCTTCTCCATCATGTAGCACACTCGAATCACTCTTTATATGTGGTATTTGTAGAACTCACCATTATGTATAGAGCACTCAAATCTCTCAATGTATGTGGTATTTATGGAACTCACTTGAGGCATGTGTAGGGTATGCCTCCTATTCTACTAAGGCTTATGTGGAGTTTTAGGTATTTCAAGGAATAGCATTTTTCACCCGTATATTGATTAGCCAAAAACGGGAACCAAGGAGAGGGGGACCTTACTCTAGATCAAGTGTGTGCAAGTGTGTGGAATATTTGGTGGCTAAATTTATGATAATGATGCTCCTTCCCTCTCTTGCACACTCTTCTCTTGAACATTGCTTTGCTGATCTTCTCTTGAATGATGAATTGATTTCTTCTGAATAACTCTTTGAGCTTCTTTGAACTTCCTTCTCTTGGGATCAGAATAACTGGAGTTCATGGGCTATCTCTTTCTTTCTTTTCTTTCTTTTTTTTCAATAATAACAATATTTTTGCATAGCCCATGCCTCAATCTTGGACACAATAACTTTCTTGAACATGATGATGATGATGACAATAATAATCTTCTTGCACATACTAGACGATGATAATAATCCTTGGAGCATATAGAAATCCTAGAAAGTGTATGTATCCTTCTCCCAAGTGTAGGAGATGGATGAATGGCGGAAAGCATGTTTTTGCGTACTCCCGAGTGTAGGAGTAGCATATATATATGTGGGTGTAAGTGCACTTGATCATATGAGTAAGAGACCCTTCTCTATGGCTCTAATACCGCCAAGACTATTCTCAACACAAATAAAAAGCTTAGGTGCTGGTCTTTTTAGAATTTTGTCGACGAGGCTCTATAGGCATTTATAACCACAGAGGAGAAGTATAGCTAACATTTTAAGATTTTTCGAAAAGAAATTCTCCAAGCAACTAGATATAAAGAAATCAGGTTCTCATGGTCCATGCTATATCACTGTCCTCAACAACTTAAGTAAAATGGGGTCCCTATAAAATAACGTTCCCAACAGCAACAGGGATTCCCAGGAATTATCATGGTGTGAGTCTATCTTGGGGTCATGATTAAAATAATCTACCTTCTCAATATATAGCAAGTGATTTAATTCAAAGTGTTCCCCAAATGAATCGAAAAACGTGATCGGTATAAAATTTGGAACGTAGGGAAGCAAACTCCGACCGTGGACGAAAGCCGGAGCCAAATGGGCCCACCCCTGTGGGCGGCCGACTCTAGATATGGGGCGGCCGACTGGGCAGTGGCCCCTCGGGGTCCACTTCGCCGAGCGTGATCTTTACCTCATATCTTTCCAAATATTTTTGCTGGTTCGCTGATATCCGTTAATTTCGTCGTCGGTTGCCTTCCCCACACTAGATTCCTGTTATCTTCGTTCACAACAAGGTGGAGACAAAAGAGGCAACACATATGCAATAATAAATGTAACTAGAAACTTTATTTCATCTTCATTAAGGCCTGGATTACAAGTATTGAAAGGAACTAAAATTGAACTAAACTTTAACTAAGCACTCTTGCAAACTAAAACTTTTAATCTAAGCACACTAGGCCTTTCTGATGCTAAGATAGATCTCATCTAATCAATTCGCTTCTCTAGAGCGTCTAACTTCTTTTCTAACTTATCCGTCCTCTTCTCTAGCGCACGAAGTCTATCTATGAGAGTGACAATACTATCGCTCCGGACACGCCGCGCTTTGCGGCAGATGCAATAATGTCGCGCTGAGTTTCTAGCTCCGTCTCTAAGTCTGCAACGGTCTTGCGACGCTTCCTTGGAGCTTCTGAGGCGGCGAGAGCTGCTTTTGGGGCTTCTTTCGGAGGGACGAACTTCACTTTGCTCGGGTGAGCACGGACTCCCTCGAAATACGAGCGCTCTCCAGTGCTATACTTAGCACAGACGATCTCCCCTTGCTTGTTGGTCTTTACTCCCATAAGCATCTCATTGTGCTTAGGAGGGAGGATCTTGGTGCCTTCCTCGGGAGCTTCACAATAGGACCCTTTGGTGGAGGTCCATCTAGGAGCAAAGGCTTGGGTGCGGCGATGACCGGTTGGGCGAAGTAGCTATGGTTATAAGCTTGATGTTTTGGAGGAATAGAGGCTAGGGGTTTTGGCTCAAGAAGAACGATGGCCTTGGACTTAGGCTCCTCCTTTGGGATGGTGTTGAGATCAATCCCGAGCGATCAATCTCCTATCTAAGTTTTCTCGGCTCGGATTCACCATTGCCGCGTAGCAAGCTTGATGCTAGGAGGAGGAGGCTTTAGATGGAATGAGGTTGGCCCGAGGTCGGGCTTCTTTATATAGGGGGGATGGAGAGGCATCTAAAGGGCATCTAAAGGGAATCTCCAAAGGAATAACGCGTCAACGTGATCTCAAAAACCCTAATCGGCAAAAATTCCTGAAGGAAGAGTATAGAAGGATCACGAATGCAAAAGCTGGCGGTGAATGGGAGAGTCCTGTGGTCGGCCGACTCCCCCTTTGGGGCGGCCGACTCGGCAGTGGATTCCCCGCGGGTTTTTCGCAACCTATTTAGCGTATTTTTGTCATTCGAAAAATACCCCGGACCCCGAAAAACGAAAAATAAAAAGGTCGGGCCCAACTATCTAATTGAGAAAGAAGTTTAATTCATCTATTTCACCTATTTCCTCAATGGGCTCTAAAAAATATTTTAAGACGTTGACCATTTACCTTGAATATCGTACCTTCGTTGTTGCGAAGCGTAACGGCTCCATGCGATGATGAGCTTACTACTTCGAACGGTCCTTCCCATTTGCTTCGAAGCTTTCCTTGCCCGAAGAGTTTGACCCCGGAAGTAAAAAGTAATACCTTGTCTCCGGGTGTGAACTCCTTGATCTTGATTCTCTTGTCGTGCCATCTTTTTACTCTTTCTTTGTATATCTTGGCATTGTGATAGGCTTTCTCTCTCTCCATTCTTCTAATTCGAGATTTGCATCCTCCTCTTCTCTCCTGCCGCTTCTAGATCCATATTCCACTTCTTGATGGCCCAGTGAGCTTTGACTTCCAAATCTTACCGGTAAGTGGCAGTCTTTCCATAGACTAGTTGATATGGTGACATCCCAATAGGTGTCTTGTATGCTCGTTCGATATGCCCATAGTGCATCGGGAAGCTTGTCCTTCCATGCAGTTCCCATTTCATTCACTCGTCTTCCGAAGAATATTCTTGATTTGCTTATTTGATGTCTCGCTTGGCCACTTGTCTCGAGGATGATACGGAGTAGCAACATTATGGCGTACTCCATGCTTCAATAAGTATTGCTCAAAGCGTTTGTCGATGAAATGTGATCCTCCATCACTTATGACTATCCTTGGGACACCGAATCTTGGGAATATTATTTCTTCGAACATCTTTTTGGAGCTTGAGCTATCCGCCTTTTGCATGGCGAGCTTCGACCCATTTGGACACATAGTCCACTCGCTACGAGGATGTATTCACATTTCTTCGATCAGTGGAAATGGTCCCATGAAATCAACTCCCCAAACATCAAAGAGCTCGATCGAAGGTTGTTGATAAGTGGCATGGCATCTCTTGAGTCAATGTTGCCATGTTTTTGGCAAGGACCGCATCTCCGAATGAAATCTTTTGTGTCTTCATACATTGTTGGCCGAAAAATCCGCATTGCCAAATCTTCGCATGTGTACGGAACACCCCATAATGGCCTCCATATGGTGATGAGTGGCATCTTTCAATGATTTTGATTCCTTCTTCGGTGGGCACACATCTTCCGAGCGAGGCCATCGAGCACACTCGAAAGAGGTAGGGCTCATCCCATATGTGAGTACGACTCTCCCGGATAAGTTTCCTTTTGTTGCCTCCGGTGGTACGTAACTGTAACCATAAAATTAACAATATCTCGCATACCGGTCGATCCGTTGATTCCGTAGAGCATGTCGTCCGGAGTGCGTCGTCGATGGGTAGTTCCCGTGGTTTCTCAAACCGCATTCTAGACAAGTGATCGGCAACGAGTTTTCTACTCCCTTTTTATCTTTTATTTCTAGATCAAATTCTTGGAGTAATAAAATCCATCTTATCAAACGAGGTTTAGCATCTTTCTTAGTGAGCAAATATTTTAAAGTAGCATGATCGGATAAACAATCACTTTGGCACCCACTAAGTAGGATCTAAACTTATCAATAGCAAAGACAACAAGCTAGGAGCTCTTTTTCAAGGGTAGCATAATTAAGCCGAGGTCCAAATAAAGTTTTGCTAGCGTAAGCTATTGCATGATGCTTCTTATCCTTAGTCTGTCCTAACAATGCTCCTACAGCATAATCACTTGCATCGCACATAATTTCAAAAGGTAAAGTCCAATCAGGGGGTTGAATGATTGGAGCAGAGATGAGCGCTTTCTTAAGGATCTCAAATGATTGTAAGCAGGCATCATCAAAGTCAAAAGGAACATCCTTAGCCAATAAGCGGGTAAGAGGTCTAGCGATGAAAGAGAAATCTTTTATGAATCTACGATAAAAACCAAGATGACCAAGGAAACTTCTAATTCCTTTCACATTGATAGGAGGAGGAGTGCGTTGTTCAATAACTTCTATTTTGGCTCTATCTACCTCGATGCCTCTTTCGACACTAAGTGTCCTAGTACTATTCCTTCTCTAACCATGAAATGACACTTTTCCCAATTAAGGACTAAGTGTTTTTCCTCACATCTTTGTAATACTCGATCTATGTTTTCAAGGCACTCATCAAAAGTTTTTCCATAAACAGAAAAATCATCCATGAAAACTTCCATAATCTTTTCAATCATATCAGAAAATATAGACATCATACATCTTTGAAAAGAAGCTGGTGCATTACATAACCCAAAAGACATCCTACGATAAGCAAAGGTTCCATAAGGGCATGTAAAGGTCGTTTTGTTTTGATCATTAGGATGGATAGGGATTTGATGATATCCGAATATCCATCAAGGAAGCAAAAGTAAGAATGGTTGGCTAATCGCTCAAGCATCTCATCAATGAAAGGCAAAGGAAAGTGATCTTTTCTTGTTGCCTTATTAAGCTTTCTATAATCTATGCACATTCGCCATCCCGTGACGGTTCTTTGTGGGATTAACTCATTCTTCTCATTTTGGACAACAATCATGCCTTCCTTCTTAGGCACAACTTGGACAATGGCTGACCCACTCACCGTGTGGCACGGGGTAAATAATCCCGGCATGCAACAAGTTTTAAAACTTCTTTCTTAACAACTTCCCTCATCGCATTATTGAGTCTACGTTGGGGTTCTCTAGATGGTGGAATATCGGGATCTCGTGGGAATGCGATGGGTACAAAGGGCAGGACTAATTCCTTTGAGGTCCCGAGTGAGTAGCCAAAAGCTTTTTTATGTTTTTCTAGGACAGCCATTAAGCGAAAAGTCTCTCCGAGTGAGAGTATCACTTATGATGACACGAGTGTCGGATCATTTCCTAGAAAGGCATATCTAAGACCGGGCCGGTAAAGGTTTGAACTCAATAGGAGGCCTAGGTGGTAGGGTAAACTCGTCTAATGGTTCATTCTCAGAAGGGTCAGCTTCTTCTTCTATGAAGAATCTAGCTTCATCTTCTAATTCTGGTTTAACTAGGAATTCTAGAGAGGCTGCTCTAAATTCCTCCAACGGATCATAATGTGGATGGGGCTCGGTCATAGCATTTAAAGAGTGTGAAATGGACATTGAAACTGGAGTTTCTTGCCTAAACAAATGTTTAGTTTCCCAGGTTGTCCTTCATAAAGAAGTCTTCTAAATGGTTGTCCTATCAACAGTGGAAATCCCCTATGTCAAAGACATAAAAGCTTAAGTGAACAGGGGTTCCTTCTACCCGGAGTGGTAGGACATGTAGGATTCCTAAACAAGGAAGAATTTGTCTTGAAAGATTTCTTATGAACTTCACTTGTTGGGGTCAATGTCATGTTTCTTTGCAAATATTTTGCTAGTGTGGTAGACATGATATTTATACCTACAACCGGATTATAAAGAGCGTCTATGCGATCATTGTTAATCATGCAATGAATGGGAAGAGAAGATGAATCCAAACGAATTATTTCGGAGGAAAGCTCGACTCTTCTAACCATTCATTGCTCATAAATGTACACTAACTCTCCCGAGGTCTTTCCGTTGGAATATCCTCATCAATATTGCATGGCTTGATTGGGTGATATTTGCCTTGTGGCTTCTTCACTTTGTGATAGTTGAAGATGTTTCCAAATTCGGAAAACAGATCGGGTTCAATATCTAGCATAAAATCGGAAGTGGAATGTCTTCCTTGTCTTGCTCAAGACATGGGTTAGGCGAGGTGGATGGTGTATCCGGCAAATGTTTGTCTTCGGCTACTTGAGGTTCTACTTCTAGGAGGTAGTCTAATTCTTGGATAGGATTTGGTCTAGGATTGATCTTGCTTTCTCGGCAGAGATATGCAAGAATGATCCTCCCGAAGTTGTGTCGAGCAATTTTCTACCGTCTCTACTCGGACCTTTATAAAAGTGTTGTAAAAGAATGGGATCTGGTAGACTAAGGTCCGGGCTCGATGCTAAAAGTGTAGTAAAATGATTCCAGGATGAGGCCAAAGATTCTTCGGGTTCTTGCTTAATAGTCGAACCTTGACTCTAAGGTCAACGATTTGGGAGATGGGATAGAAATCTAGGCAAAAGTTGGAGCGTAAGGACCCCCAATCTCCTTGTTGCTTACCTACAGACTTTATCATACCATTGTCTAGCTTTTCCCTTTAATGAAAAAGGAAATAGCTTCCAACGGAGGGTTTTGTCGGACATGCCCTCTATGCGAAGACGCCACATGTTTGCTCAAAGTCTCTAATGTGAAGGTAAGGGTTTTCGTCTCCTTCTCCCCGAAAAGGATAGGCTTTGGACCAATGCAATCAACCGCGGACTCAGCCTATAGCTAGGTGTTTGGATAGGTTGTGATGACTCATGTGGCACTAGGTGGTCTCCGTGGGTGCGAAAATTGAATGAGAGGAATGGAATTTGAGTTATCCATAAGGATAGAAAAAGATAAAATGTACGGAAAAGTAAAGTGAAAGAAAAAGATAAAAGTATAGGTACAAGGTAGAGCAAGATTTAGGTTATCTAAGCAGACCGTCTTTCTCCCGACAACGGCGCCCGTAAATGCTTGTTGACACTAGATACGCACACGAAAGAATCAAAGAGAAATAATCCGCAAGCGCACGGTTATCGGTGAGCACTTCACCCCGGGAGATAAGTCCCGAGTATCGTATTTGTTTTTATCCGCTAAGAGAAAACGTGCAATAGACTAACCCGATCTTTACTACTACCCCTGGGCTGCTAGTCAAATGAGAATTAAGCGATATAGAGAGAACTCCTTCGTCAGTCTTCTTCTAACCTATGGTAAGCTTTGAGACGATTGTTCTAAGGGGGTACCTGAGGAATAGACACCACAAAGGATGCTAAACCGGGCACAAAGGACCTACATTACCTACCAACGGGAAGTGGATTACAAAGGTAATAAAGGGATTGTCACTTCCCTCACTACTACCACGGTTCCGGCCGAATAGGGAGCATCTACAAGTGAACCTAGCCTAAGCACCACGCTTATGCTAAAGAACGATTACTCTATTCCCAATGCGAAGCGAATAAAGTAAACTTGTAAACCAAAGAACAATAATAACAACGAACTTACTAGTATTAGAAGTTGAATTGCCGAATGATTACGAAACCAAGCCTCGGGTTAGGAGACTTGATCCCGCAGGTACACTGGAGAGGAGACACCGACAGGCCGGGCTTCCTCCAAATCTACCTCCACTCTATACTCTCTCAATCTCTCTTGATACTAATACCCTATAGAGATAGATCCATTCGAGGGACCCTTCTCTATCTAACTCTCTCTCTAGATTGAAGTCTTGAATGAATTGGAGAATGAATTAGGGTTTCACCTAGGGGCCAGGGGCTCTGCTTATATAGCCCCCTAGGATTAACCACAGCCCTCGGATCAAACCGACCTAAATGGACGATAATTATTGATCTTCAAGGTCGGTGGAGCGGGATCCACGAGACTCCACGATTGGTGGAGATGGGGGAGTCGGCCGACTCCCTCCCCCGACGGCCGTCACGCGCAGTGGGCCCTGTGTTTCAGGTGTTGCCTTACGGAGTCTTCTAGATTATACTTTTTCACCCGTTCGGTCTTTCTCTCTATGTAAACCCGACATGTGGGCCATCTTGGGTAGTTTTCATTGTCACCCCGCGAAATAGATATTCACCAAAACTCGTGGAATTACATCGGTAGTAACCCTATATCTATCAATTATTTATGAATAGGTCTATTTGCATGCTAAGTTGACGGTTAATTTTATGAGTTAACGACCGTCAACGGCCTCGATCAAACGCCCGCATTGGATGGCTGCGAGATCCGGGATTTAACGACATCCGAACACCCTGGGCGGCTTCATGCGGTCGACGACCCGGTGGCAGCACCGGCAAGACGGCAGCGGTTCGGCGCTCTTGCCGAGAGCCTCCGCATCCAGCCAGGGAGCAGAGGGCCTCTCGGAGGTCCCAGGGATACAACCCCGGGCCATGAGCTTCGAGGATGAGCTTGGGGAGGACCCCCATTGAGGTACTGCATTGCATATTTACTTTCTCGTAAAATTATTTTTATTTTAGCATGTTTAAATTCAAGTTTCTTGCATGGAAAAATTCAAAAAAAAAATATATATTTATTTTTTTATAATTCCATTCCATATATGTGCTATGAAATGTTTAGTTCCACCCATGTTAAAATGATTGGTTGCTGTTTTATGTCTCGTTTGTACTTGTCTAGAATAGAGTTTTCTCTAATATTTGGGTTCATCGGCTTTACATTATCATGCTCTAGAAACTTGATTTAGTGGGTTGCATACAATTACTCTCATCTAGGTTATTGCGCGATATGATATAGTGACTTAGACCACAGCAATGAAACGTCCCATTGAGAAAACCTGATGTCCGGAGTCTTTGTTTCAAAAACATTTTTCAAAACCGATAGTTCCTCAGTGATCGCGAAATACCCACCAGAGCCATATGATCCATCCATAGAATAAG